>JAMXBD010000491.1:0-600000 GCA_024138025.1 Combretum micranthum | reverse complement strand
TGAGGACAGTGGAATCGTTCAAGCAGAAAACGACACAGCATAGTACTTCAATGACCACCTATAAATAAAATGGTACAATGAGATGCCGCGTGAAGGGCAAACGCGCCGAAGATGAGAATGGGAGTAAGAAGTGGGTTGGGAGTTACATAAAGAGCGTGTATGTTTGTTTGCGCTTGGTAGTGTGAACCAAGTGCTTATCAGGTGACATTCATGAGGAGGTTTCAGGTTTCAGGTTTCAGTTTTTTTTTTTTTTTTTTATGTTGGGGTTGGGGATGTTTGACTCAATGGACGTTATGCGAGTTTTGGGTGAATTAATGGGTCTGCTTGTTTTGACTTTTTTTCGGTAGATATAGACGTTTTTTCAAACTTTTTGCTAACAAATTATTTATTAAGAAATAGATATAGATAAAAAAAAGTTGACAGTTCTCATCAAAAGATCAAATAGAACAAATATAGATAAAATTTAGATACAAATCGGATATATTTATACATATCATTTTAAAAAAGATACAGATACAAATGAAAAACAGACAATCTTCCTTATGTAATCAAAGCTGGGTTTTGCTCTTTTTCATAACTTTGCTGACAGTCACGTGAAATTTCTTGGGAAGCAAATAATCTTCCTTAATTTAATGAGATAATTTGCTAACATAAAAGAAATTATTAGCATTATAATTATATATACGGTAAATAATGTGATAATACTGGCCATAATAAATATGATACGATTAAAAATGCATGAAAAGCTAGATGGGATTCGGGATATGGGGGTAACTTGTTTGTATAAGCTAGCAAATTGGATACAACTCAATTGAAAAGGATTCTGAGACACATTAAATAATAGGGATAAGAAATAACTCTTGTTTGCATAGGATGTCAACTCATATATTGTATTAAGGCTGTAAACAAGTCAAGTCAAGTCGATACAATATCAAGCTCGAACTCGATTCAAATGAAAATATTGAAGCTTAAGCTCAAACTCGATCGACCTTTGATCACTACTTGTTATTCTATGAATAATATTCCTCTTCCTCTTAATATAAAGATATATTAGTTTTTTTAGATTCCACAATATGCAAAAATTATGATATTTACAAATTACTTCTTAAATTTCTTTTTACCTTTTTTATAATAAATATAAAAAATAAGATAATTTTTCATATTACTTGAAATCATATATATTATTATAAATATAAAATTTAAAAGAGAAGAAAAAAATTTATATTGTATAAAAAAAAATTTACAAGTCTCACGGGATATCTTGTACTGTATAAGTTAAGTATAGTATACTATAGGGTAGATTTTGAGTAAAAAAATTAGTATATTATCCCTTGTAGTATAAGGTATAAGCCAAACTTTTTAGGAAAAAGGAATAAAATATTACTATTTTTAAAATAAATTACGAAAATATCACCGGGAAAAAATTATTCCCGATTTTAGGCAACATGGTCTCATCTATTCAAGAGATGAAGTTATAAGTGTCTGACCTCGTCTCTTTGAGAGACGAGATCTCATTCGGTTGACCTTGTCTCTTCAAGAGACGAGTTCATGCTCCACCTCTATAAACATCACTCTATTACTTGAGAAACCCAAAAAATTATATATAAAACCTATCAAGTAGAAATATAAACAGCTATACAAGCCATTAACCATGCTCCACCGTGGCTAAAGGATAAAGAAATTGTAGTATTCCCAAACCCAATGCAAATACAACACAGTTATAATACCAATCCGCCACCTACCGATGTAGGTCCACAAAATTCAAAGTGACCTATTTCCACTTGTGCACTACCTATTGTCTGAACTGGAGTAGAGTTTGAGTCTACCAACCCCTGGCTCCCAATATTTCTATCAATGCTCATTTCCCCTGCAAGTGCCTATGACAATTCAGTTTCCAATATCTGCACATAAATAGCCACTGAGCCTTCTGTGTACACCAACATCTCTTGTGTCGCATCATCATCGGTCACTGGAATAATATCATAACGTAGCGTCCTATCTCCAATAGCTATCCTATGATATAGCTCCACCCGATGTGTACACCTATTTACCTTTAGTCTATTGCAAATAATCTCCACTATCTGCTCATATGTTGAATTCCTACTAATACTGACCATAGCAACAGGCCGCTTATCATAACCAAAACCATCATCTCCTTGCACAATATTACCATGAGCGTACAGTATGAACTCCGCCTTATCCATTTCCTCACAAATCCTGTCATCTCATCAAAATTAGCTTCCATGCATCAAATTCATAAAATCACACTTATGAATTGCATTCCTCGTAATATTTAACATAATTCCTAAAGCTGCAGCTCCACTTTCAAAGTTCAAATTTAATTTTCTAATCTACTCTGCTTTCTAACAAATATTATATTTTTTCATCGCAAATTTCCATGTCATACCAAAGCTAAAGTACTGAATACACCCCGTTAACGACAATAGGAGTTATTTTTTTTTTTTTCCCACACTAAAATTCCTAAAATAATTATCCAACAACAACTACTTAGAACATGATTTTTTTTAATGCAAATATTATACATATGTACATCTATACAACATACAAGAGGAAAAAAAAACGTCGGCGTCGGAATCACGCAACAATAATATTCTAACAACACATATAATCGACATTCAACAATGTAGCATGAATGATTGAAAAAAATACGAAAATACGCGGAAATCCAACCTCAACATTCGTCGTCGGTGGTTTCGCACAAAATCTCTCGCTTTTGATCCTCCTACCAACGAAATTGCAATATAATCAACTTGGAAGCAATTAAATCAGCCAAATAAGGAACAACTAGGGGTCGATTTGAGGATTGCAGCTGCAACAATCGGAAAAAATCACTCAATTTAGGGTTTAGGGTTCCGGCAACAGGAAAAAGGGAATTGGGGAAGAAGAAGATAGCGCTGTTTAAATTGCGATGACCTCGTCTCTTCAAGAGACGAGGTCTTTCTGAGAATGAGACATTGTCTCTTCAAGCACTTATGACCTCGTCTCTTGAAGAGAGAGACCATGTTGCCTAAAATCGGGAATAATTTCTTCCCGATGGCATTTTCGTAATTTATTTTAAAAATAGTAATATTTTATTCCTTTTCCCAACTTTATATTCTATCATTATACTTACTCACTCAAAATTCACAAGTATAATATGAATAAACACTATTACCTTATAACTTATTTATTTGTGTTGTGAAATTAATTATATGTATTTTTAGCACTAATATAAATTAGACACAAAACAAAAATAGGAACACAATCTATTAACATGAGTTACCAATACCATAAACATTACCTCATGCGAATAACCCACAAACCCCAATAATTTTATTGACATTTTTATAATTTAATTTTATTAAAGTTAATAAACTTCAATCATCATTATACCTAATATCTTTGCTAAAAAATAACAAAAATAATGAATTTTAGACCTAAGGGCATGCCATAATTTGAGGAGTTATGGATGCTATTTAAGGTTTATGACATCTATAAATAATTGATTGATAGTTTTATAAATATATCTATAGTTTTTTTTGTAATTGAAAAGGATTTTTTAATGGGTGTTTTCAAAACATCCTTAAGAAAGGCAAACCTTTTGATATATTACTGGAAAAAAAAAAAAGAAAGATATTTTACATGTCCTTTTTTTTTTTTTCAATATATGAGTCCATTAACATGTGCACAGTTGGCCCTCATGTCTCGGTTGTAATATAGAAAATTTTCATATTTTCTAATTTTGATGACACATTTTAGGTAAAAATAATATATGAAAGAATGGAGAATTATTTTAGTAAATGTTTGTATGATACTGATGAGATATTTTCTATTTTATATATGAAATCCTTACACCATATCTGGAAATGGGTAAAAGAGTCAGGTATTAAAGGAAAAATATAGATATCCTATTTTTTCTATTTTCTTTAGTATTTAACTTAGTCTAGTCAAAATAAAAAAATGAAAAATAATTAAAAATAAAAAATAAATTCAAAAAAGATATGAAGCAGGAATAAAAATAATTAATAAATTGAGGAAGAGAATTTTCTTCAAAGGGATATAGCAATTTATTAGTTATGAGTAAGAATGAGCAAGTAATTTTATTATAACTTATGCCTTATAATAATTTTGTCCATTAGGTTCCATATGGATATTGAAGACAATATGGTAGAATTTGGTTACAATTTTATGAAACTTGCTTCCTCTAATGGAGTCGATTACAGGTATGAAGTCTCTATATTTTGTACCAACATTAGAATCATACGCTCATATGGATAATAATATGGATTGAAAATTATATTATTTTTCTACTTTTAAATGCTTTAAAAATGAAATATATATATATATATATATAGATGGATCAAAAGAAAAACAAATATTACGATAGGCTGCTAATTAAATTTTTTAAGTCATTGATGGCACCATGGATATAAGGATATGTATGTAGAAGGATAATTGTGAAATTGAAATGTAAAATATTACCTTATATTGGGATAAAAATATGTGCTTATGAGTGCATATTGAACTTCGTACAAAACAGAAGTTACTCTTTAAATTGTTATAGAAATATTGATAGATTTAGTTTATTGAAAATTTACTCAAAAATTTAATCTTCTGGATGAAGTGATAATATATCTCAAGATTTATTAAGATAGTGTTTTTTTTTTTCTTTTTCAAATTTAGATAAAATGTAACTTCTTCTTCTTCTTCTTCTTTTGTTTACAATGAAAGGGCAATCATTTGTTGGATTAGGCTTCTAATCAAATACTAGGTTAAAAAAAATGCTTAGAGTCATAAAATTTTATAAATTTGTATGAATTGAAAAAAAGTTGAGAAAATCCTGAAATTGATAGAACTTTTAGAAATAAAAAGATAATCATAAGACAATTCTTTCATTTATGTTTAGAAATGAACTATGACGGATTTTTAGTCATATCAAAACCAAACAAACTGACAATTTCACCCAATTAAGTTATTTGTAATTGATACATTTTATTAAAATGAAATAAGGTTATGATGGATTCTTAGTGCAAGTTATTCATTGTGGTTAATCTCATGTGTAATTTGCCACTTGTCAAATTTAGTATTTAAAATGAAAATATATATTCTTAACAATTATACTAAGGATATCCCTAAAGAAACTTATTTGAAATTATTGCAAAACAACCTCAACATGTAACCATGCATCTTGATAACTTTTAAAATATGCAAATAACTATTAAATTGTCTCTCCAATATCTTGCTAAATGAACCATAAAAACAAACATTTTGGATTGCAGCAATAGGTTAACGGCATATGTGCATGTGTCCTAACTTGATTATTTAAGGATGCAATTGAGGCAAATCATTATAATATACTCAACCTAATAAAAATCTAATAAGACAATTCAAAAGTTTAACGACATAATTCAGAACCTTATAAGATTTTGATTAGAATTGAGTTCCAAGACAAAGTAAAAGTCCAATGTGTAATCTTACATTATAATCTTTATGTTTAAAATTTCAAAAGTAATATTTCTTAATATTAAACTAAACAATACATGTGTATTTAAATGAACCTAAACATTTCTAGAAAAAGAATGTAGCCACATATATTTTTTAGTCCCGTATCAATCTCACTTAATTTTGTTCATACAAAACCACAATCAAGCAAGAAAAGTGGGAAAATACACGTGTATGTTGTGTGGTAGGGTTACTGCAACTAGCCAATCAAGTGCGATAGGCATAGCGGTCAACTAAGAGAAGTCATGTACTAATGAGACGTGTAGGACGTCATAGAGAGAGGCGTAGAAGGAGAAATAGGCAAACCCAATTTCCCAAATGCACAAATGTGACAGAAGATCAAACCAGATAATCGATCGTTTTTTACTAATTCTTTGTAAAACTGATGCTTTGATCTTTCTTGAAGATATTTCAGCAGAGTGGTTTCTTATTTATAGATGTTAGAAGCTAATGCTAGCCTTAGCATCATTCCCAAGGACCCAGTGGTTGAGATTGAAACCTTCTTTTCTTTAGTAATGGGCTGAGCTTGTAAATGAGCTTAGAAAGAGGGACATCATTTATTTAAAAGAGCCTTTTTCACTATAAAGGGGCTTAAGACTTATTTTAGTCAAATAAAGCCCAAATTAACCCAAGAATATATTTTTGGAGTCTACTTTTTGCACATGAGAAAAATCGAATTAGGGCAAGATTCGAATAAACTAGTCCAACGATCCCTGTTCCAAGCCTACAAAAACAAATCTCCTTTCAACATCCCTTATTGGACTTAGTCTTCTAAGCCATGTCACTAACATAAAAGACCAGCCCGTGGTATTAAATTGGGACAAAATCCCAATTACCGAAATGACCCTCTACATTTTTCCCTCGACCAAAAACTCCTTTAGCAAAAGTCATAAAGGGGGTTTGGGGCATTTCATTAAGTAGATGTTATCTTTAGATTTGTTGTAAAACACTAATAGAAAGTTACACATGACATGAAGTCGTGTACTGCATTAATATAGCCATACTTCTTGTATTTGTTGATGAATTAAAGTAAGTTGAAGTAGCCTTCTTCAAACTGAATGTAGAATATCTGATGAAGCAAGTTCATGATTGCATAAGCATTTAGGGTACTAAGTAGACCAATATGTCTTATGCTTTTCTTTTATGGATTGAATAACATGAAATAGTATAGCGGTAAATGGGGTAGATATTATCTGTTAAGCGATGCGAAGTATTGGAGCGAGCGGCAATGCAATAGCATACTACCCCCTTACAAGGGAAAAGAAATTTATTTTGGGGTATGCTAAGGTAGCATGAGGGTGTAGGGGGCAAAGCCTCTATGGTACGAACTAGGTGTAATTTTCCTTCTTCTTCTTTTTTTAATTAATATCACTATTGGAATTTCATATCCTAATCTACGGAGAACATTTAAAACAATCTTAATTGAAATAGGAAATTTCTCACTTAAAATATTTTTCTCCTTTTATAACAATAATAGCCGTGTTGATTGCCCCCACTTTTCCCAAATTCGTACATTGTTTTCCCTCAATAACAATCTATTACAAAAGAAATTATGTTGGGCTACGATAGTATGATTGACAACATTGTCTTCACCATATAATAAAGACAACAATATATATTAATTGTGAAATAAAGGCAATCAGTAATTGTAGCAATTTCTTGCCATCACCATCCTCATCGAAGGAAAGAAAAAATCCAAATCCATTAAGTAGTGCAACATCACATGCACTAGTGGTTTTATTGACCACGACAATCAATGGTGACGAGGGGATTACTAGCGCCTATCATACATGAATCTTCAATCAATAACAATAAGCATGCATGAGATTGAAGAAAATCCAATTTTCCAAACAGCAAACCGCATTCAAGCATATCAAACATGCATGGATTCTATTCATCAAGTTTCACTATGCTTGATCCCAATTTAAATCAGTAATGATTCAAGATTGATCTTCAACGTTTGTAGAAAAATTGAAGTCGTTTACCATCTCTTCCATCAAATGCAAACAACAAATGCAGATGTTCATACCCTACTATCACAAACTCAAAGCAAATTTGAAGTTGTAGCAATGTTGAAAATCCACATTATACTAAGTTATTGTACACCGATCCAACTGGTTTAGGCTGAAGCCGATCTAAAGTAATATCAAGCTACTTCCTATACTTCAAATGGTGTTATTGTCATTGGCCATCCAATTGGTGGTGATAGCATCTCCGTGACTTGTGCTGTTGTATTTTATATGGAGATACTTCATGACTTGTGGTGTTGTATTTTGTATGGAGATACTTTTTTAATGCTCATGGGTCAACTAAACTCTCGGTGGTGTAGATCGATGTTGCTATTGATTCTAGAAAAAATTAGGGACATCTTGAGTTTTTCATGAGTGAGGGTCTTCTCCATATGATCTATATTGACCATAGTGAAAGAGTCTTTGAACAAAGTAATGATGTCAGGTCCATAAAGCTTCTTAAACTTGCTGCCAAAAGGATCAAAACATGTGATATTCCCATTATATTTAGGATTAGAAGAGCAATCAACTTCATTTGTATCAAGCTTGTCAATTTTGTATTCTTTGTCTCCTATTTCTGAGGCTTCATTGTTTATATAGACGCGATTTCATGGTAGATACCTTATAATAAGAGTTCTCATTATATTTTTTTTTATATTTTCTTGAATGGTTTTTTTATATGCTACGAATTTTTTTTTCACAATTTTCTTTTTTTTCTTTTTTTTTTACGTGTTTTGATCTTCTTGTAGGCCGAAAGAATTGCATTTTATTGTTCTCGAGCTTTCATTGTGTGCCTAAGTATTTCTCTAGCCTCTTTTGTTCTTTGTTAGACTTGGCACGGACCCACGAGTAATCTTGTATCACTCTGACATCGACCTTTTGGCATGGCCTACGAGTGGACTTGTGTTACTTCGGCACCCGATCTCTTCTAGCCTTGATATGGGCATGCGGATCTTTAAGCTCATTCATACTAGGCCTCATAACGAGTTGATCAATTATCCTATCTCTTCTATTCCCTGCTAGACTTAACAAGAGAATCTTGCGTTACTCTAGCACCAACCTTTTGGCACGGCCCTCGAGTAGACTTATGTTATTTTGGCACCCAAACTCTTCTAGCATTGATACGGGTGCCTGTGTAATCTAACTATTTACTCTGCATCTCTAAGTCTAATTGGAATTCCACAAAGTAATAGGCCTTGAGCCATTCTCATAAAAGAGTTGAGGTTTCACTCCATCAGCAAAGTATCACTACTCAAGTAGTAAGTGTTTGTTACACCAACGAGTGTTCGTTTCATATTGTCATGCTACTATTACAGTGGGTGTTTACTTTACCAATGAATGTTCACCCCACATTGTCATGAACATTTTGTTAGGAAATTCATTTTAGTAGTAAGACATCCTCATTCTACAATCAATGTTCGACTCTACCAGTAAAGCATACCACTATGTCTGCAAGGATTTACTCTGCCATCATTATAGTGGCACTACACAACAAACATGCTTCACTAGGTCATCATGCAAACTGTAAATGTTCTTGACAGCACTGAGTGATACAGTACCCTTTAAGGTATGCATAACTCATGTCTATCATCGTCAACTGAACATCGTATTGGCATGTGTATCCACTCCTCAGCATAGCATCGTTCTCTTTACATTGGAGATACATTACCTATGAATACCAAGATAGATACACCGTCTCTAAGTATCAACATAGGTTTATCACTTAAGCATGCTTCACACTCAAGTGCCTATATCAAGTGGTTGTTCTCAAATATAGGGACATGCTTCTCGTAGTAGTCATGTTCAAGAAAAAACTTAGAAAGCTCATGTATCAAAGTTGATGGGGTAGCAACTCATATCAAGCTATTACTTTTTATATGTGCATTTCAATAAGAAAAAATGCTTTATAGGTAATTTGGCTATCATGGATGTGCTTTCATCCTACAGGCTGATGTTGCTTTAACCTAGCAACAAAAGATTATTAGACGTTAAGGAGGATCTTCAATGAGAAGGTTCAGAATGGCAAACTTGAACTTGATAATAACGATGTATGTAGGAATCCCCTTCCCGCACATAATAATGAAGGAGCTGTTAATGCGATCTCTCATGATCCTACAACTTCCCAAGAAGTTGATCAACCACAAGCTAATCAGCCAATGAGCATACCGTGGGAAGAAACACCCATTAGTAAAGGAAAGGAAGTTGATGGAGGTTCGAGCAACTATGCTGCTTTAGCTCTACTCAAAACATCTAATGTAAGGAATTTCTTTGATGTCCTTGGATTTAATGAGGAATCCCGGATTGCAACATCAAACACTCTAGTGCAAATTTCGAAACACTAGTACGAGAAATGTAATGTGGTATTACCAATGCATAAGATGGCAAAGGCACATGAAAAGGCAATAATCTTCACAGAAGATGATATGTGAACTAGTAACTGAACCAAAACCGTCCATTGTTTGTAGAGAGTGAACTAAATGGTTATTCCATCCGAAGAACTTTCATTAACAATGGCTCCTCACTTAACGTTAGTCCTATGTCAACCTTTAAAGCAACAGGACTCGATATGAGGAAGTTGGCTAGATAATCAATTGCCATACACGGCTTCAATGATGTACTTGCTAAGATAATGGGTTTCATTAATGTGGATTTTAAGGTTGGCCTTATCCATAGGTCAAAGAAATTTCATGTGATAGGTGCCTCTATCTCCTACCACTTGTTAGTAGGGCGAAAATAGATACACGATCACAATCTTGTTCCTCCATCGCTGCATCAGTGTATGAAGGGACATTAGAAAGGAAAAGATGTTTTCATACCTGCTGCAACGAACCCATTTGAGCATGGAGAATCTTTCTTCACTGAAGCTGAATTTTATGACAGATACGTTAGAGAAGGAGAAACTGCCATTGGGAGTCCTACTGGTATACCACTACTAAGGTGTGAGGAAGTGCAGGAGCAAAATGCTAAAAAATGCAAAGCGACTCCCGTATCTAGGAGTCAGAGCAAAAGGAAAGGGATATTGCTCCTAAAAGTTAGATGAGGTCTTCCATCATTCATAGTTAAGGTAACTTCAACCTTCACTCTGCAAAAAAAAGGTGTTACGACTACCAAGCTTGCTGTGGGATCACTTCAATCCTTCATAACTATAATCAATTTAATCTCATGGACAATGTTATAGAAATAAGCATTGCACCTGTGGCATGCTTAGGAATAGATGCTTCTACCGAGTAGTTGTAGCTACCCTGAAGTGATCGCTTTAATCACCATGGGGGAGGTTGCTTTGACTTCGATACTATGAAATGAAGTTACGGCTGCAATGGGGTAATCACTTCCATTGTCCATGGTTGAGGTCGCTTCGACCTCGATTTTGTGAAATGGCATTATGATTGTTAGGCCTACTATGGGGTCGCTTTGACTTGTTACAACTATGATCACTTTGATCTCATGAACAATGTAGCAGAAAATGGGTATTGCATTCGTCGTGCACTCAGGAGCAGACACTTCTACTGGACGATTGTGACTACCATGAAGTGATCGCTTCGATCAATCATAGATGAGGTCGGTTTGACCTCGCCTCTATGAGATGGCGTTATGGCTATTAGGCCTATTGTAGAGTTGATTTAACTCATCACAGCTGAGATCGCTTCGATCTCATAAATGAGGTAGCAAAAAATGGGTATTGCACCCACCACATGCTCAGGAGTAGATGCTTCTACCAAGCGATAGCGACTACGATCAACCATGGAGGAGGTTGCTTAAACCTCTATTCTTGAAATGGTGTTACGGCTGCCAAGCCTACTATGGAGTTGCTTCAACTCATCATAGCTAAGATCACTTCGATCTCGTAAATGAGGTAGTGGAAAATGGGTATTACACCTGTCGCATGCTTAAGAGCAAATGCTTCTACCAAGTGATAGCTACTACTATGGAGTGATCCCTTTAATCAACCATAGATGAGGTTGCTTCGACCTCAATTCTGCAAAATGGTGTTACGGCTACCAAGCTTACTGTGGAGTTGCTTCAACTCATCATAGCTGAGATCGCTTCAATATCATAAATGAGGTAATAGAAAATGGGTATTGCATTCGCTACATGCTCAGGAGTAGATACTTTTACCTAGCAATAGCGACTACCATGAAGTGATCGCTTCGACCAACCATGGATGAGATCGCTTCAATCTCGATTATGCAAAATATCATTACAGCTTACCAAGCATATTGTAGCGTTGTTTGATACGCCCCATGTCGTTTAGCATCATTCATTCTTGAGTTTCAAAGAATCTCTCAAAAAACATTCTACACATAGTTCTCCACGAGTTCACGTGTACGCCTTCTCTATCAAGGACTTAAACAATTCCTTGAGCTTTAGGTCATCATTAAGTCCATAGATTTTGTGAGTCTCAATGAACTTGAGAAGGTGCTCCTTAGCATTACCTTGTTTTTCTATTGAATTTGATAAACTTTGGACTAATGTAGTCCTTAGGATATGGTTTCCTTGCAATCCTCTGGGGGTATGAAAGTGTCAGGTTAATGACCCTAGTAGTAGATGCAGCTTCTACCTGTTTTAGGTACTTTTCGAGATCTTCCTTTATCACATATGACACGAAAGCAAATGACTTGTTAACTCCCACTTCAGGAGTAGGAGCAACGCTACGAGGTGCAACTATCTCAACAATAATAAGCTACACATTACCTCTAGAGGAGAAGGATCCTCCATGATGGACCATTGCCTCTCCTCTAGTAGAAGATGTAGGATCTCTTGTAGTTAAAGGCAGCGAAGGCTGCAATGGCTCATGCCAATGTCCTCTTTCATTTTCAGTAGTAGGAATAGTAGTTTGCTCATGCTAAGCATCATGTTAGGCCTCATGTTGAGTACTTTTAAGGACAACAATAGTTGGCGCAGTACCAGCCACTTGCATGCCTAATGAAGGCAAAGTTATCGTGGGAAGCATACTTCCTAAAGCAGTGGCAATGCCAATTATACCTAGTGGAACCTGCATGAAGGCATTCAAGAATTGATTGAGAGCTTGGGTATTCTCTTGCATGGTGCGTATCATTAGCGTACTATCAACTGCAGGACTTTGCACAACCATAGGAGTGGCATTGTCCTCAACCACGTGAGTCTGTTCAATCACATCATAATGATTCTCCTTATCTTAGGGGTTTGCTTCCTATCCAACCCTCTTGCATGGAGATGCCATTCTTGTCCAGAACTTATTCTTTCCCCCGTGGAGTGACCAAAGTAATGTGTGATGGGATTACTACAGCTGACCGATCACATGCGATCGGCATAGCAGTTGACTTGAGAGAAGTCCTAAACCGATGATACATATAGGATGTCATAGAGAGAGGTGTGAGAGGAGGGATATGTAAACCCGATTTCTTAAGTACACAAGTGTGATAGAAGATCAAACCAGATAGATTCGATCGTTTTTTACTTATTCTTTATTAGAATGGGTGCTTTGATCTTTCTTGAAAATATTTCAATAAAGTTTCCACGTTGCTCTCGATCTTAGCAATGCAGAGAATTCTCCCTCGAATGAGAAGAGCAGTTTTTTATTTATAGATGTTGCAAGCTGGTGTTAGCTTTTAGATCATTCTTAAGAATCCGATGGCTAAGATTGAGACTTTCTTTTCTTTAGCATTAGGTTGAACTTGGAAATGAGCTTAGAAAGAGGGCCATTATTTATTTAAAAGAGCTTTTTTTTTTTCAATGTAAATGGGATTAAGACTTATTTTAGTCAAATAAAGCCCAAATTAATTCAGGAATATATTTTTTGAGTCTACTTTTCGTGTACGAGAAAATCAAATTAAGCCGAGAATAGAATGAACCGGTCTGACAATCTATGTTTTGAGCCTACCAAGCCTAATCTTCGTTCGACATCCCTTATTGGACTTAGTCTTTTAAGCCCTATCAGTAGTCTAGAAGACCGGACTATGAGATTAAATTGGATTAAAATCCTAATTATCAAATTGTATTCATTATATATTCAAACCATAGAGAATTAAACCTGCCTCTAAATAGTAAAATAGGGATGCAGTAGCTTGTATGAGTAAAATCACATTGTGAAAAAAGATAGTAATGATTTATGAGGTTAAAGTTAAGAAAGTCAAGCCAATATTTAGGAACTTTTTGGCTCCAATGATTGAAAAAACTTATTAATTACCCATTGACTTTGGAATTAATTATTTTAAGTCATACTATTACAAATACAATAAAAGACAACCACTCATTCCTAGGTGAACAATTTGAGATGAATCCAAGTAGAAGAAGTAGATTTGTTTCAACATGACTCCAAAAAAGAGATCTGAAGAGAGTACGGGTGTTGTCAAGGTGTAACTCCTAATGGACTTTTAAAATGATCTATATAAACAAAATAGTATAAAACAAACCAAATCCTACACTAAAGAAGTGGGAAAGAGGACAAGTTACTTATAAGATCTTGCAGCACAGATTTTTTGTGTTGAGAGAGAGAGAGATATATGATATTCTATATGAGTAATTACCACATGAATTATGGCAAAGATTTAGTAATGGTTTGTACGGCTACAATTGATAATAAATAGTCAATACCAATTAAGAATTTTTAAATCAAGTGTTAGTAATTAAAAAAGAATTATTATTCACTCATTGGCTAATGGTAGAAATTATAATGCTATTATATAATTTAATTTAGAATAGTTTAAACATCTATATGAAAATTATAGATCTTACTATTATTATTGTAAAATGATGAAGTGACATTCACTCATGTAGAATCAAAATTCAAAACCCCTCTTATGCTTACGTTATGCTAACTTATATATGGGAATATAAGATCCTTGTCAAATGATCATGTATCAATCAGGGTGTTCTTCTTTTCTTTTCTTTTCCTTTCTCTTTTTTCCCCTTCTTTATGATATTAGAAAAAAAAAAACTCCTCATGCATACCTTCATGCGCAAAAACACACACGTCACATTTGCCCTTCACGCCCCATGCACACCTTCATGTGCACAAACACACACTCCACACAGCCCCTTCATGCCTCACACAAACACTCCTCACCACCCACCATGCACACACGTTGATATTACCAGCAACATGCACGAAACACAAATACACACATTGTCCAACCCTCTCATTCCACTAGCACATCTACACCACCAACACAAACACCATGCATCACACACCCTCATCACACAATAGTGCATACGCCCATCAGCAGAACACCCAAAAGGCGAAAATTCGAGATGAAGGAAGTAGTCCACTCACCTGAATCTTTGTTGCTCTCAATTTGGATCTCTAATCATTTCCCTCTTGATTTGGATCTCTCTTACTCTCGATCTCTCTTGCTCTCAGTCTCTCCTCCCGCTTCCCTATCCCCTTCCCCTCTATGGAGGCACAGAAACTCCTCCCAACCCATCTTCCTTATAGGAGCTTAGAGTTCCTACTCTTCCCATGCTAATAGTGTGATAACAACAATGGGGAAATGATGATGTGTGGTAACTCTTGCAAATGTAGGAATCTTCACTGTGAAGGAGATTGAGGAGGTTTGACTATCAGAAGGAGCTTCATTTTTCTTTTTCTTCCTTTCTTTCTATATTTGACCATTAAAGAGGTCCAACTGTGAGGTAGGGTGTTGTTGCAAGGGTAGAGTAGGAATTATAAGGGAATGTGGGGTTTGTTTTGTACTTTTCACATGATCAGCTTGCCAACTTTTTAAACCAAACATAAAGTTTTGGGCTGATGTTTGGCTGATTCTGTATTGTAGTAAATAATATACTGCCAAACAGGACCAAAGATTGACAATGAATAAAACGGGACGGGACTTTCACCCCTCAAAGAGTTCCCGTATGATACTCGACCATCTCTTATATCATCGTTTGTTGTTAATCTGGATGACGAGCCAGGCTTATCTTCCCTGATTTCCCAGTCTATTCCAAGCCCCACATTCTCATAAGGAGCGCCCTCTTGGCTTTGCCACGATCTTCCATATGTTTGGAAGGTTCAACTATTATAACTGGTTTTAGCCTGCCTTGGGCTCATCAAGAGAGCAACATCAACTCTCAACCAGTTTATTCACGGGAGGTCAGACCCACATTCAGATATAACACACACCTTAAACAAACCCTATGCTGATGTCACTCATAACTCTATATGTCCAAGTTAAACACCCCATAAATAGAAGGGAAAAAAGAAAAGAAAAAAAAGGAAGAAAAAACAAAAAAGAGGGCAATGGTATAAGGTTTCAATAACTATTAGACGCAATGTGTTATTTATATGTGGTAAGGGTGAGCGGATCCACGAATAAAATATGAAGTATTATACATACTTTTATAGGTTATGAAGTTTTATACTTAGAAACTATTTGTAGCACTTTGTACCCACCTTATACTCTAGACTCTATAGAACTTGTAAAATTTTCCCTTTTTTTCATTATTTTTTTTTTTCAAAACTAGATAAGGTTTGAGGAGATAGAAAACACACAATTTCTTTCTTTTTTAAGTTTCAAGTTTTGTTATAGTATGTATGTATATATATATATATATAGTTTATGTAACATGTAAAACCATCTTATTTCTATATATTCATTATAAATAACCTATCAAAAAATTTAAAAATATATTTTTGATATCATAAGTTCTACAATATATAGAATCTATTTATATGTTAAAGTTGAAATCTGCAACATACACCTATAGAATCTGATTACATGACTAAACAAAATTGTAAAACATATGGAAAATTATAAAACTAAAAAAAAATTAAAGACACTTTTGTATTGATTAATCTCAAAAGATAAAATAATATCTCTATATCACTTAGGAGTTCAAGATTCCAAAGATAAATTACAAGTACTTCCATAGTAAATAGTATAAGTTTTTCTAAATAAAAATTTCTGAAAGATAACTTACAAATGATAACCTTAAACAAAAGTAATTGCATTATGAAAAGGAGAGTATTATAATTTATTTCTTGTATATGTATATTATTTTATATTATTCTAATAAAACACATGTTTTTGAGTAGGTGTAGAGTACTTTAGAACTTGTACTCTCTATTTAATAGAGTACAAGTTCAAAGGTAAGAAGAGCACAGGTTCTAGGGAATGAAAACCTTATTACGTACTAAAATAATTTTTTGTTTAAGATTCTTATTCATAATAATTACTTAAATAAGATCAAATTAAAAATAATTATTTATATATAGTTTCAAAATCGCAACTTATAATTGCAAAATATGTTCAAATGAATATTGGAAATTCCATCCACGATTTATATAAGAAAAACGGATACATTAAATCAATGTACATAAATATTTATGAAAAGTGCACTTTCCCATTGTGAAAAGTTGTCATACAAGAACGACACATGAATATATAGTTGTCCTGCATACATCAAATTAGCTATAGTAATTATCGTAATGAAAAGTGGACAGACCAAGGTTTTCATGAATGTAGAGTTGTCCTTTATGCATACATTAAAACAATTACAGTAATGCTAATGAAAAGTGGACTAACCTCGGTCGTGATGTAAAACTTAAATTTGATCCTTTCCCAAATTGCAAAAGATAATCGCGATATACATTTTAAACAGTATATCATATAATAAAATTGCGATATAAAAACGATAGTTAAATTTGATATTACGATTTATGAAGAAAATTATATATCGTGATTTATAAACATGATTTTAGAGTGGCATTTTGATAATTAATTTTATCTAATTTGTATATTGGTATTTTTTTTTCTGTTACAACAGTAAACATGTATTAGACTATATACATACCTTACCTTATAAGATTAAATTCTGAAAAAAAAATATTTCCATACTCTATCTTGTGACTCTTAATATACAACCGGATCCTACTTGGTTAAGTAAAAAACCGAGTGGATATCCTGTACCATAGGATTACCTCTTATTCGTAATACGGTGTTTAAATAACAATAAAATCTTAACATATATACGTATATAAATTATGTGTGGTAATTATTTTAAAAAGTTTTTTTAAATTATACATGTCAAAATTTTATTAATAATTACGTATATGTATTATCCTAATCACGTGATATACCCTTTTTTTTTTTTTTTTTCTCCCTCTGTTTTGAAGTTAAAAATTGGATTTTTGGCGAATGACTGATATACAGTCGATCTGTTAAAGTTACTCGTCACTTTTTCTAACTAAGAGGAATATTAAACTATCCCATATATCATATCCTCGAACACGGAATAAGATGTAATTATTAGCAAATCCGGAAAAGAAGTCTCGGAGATGACGTCCCACTAAAGTCGTGATATCACCAAAAATGACGTGAATACTCAAAAATTACAAAACAAATAGCCTTAGACTCTTTAAAATTGCATTGGAACTATATCAGCCTCAAACTTTCATGCAAAAATTGGAAATAACCAAAATGCGCTTACCTATTCGATTTTCAATGGGAAAATTAGTAAACGGCATCCAAATTTCATAACAAAATATTTACAATTATTAAAATACAAATTGACAAATAGTTTAGATATCTCCTTCTATAAATTTATGATTTTACTGTTTATATATGAATATGTAATGATTATATACAAACTACTAAATAATATAATCATGAGTTTGATAATCATGACTGTTACAATAGATAAGCTAGATGATTAGCAAATAATCCATCTCTACATGGTTACATTAATACCACAAATAAATATTCATTTTACTCATGATCAAACAAGTGCAGGTTTATTTTTACTTTCCTTGTTTCTTCTCATCTACAATTAACTGATGTGTTGACTAAAGCCATGAGAGAGCAATGACTTTCTTTTTAATTATCTAAGATGGCCTTTGGGAAGCTCCGTCTTGAGAGAGATGTGGAAGTAGACACATCAGCAAAACAATCTACATATCAGCCCTATACACCAATATATCAATTGATTTTAGTTAGTTGCCATTAAGTAATAAATATAAAACCTGTAGAGGATCATTTCGGTAATTAGGTTTTTTAACCCAATTTTATGCCACAGGTTTGTCTTCTGAGCTAGTGATAGGGCTTAAAAGATCGAGTCCAATAAGGGATGTTGTAGGGAGATTTAGTATGATAAGCTTGAAACAAGGATCGTCGGACTGGTTCATTTTGCACTCGGCCTAATTCATGTGATGATTTGAGCTTTATTTGACCAAAATAAGTCTTAAATCTTTTTATATTGAAAAATGCTATTTTAAATAAACAATGAGCTTCTTTTATATTATAAAAGCTTTTAGACTCTTTCCAAACCCATTTGCAAGCTCAGCCCATTACTAAAAAAATGGAGGCTTCAATCTCAGCCATTGGATTTTTAGGAACGATCTAAAGACTAGCATCAGCTTCCAATATCTACAAATAGGAGATTGCTTTTGGACATTACTAAGATTGAGAGCAATGTGGAAACTTTGGCAAAACATCTTTAAGAAAGATCGAAGCACCAATTATACGAAGAACGAGTCAAGAACAATCGAATCTATCTGATTTGATTTTCTGTCATATTCGTGCACTTTAGAAACTGGGTTTGCATATTCCTTCTCCCACGCCTCTCTCTGCGACATCCTACATGTGTTATCAGTTCAGGACTTTTCTCAGGTCGATTACTACGCCTGTCACACGTGATGGATCAGCTGCAATAACCCTATATCTATTGATTTTAGTTATTTGGTATTAAGTAATGAATATAAAACCTATACTAAATTTACAAGTTTAAACTTCTAAATTTAAACTTACATTATATCAAAATAGAAAGTCCTAGCTTTACAACTTTGTATAGTCATTCGAATCTTGTTTAATTAAGTTGTTCACTTACTTGGTCTTATTCTATAAGTTTAGGCTCAAATTGATTATATGTAGATACATAAAACTCCCACTTAAAGATATTTCACATTGCCTAAGGATGTTCCCTGCAGTAGTCAACTAGAATGCAGTATTGTTTTGAATCCTTGTCTCTACAATCGAACAAGGTCTATAAATTTCGGAAAATCTGAAATGCATTTTGAAGCAATGTTCCTTGGATCAATCGTTACTGCATATCCTTACAAAGATTTCCTAGCTGAAACAGCTCTTAAGCAAACTGTTTCCTAGGAGTCCTCGAAAAAATACATGTCCTGGGAATGTGCTTCATTTCAAGAGCAAATTCCTTGTCGACTTTCTCTACCTGAGGGCTGCTCGTTCACTCTTTCTTAATTATAATGCAATTAAGTACCGGAACTCCGAGTGGTAAGGCTGAATTTCTACCATTTTCGATGATGGAGATTTGGTATCCCCCATGAGGCATTCCATTATTAGCCTTTTTAATGTACAAGAGCGTGGCAGTTCGCTATATATCCATTCGAGTAATGAATCCATGTCATCTGCAAAATCCTTCATATGCCATTGTAAGAGTTTGGGCACAATGATTTTTCTCTTGCCTGTTACTCCAACTGAGGCTTCCAAGTACTCCACTTTAGCTCTTCCTAATTCATTTACCACTTCTTCTGGTGTATAGACTCTTAACTGCATGTTGGGCGGTTTTTGCTTCAGTAATATGGGAAAGAAGGATAGAAAATGTTTGATGCAAGCGAGACAGGACAGTTCTTAGTGCTTACTGCTGGTGAGGACCAAGTGCCCCGACAGAGAGCAAATGTTACGTTTGGTTCCGGGTAGCCGAGACCATATGCATGCCTTAAAAGTACTTCTTTCTCTTCCATTGTTCCCTAAGGACATTAATCTCAGGATGTTAGCAAATCACACATTAGGATTCAAGTGTGTTTTGTATTAAGTATTATATGTAATAATCCGTATCATGTCAACCTGTATTTGATTCTGCAATTGTTACTTTTGAATGCCTTTCCAATTGCATGATTGAACCTTGACATTTGTTCAGATTAACATCACAACTATTTGATCTAAAAACTTAAGCTTATAGTTTTAGCGTAGGTTATTATATTTATATCATAACACTCCCCTCTCACTTGTGAATTGAGATTTTAATTTTTTACTAAACTCATCAAGTGAACGACTTAATTTTAATGGATTGTAATGAGTGTACAGAAATTTGAACCCAGAACCCCTGCTCTAATATCATAATAAAGCCTGAAGTTGCAATGTCAGTGTCAGTGTCAAATCACAACCCTAACACAATATCATATTATATAATATATGTCTAAAATTACAAAAATACCCATGACTACCAAAACTAAATCCTCTCAACAATATTGTTAGAATGTCATACTCAATTCCATGTTGATATTGCTAATGTTATTTTCAATTTTACTTTTGACATTGCTTTCCTTTTTCTAGTTGGCTCCTTACATGGATGACTACATGTCCTTGTGAACAAAAAGTCTAATGAAGTTAGAACAGCTGACTAGTGAAAATTGGGCATATAATTAGCAATGTCAAAGACTACGCAT
This sequence comes from Combretum micranthum, assembly GCA_024138025.1. Lineage (NCBI taxonomy): Eukaryota > Viridiplantae > Streptophyta > Magnoliopsida > Myrtales > Combretaceae > Combretum > Combretum micranthum. The sequence continues at coordinate 579,105 of JAMXBD010000491.1, read as the reverse complement.
AGGATCTAAAAAATGGTAACATTATCCCTTTGGATTATCCACTAACAATAGAATCATGACTTGAAGTTGTAAAATCAGAGTGAATCAGCCTTACAGTTTTCACTTCAGAAGGATGCCGGAGAATGAAATGCTCAATTGCAAGAGCATTTAGCACTATCCCACCAACATCTATGGTAGCCTGTTTCAAGTTGTGTCATATCAGCAAACTCAATTCTACCACTATGAACAAGGTCATCATCAGTGAAAAGAATAGAACACGGTCATAGTACAATATGGATATACTGCACCCCTTTACCTTGTTCATCAGTGCCAGGAGTTTATCTTGGCTTGATGGCAGACCATATTCAAGAAACGCCTAAAAATTGAAATCCACAGTGAAATTAATGAGTTCATATGTCAAATTATGAAAAGCAGATACTATGAACCATGTGGCTTGAGATGTCTTACAGTACATGCATTATGCAGGCATTGTAAACATTGATCCAGAATGCTAACTTCTGCTTGTATGTCAAAAAAGACAGGTCGACATTGCACAACCTATTCATCATTCCCCTGAACCGCAACATCACATTTTCAAAACAAACACACAAGGTAAGCTACTAACAACAGCAACATTAAGACTTTCTCAATCATTTTCACATAATTCTATAAGAAAAAATGTTAGAAGATCTTTTTGCACAAAATAAACACACTAGGTTTGCTATTTACTTGCTGTCATAGTTATAAGAAATAGAATTAACCTTAATTTCCCGATTGCTGGTAAGTATTCAGGAAAGCGTGTTGTGTCTAATGAACGTCTTGTAATTGGAACAAAGCTCCGGTATCGTCCAACATCTCTAAACGTTCCATCTAAATCAAGTGAGATGTCAAAAGGATCAAGACTTGATGCATTCCTATCAAGAAAAGATAAAGGGGATTTGCAGCTGAATGAAGTCCTATCAACAAATGATTTCGAATTCATGCAAGCAAGAGTAAGCTTTGGGACAAAATTCGATCCTTCTCTTTCAAGTGGCTCTTGATTTAATTCAAGATATATGTTTATCAAGCATTTGAGTAGTTCTTCAGAGAGCTCATTTGGTTTTTCAATGCCACTCTCTCTGTCAATAGGATCATGGTGTCTGCTTCTCCCAACAGGCCTTTTCAATTTCTCCTCAGCTTCTTCTGATGCTTGGAAATGGAAAAAACAAAATCCCAAGTCACAGTCAAGTTAGAAGAAGGGCTAACTGCAAATATACATATACTTTTAAGAGTATTGCTCAAGTGTGAATAGATTTCTTATACTCCTAGAACGCATCTTCACCTTCACATAACTTTCTAAAGATATGTACCAGCGGTTCCAAAACCATCATCAAAAGACGACATTGTTAAACCTATTGAGGACGTAAGTGTATATTTCCAAAAGTTATGAAAGCAAAGATACATCTTCGGAGTTTACTTAGGCGACCCTTGCAATTTGCTTCAAAAAAGAAACCAAGGGCATTCAATGAATCGTTTTCATGTGATATTGAGGCTAATGTGTTTTACCGTGGAAGCTTGTGGAAGCAATGCTCTGGAATTCCAAAGCTGAACCCAGAGAAGCTCTTCTATGCCTAGTAAATTTCTGCTTTTTCAGTTCTACTAATGGCGGTACCCTAGGAGGATGTTGGAGTTCTCTGTTTCCAGGTTGGTCTTCGGATGCACATATGAAGTGATTCGGCTGCCTTGGTCTCCTCGGTCGTGGGGGCTGTTTGTGCGGCAGCATCTGCCAGTTCTTGGTCTGTTTTTTCTCTTGGTACAGCCTCAGTTTCATCTCTTGCACCTTTCTCTCAAGCCGAACAATCTCTTCCTCTACCATTGCAAGTTCTGAGAGAAGAATCTGAACCTGAGGGAAATTAGCCTTTCTAAAATCATTTCCTAGATTGCATTTCTCATAATATTATCATAAGACACAACATTCTCACATACACTTCCACGTATGCATTCATAAAAATTCTGATCCAGACATATCAAAAGCCTTAAAAATACATAAATACTCTCTTACCTGAGGAGGAAGCAATGAGGAAAGGCAAGGATGCTCTAATACCGATCCATGAAGCGCGCATTTCAAAACCTGGCTAAGTGCTTGTTCCTCCTCAAGTTCTCCTTGCAACTTGGTAACCTATATAGAAAATTATCACAAAGACTTCAAAATAAAACGAACTTGCTCTAAAATGCAAATGCAAATGTAAAACATGATTAGATGTCTTCCTTCTTGCCTCTTCCTCTAGGTCTAATCGTTTCTGTTTGTGTTTCTCTTCACTTCTCTCCATTAGTAAGTCCTCGAATTTCATTATTCGTGGAGCAAACTAGCATATGCTTGAATAAGAATGACTTATTCAAGTTACAAAAAATGAAAAGGAGCTTTCAAAGAATGAATATATATAAACAAAGAATGAATGAAAGGCGCGGTGGAGAAATGTATTTGGATGATGATATAGTAAAGTTTATGAATGAAGGGAGGTTGGAAGGTGGTGTTAGTATTAGTGGAAAGCATGATGGATCACATGAATCATGGAAAAGAAGAAGAACAAGAAGAAAGTGTCGGAAGAGAAATGGCAATAGTATCATTAATATTGGTTTTCCTATAAGGAAAAATAGGAATGGAATCAAGTTGAGGGGTGGCAATAACAACAAGAGGTGAAGACAACGTGAATTCCATGAACATTTATGTCTGAGATAGGGAAACAAAGTGGTGCCGTGAACAAAAACAGAGCCAACATAATCGCGCCGTCTGTGGGAATCGAACCCACGACCACATGGTTAAAAGCCATGCGCTCTACCGGCTGAGCTAAGACGGCTTGGATACGCTTTGGTGATCTTTTCTTATTAGAAATAAAATTCTTTCTCGGTCAACGTGTGGGAATTGGAAAGAATCTAGTTGGTGAAGAATGGATTTGAATATGAAATATGTTTGGAGCATTCCAGTTCCTGATGAAGCTAGATTTGTGTTCGATACTAAAATAGTAAGGACAACTAATCAGACGTATGACTTTGATTAAATATAGTCAAATACCTCTATTCAGTCTCTCTCCTTTTTTCCCTTAATGTACCCTTCTACTCTTTTGCCTATGAAGAGTTCTACCTTATGAAAACTAAGCAAAGTGGGGGTAGAAAAAAAAATTTGTTGACGTGAACAAATTTTATGATAGAAATGGATGGAACTTCCTTAAACAGGCGCTTCTTAGACGGGGGTTTTGTAAAATTTAGGGTCCGAATGGATTATCAGTTTCTCGTTTGTATTTATATATAAATTTTATGTAAATGTGTCTGATTCGTAGCTATATTTTATCTGTATTAGGTTTATTTGATATTTTTATAAGAACTATTATATGTTTTTTCATCTATTTATATTTTTTTGACCAATAATTTTGTCTGTCATCTACTATATACCGGATGCCAAATAGACCCTTAGATATGTGAGATGATGGAATCTAGAACATTGGTTTAATTCTAAGTCTTAGCAAATGAAAAAAAGGAAGCAAGTTATGTGCAATTCACTAGAGGTCTTAGGTAGGGTGACTTACTGCCAATTTATTGCTTTGTTCTATCATTTCAATCCTTCCTCCACATGATATTCAAAATTTAGTTTTTTTTTTTTTGGTTATATTTTTTTCCTTTTGGATTATGCTACAAGAATTGGTTCTAATATATTTAAATCAACTTTATTATTAGTTGGTTGAATTGGATTGATTTTAAATCCACATAGAATTATCTTTGATTGGGAAGAGCCCAGATTTGTGTATAAATTGAAATTTAGTTTAAGGTTATGATATATATATATGTGTGTGTGTGTGTGTGTGTGATGAATAACATAATTATGTGATTAAGAGTAACAAATTTTTTACATGATGTTAGCACAAGCTACTATGAAGTGTTGGTACCTTGTTTATGATTGAAGTTCCTAGACTAAAAGAGTTTGGTTGTGGTAAGGTTTGATTATATTTTTGCTCTAGTTGTAAGTTTAAGAAATTAGTAGGGCTATGTGCCACAAGTGTCTTAAGTATTACACCTAGGATATAATCGAGTAATCAAGTGCACTATAAAACTTATAATTATGGAAGTGAAGATAATTTCTTATTTACCAACTCATTTAAAAAGAATTACACAAATACTAATTAGATAAGAATAATTACATAAAGACAATTATTATGTTGTTCTTACATAGTGAGATATAAGTATTGCATTATCTATATGTGATATACATACGAGTTAATTCAAAGCTTTTTCATCTCTCGCTCTCCTCGCTCTCTCTCATTTGCATGCTAGCAAAAAAAAAAAAAAAAAAATCTAAAGGGTAGTTTGAAATCTGAATGAACTCTGTGCTAATGTATCATAGCTTTTGATATCTCTCTCTCTCTTCCTCCATTAAATTAGTCTTTCATTAAAGTCCATCCTTTTATCTTTTGAGACAAAACTTTTAATCTCTCTCTCTCATCTTTTTCTTATCTGTGCTCCTTTTTTCTGTTTTTCATTTTTTATATGTCTGTCTTTTCAATATTTTCATGCAATATTTACGAATTTCAAAAGAGACTAGCGGCTGTATCATAGGATCTCTATATGCGATACAACTTTTTATATCAGTTTTGCTTAGTACATCTAATTTTAGAAGTGCAATACATATATAAAAATTTGTATAAGATCTCCTTCATGCAATGCAAGGTTGGTAATTTTGTAATTTTTTTATTTAATTAGTATTTTTGTAATTTTTTCTAAGTATGGTAGACATGTAATTGTTCACAAAGACTCATTAAATTAATTTTACTGGATTTTAATGGCAGCTCTAATAGTGCTTGTAAAGAGATTGACTTATAAGTTGGAAGCAACATATATTAGAACTCAATTTCTCTCTCTCACTCTTTTATTTATCTATTATTCTTAATTCAGCTGGACAAGGGAGATGGATACCCAGTTTTTTTTTTTTTTCCTTCTTCTTCTTCTTCTTTTTTCTCAGTGTCAAGCCCCTTTCAAGCAGAACTTGTCTGATCCCCAACTTAGAAAGTTAAATCTAATATACCATTCAATAGAGAACATTAGATACCGTGGAGTTAAGGAAGTGGTTTATAGAAGAAACAGTTAGAGCCATTCTTGTTTCTAGTGCCTTCTAATGATTGTCTTATTTGGTCATACGAGAAGACCAGAAAATACATGGCTTACTAGTCACTATTTCATCAGATGTTTTATAATCAAGGAGACTTTAGGCTGCATCTTTACCTCACCAAAATCGGGATGCCCTAGCTGCTGTCAAGACCTGAAGAGCAACATTGCTATGGTTGGAAATAGGACGAAAAATGAGTGATCCTATCCACCACTTGAGTCTGAAACCAAAGAAAGACACTCTCAAACTCATTGTAGATGGCTCTTGGTGGTACCAAAAACAGGTGCCATCTGTGTCATAGCAAGAAATTTTATTGCAGCCGTGTGGGGGTGGACTGTGCAATTTGTATCCAGCCACTACGGTAGAGGAAGCAGACGCTGGTGCTGCAATAGAGGCAGCATATAGCTCGTTGTGTGAAAGGTTTGGAGAAAAGTGGAAGTGGAAATGGACACTGCATTTGTTTACAGAACTCTCAGTTCATTCAATGATGCTCCTTGCAGATTGAAACCAGCTAGTGCTGATGCTAGAGCTAGAGCTCTGATACCATATTTTGGCTCTGTTTCATTCTGTTTTACTAGCAGAAATGCTGATAAGGCTGGCTGCTGATTGGACTGCAATTCCTATTAAAAAAGTAATATTCTGTGCTATCTCTAATCGTGTGAGTATTGTTCAGATATGCTGGTTACATTGTATGAGGACATAGGTGTCTTATGTCTTGTATAAACAACTATATTCACTAAACTATTTACAGAATGCTTATCTTGGACTGGTGATAATATAAAATACAAGTAAAAGAAAAACATCAAGTATGAAACCATCTGCCTCCATCACCATCTTCTCATGCTGTCCACTTAAATTTGATTCGATCATAATGAGCTTTTTCTTGAGAGGAGAAAAGGAAAAAAGGTTTATTGAGTATTACATGCTACTTGTATGCATAATGGTGATAATGGATAGTCTTAGACTACAGACACAATACAAAAGCTTAATTTACCAAATTTTCCATATGGTGAAAGAACATATACAGGTAGTTTAGTAGATATTTTGTCTAAGCATCCTTGATAACTCTATGTGCTTCACTTTGTAACCTCCATGAATCATTGCTGTGCGAAAATGTCAAACTGGTATGTACTGAGCAACAAAACTATACAAAGCTCAAAGAGTTTCAATATCATTCTCATATCAACTGATAGTCGCATCAGCACATTTCTTGAATCATAACAAAAATGCAAAACTCCATGCAGTATGCTCAAGAGAAAACCAGCAAAGCAGCCAGCTAAGGATAAGAATTGCGTGCATCATCGGCACTTCTTTCACCTGATACTAATTGACCATCCTGTGGAGCTTCAGTTCCCACCATCTCTTCAGATTCTCGAAGTTGTTCTAGTGCTCTAACCACCTCATTCATGTTGGGTCTAAACTTGGGTTCTGGGGCCAGGCACCGAATTGCAATCTTGGCCGCTTTTAGTATTCCTCTCTGCGAGTACTGGCCTTGAATGCGAGCATCCAGAATTTGGAAAACCTTTCGTTTACTTGTAAGGTAAGGTTTGGCCCATTCTACTAAATGACGTTCTGCAGAAGGTCTGTTTTTGTCAACTGCTCGGCGGCCAGTCAACATTTCCAGGAGAACAACCCCGAAACTGTATATGTCGCTCTTCGCAGTTAGGTGCCCTAAATAAAATCAGAAAGAGTTTAACTTTCAAGGCCTTCAAAACAAGAACATGACCATGCACTTTCAAGCAGATTAGGAATGTAACGAGGCTTCACATGATAAACAGAAATTTTGGTAATTACCAAGCAAGAAGAGGAGCCATGAAATTTGAAAGATACCTGTTGCCATATATTCTGGAGCTGCATACCCGTACGTACCCATGACTCGAGTAGAGACATGGCTCTTATCACCAGTTGGACCATCCTTAGCCAATCCAAAATCAGAGAGTTTCACATCATAGTTCTGTCATTCAACAAAAGAAAATTAGTTATGTTGGAAAGATCTAGTTTCCAAGATAAGTCACATTACTTAAAAGAATCTATACAAAATATCATTGCATACTGGATCTAGCAGGATGTTGGACGGTTTGAAGTCTCGATATATAACTTTGACTTCGTTGCTGTGGAGAAATGCTAATCCCTTGGCAGCTCCAAGAGCAATGTTTAGACGGAGATGCCAAGTTAGTGGCTGATGGTGTGAATTTCCTGCATGAGTAGCACTTCAAATTTTAGAACACACAATTCTTTGAAGGAACTTGAATGAGATGATAAGAGAAAATTTGATACAACATGCCAAACAATATGATAGGAACTCACTCCTAAACAGATGGTTCTCCAAGCTACCACGGGCCATGAATTCATACACCAAAAGCCTGTGGTCATCTTCTAAGCAGTAACCGATCAATTTAACAAGATTCGGATGGGATAGCTGACCCAAATAATTTATCTCTGCCTGCAATTTCAAAATTTCAATAGATCAATAATTCCCATAAATCCAATTGCCTAATCCTAAGTTTTAATCAAACTAGTCTGACTTACCAACCACTCCCTGTGACCTTGAAAGCCTTCATGGTTAAGCCGCTTCACAGCAATGACAATGCCGGTTCCAGGCCTTGCCGGAGCAAAGGTTTGCTCATCAATCCACCCTTTAAAGACACTACCAAATCCTCCCTCACCCAACACACTATCAGGGCGGAAATTCCTCGTCGCGGTTTTGAGATCACTCAAGCAAAAGCTTTTCAAATTGGACGATTGCAATATTTCCCCCTCAGTCCTAGGAGTTTGAGGCAATGAAATTGGCAGCACTCTGCTGCCTGAATCATCACTCAATCCATTCCCTTCCCTCCCTGAAGAATTCGGTGTGTCCCCTATCATAAAAAAAGAAATATTCATCGTCATAACTAGTTCTATCATGCCATATCCAACTAGAAGCTCTAATATAGGAGAATAAACCCAATTTTGAGTGTAACAATAACAACCTTTCCTAATTTGCATGTCCATGAGAACTTTTAGCATGCTATCTTTTTTAATGAATAAAATCTAATATGCATCCTTCTATCTATAGAGCAGCAACTTTTAGCAGAATCCACTAAAAATTATAGTATAATGCAACAACACAATCAAATTCTTCAGTTTCCTTGTCACATAAAGTATAGACTAAGAATTCCTAGAACTTGTATCAAGTGTTCATCAGCTGAAAGTAACATAAGGCATAAGAAAAACATAAAACAAAAAATGGAATCAAAAAGTACCAAGATTAAGAGGACTCTCCGCTTTGATCCTTCTTGAGCTAAAGCAGCACCCCATAAACATAAACTGATGAATCTCAGCCCCACCCACAACGCTCTCACTTCCTTTGGAAAGCAAAACAAGAAGCCTATGTGGGTGCTTGAGATAGAGAAGATGAAGAAGAAGAAGAAGAAGAAAAGTAAGACAAGGTGTAGGAAAACAGAGAAAAATCGTCAAGTGTGAAAGAGGCTGTGGGCTTTTTTTCTCTTCTCAAAGGTTTAGCTGTCACTTTAAAAGAATGCAAAAACAAAAGGAGGGAGGAATAGGGTGGCTCGAATGAATGGCCTTTGACCAAGTTAAAAAGAATCTTGTGGAAAAACAAAGTTGAACTGGTAAGTATTCCACCATCTGATTTGCCTTCTTCAAATTGTTTTGGTATTTTTTTTTATTATTTTTAAATAAATAGTTTGTTAAAAACATAAATATAAATTAGATATGGATAAAAATATAAATACAAACAAAAATAGGAAAATTCAAACATTATAATAGTAGGCTTTTGATGTTATTAAGATTGGTATGGTACTGTGTGCGTGTGTTTTGGAATTTTGTGCATGTGGGGGTTGCATGGAAACTTCTAAAAAGGAGATAAAGGGACCCAGTTGGAGGAAAGGTCTGAGTCTGACTTTGTCCACTAGGTTGCGTTCATAAATGGTTAATGGTTTTGTTGAAATTAGAGGCAAGCAAGTGGAGGAAAAGATGGCAGGAGTTAATATCTCATCCATATATGGCTTGTCCTCGCAAGGTTTTGGGACCTTCCAAAAAATTATCCCAAAGAAATATCTATAAGAGTTTATAGAATAATTTATGTGCCTCGAGATGGGGGATCATATTTAATAGCACCCTTTTGTTGCAAATATATATATATATGTATATATATATTTCATTTTTATTATTTAAGGTTTAATGTTTTATATTTTTAGTATCAGTGTTTAGTTATATAAAATGTGAAAAGGAAAATTGTAGAAATAGGAGGATGCTTTATGATACCTCATATTTGTAGTCTTACATTTCTCATGGTGTGTAAGTACTAATTGAAAATTTTTGGATCATGTGCTTTGACTTGGGACATTAATTTTCAATAACCATATGATCCAAAGTTTTATTAGTGATAGATTTGTTTGTATACATATGCAAAATCTTGCTTTGCAAAGAGAAAAAAATGTAGCCTTTAAGTTTTTTGTTCGCATTTGCTACCAATAAATCATTCACACTACAATTGATTGGAATATAAAGAGCGTGAAAATGACAAATTTATTCTTTTCATCTATTGAATATGTCTTGGAATGTGTATATAATATGTATATCAAGAAAATCCTAGTATGGATTATAGAGTTATAAATATGTGATAGATAAGATGGTAATTGAAGTAGATATAATTGATATAAGTGAAAAGGAATAGAATGGTTTATTAATGCATTTTCAAATATAAGAATGAGAGAAAAACATGATTCCATTTTGAATTAAATTAAAAAAAAAATTGAGTTTCTAATTAGGGTTCGAATTCTTTTTAGCTCTTTTTTATTGATTAGATATGTGAAGCATAGTTATAGTTTTTTAATGCTAACCTTGTCTAAATAGACTGAGCATAAAAAGGAAAATATTAGACGAAAAACTTTAGTTGTCTAATAAATTTGCTATCTTATTACTTTAACTTAATTGGGTGCTTAGTGAGCCGAATTGGATACAAGAACACACCAAAGCTTTCCACGTGGGAAATGATATAAAACAGGAAATGGCCGCACATGTATTACAAATATCAGTCTTTTGAATTTATACGGGATTCGGTTGGAGCAAATGATGGATCTTGGTTGTCCTTGACACTGCTTTGGCTTATTGGCTTGTGATAATTTATTTTTTTTCCCTTTGTACTCTCTCTCTCTCTCTATATATTAATAATAATATCTTACAATATTTATTGGAGTGTGAACGAGACCTAAATGTATATATGGCTTTTTTTTTTTTTAAGGAAAATTACAAACATCCCTAGTATATAGGAAGGTCAATAGTAACATAACTAAATTACAAAATCATTGACAAATTTTAGGACTTTTAAGTTATGACTTTACGTACCCATAAATGTGTACTTGTGTACTAAAACTAGTTGTTAAAACATTAAAATTATGGCAATTTATGGTTCTTACATCAACATTTTGGAGGTCATTTAGGGTTATTCACATATTTTGAAAAATTATTGAGATGTGAAGTTAGATTTTGAAAGTTTAGAAGGGAGTCTATCAAGTATCAATGCCTAAGTAATAGTTTGGAGGTTGTATTTATAATTATATCTAATTTTAAAGCATAAGGGTTGCAAGAATAAGTATCTATCCCTACTATACTGGTGGATCTATTTGCAATTTCGCTCATATTTCTTACCTCTATTGTTTAGGGGTTTCAATACTCTTAAAGATCAAATAGTGGTCAAATGAATAACAAGCCAAAATTTTATCATAAATAGTAAGATTGATGCCTAATATCTCTTTCACGTGTGTCTGAGCCATTGAAACTATTTATTTTTCCCTGCTATCCATATCTCTTACTCATACATCATTTCTCTAAATCGTGTGCAATATAAAATTCACCCAATATTTGCATCACAATATTAACTATTTCTAGATTTTCTAGAAAATTATGATGTCAATGTTACCACATTCATTGCATATGAAAAGCTCTTAACTTTTCGGCTTCACTAAGTAGTAGCAACTACCAATTATTGGGTTTTATGTTTTAAGGATGCAATGAACTCAGCAAGCAAGTGGGACCCCAAAGTGGGACTTTGCCAAAAGTATAGAAAAGGCCTTTATTTATATTATCTTTCTCTAGGCCTAAGTTTGGTACAAACTACATAAACAGCGATTTCTTAGTATAACTATACTTTACTTGGGGATTTCATGATTAATTAGGCTGATAATTTGCTCTAAGTCGTATGTCCTTACGGCAGCTTTTTCATGATAATCAACGTTTCACATCCAACATGTTAGTGGGTGACCTACATAAGAATATTAATGCCAAATATTATTTTTCTACTTTTAGCTCAACTAACGTATTAAGTTCTTTTGGAAATATAGGAAGAGTTGCATTCTCCTAAAGAAAAAAATTAATTAAATATTTCTTTTCTTTTTATTGATGAATATGTCTAGCAATCATAAATTATCATACTAGCTTTAGATTCCAAATATTTAAAAGATAATTAATCTATAAGTATTTGAAGACTATAGCAATTTTCATGTGTGACATGAGCATATTATAATGTAATAGTGTGTATATTTATATAAATTATAAATATGTATATATATATAATATCACATCATTATTTGCGATGGCAGACAAGAAGTTCGTGTGACGATAAGAGTCTCTGACTTTTCTATATAACATACCAATTGACTTGACTTCAGCAAGCTTGAAAATAAAGGATCACTGGATTTACTATTATGATAATATATATTCATTTTGAAAATATCAAATACTGAACAGTCCTGTCCACTCTTTTAAAGTTTGGTATTCGTTGACTATTGATCCTCATCTATTATTGATTAAATTAGAACAGAATCTGTGCCAACTTGACAAGTATTTGTTGGATGCAAAATTGTCTTCAGAAAAAGGAAATTCCGAACCACCGTCTTAAATTAAACGGGGATTCAGATTCATCCCAAAATTTATTATAAAGTGGATTGTAATATCTTCTGAACTCATATAAATTTGTGATATAAAAGGACACTTGCTTAAAAAGAAAAAAGAAAAATCATTAAAATCAAAGTTTAAGAGTACCAATGCAACACTTTGTAAGTTTAGAGTAAATTTACATCGAAATCCAAATCTAACGTAGTACGAACATCCGTATCCTGATTTAATTTACCAACTTAAAGTTTTGAAGTTTTCCTTTTCTTTCTTTTTTTAATTATGTTTTATGATAAAGTTTTAAATGCTTGACTCAGACATACTAAAATATAAAAAATCAGTGAGTAAAACCATATTGAACTAGATTGTTAAACCGCAGTTAAACCAGTCCATTCCAAAAAAAGTTAGGTTTAATTAAGTGGGTCAACCCAGATCTAACAATAGTAGTTTTAAAGTATTAAAATATAATTTGTAATTTTGGAAATATATTTAAAGATATCAACATTTAAGGATTGATTATATATTTACATAAAAGAAATAATCTAGGTTACATCTGCGAAATATCTAGACGTCAATGCCTACAAAGGTGGTATTAACAAAAATGGTATTAGGCACATAATACTTTGTCGTGTGATAATGAGAAATACGGAAGAAGTTGTTGATGGATCTACACGATTCCACCCATGCTACGAAGATTTTGATAGTGGTGTGCATAATCTTGATATTCCATCACAATATGTAATCTAGAGTATGAATATGAACACCCACATATATTCAGTATTCATTCTTACTTTCAAGATTCAAACCAATAATCAACGAAGTAATATTGGTAATGAGAGTAACCATGCTAATGTATAACTTGGTTCTTCTCCTCAAGAGCACATGCCTTCTCAATCAATTATGGTTGATTTGGAGAAGCCTGAACGGCTAGAGTTCCGATTAATGGCCCAAATGCCTTCTCAATCAATTATGGTTGATTTGGAGAAGCCTGAACGGCTAGAGTTCCGATTAATGGCCCAAATGCTTCGAGGGTCCTTAAGCCTATGTCCGCTTTGTTTGTAGCTATATCAAACAAAGAATCTCCAGTAGATATGGCTTTTATATATGACTTTTTATGACCAAATCAAAGCTAAGAGAATAAGGCATGAGGACTTTGTTAAGAAATTGAGATTTATTGCTTGTGACGATACTTAGAGATCTTCTATAATGGGCCTCTAGCTGTAGGTTTCATCAATGCTTGAAACAACACCATTTAAGCAAAAAGAGAAGTGTCTATGTGGCTCTTGATAGGACATTTGTTAATGGGGTTAGCGGCTATCTACAATATGAGTCGATATGAAGTGATTCATGCATTTTGTTATAGTTGTATGGGTTTAAAATAATTTGTAGACACTTTCAAACTTCCTTTTTTTTTTAACTATTTTCTTTATCTCAATGCAGTTGCAATGTTATAAAAAGTAAACTTTGTTCTTGGAAGTAGATCAAAGTTAACCACTTTGCTATCATTTTAGAATCCCAATGTGAATGAATGTTGTGTTTGGTTAAAACAAAAATAAAAAAAAAAAAAAAGAAGAGAGAGAGAGAGAGAAATAATATAGAATATAGTAGCATTTTCCTTTATAACGATTGAGCCTAGAAAGTCTATCGATCCATATAGTTGTCCACATCCTAGTAAAAAATTTAATTGCTTCGTCATGCGGAACTCTAGGTCGAAGAGTTATTCTAAATGCTGCCAAGATAATAGATATCAATATCTTTGGTTATCATATCAATTGCTGATACCAAGTGCATCGCTATGAACATGAGAAATATACGGCTAACCCAAAAAAAGACCCTCTTTCTAATGATTCCATTTGTAACCTGTGTTTTTCCCACCTAAGTTTCTCGGGACACTTTCCCTTCTTCCAGTAAGGACCGGGAAGGTCAAAATAGCCATGGGAAAGCTGCAAAGCATTATTTCCGTTTTCCTCAGATATCTGTGTACCTTTTGTGTTTGTAGGCTGAAAAATAATCCATTTTACCTAAAATAGCTTCAAAGAGCTTTTCCACGTTTAGTCGATTTTTCTAAACAGAATATTTCATGGAATAAGTTTGATACCAAAAGCATTTTGAGGTGTTAATATCAATCTAGCATTTTCAGTAGATATGTTCCTTATTCCAACTCCTATGTTATGTTCAAAAAAAAAAAAAAAAAAATCCTACGATTTTAACGGAAGCGTGCATGATTTGGTTTACTTGGTTTCATGGTTCAAGTTGAAGGATGTTGATCTTTCAATTGAGCAGGTAAATCGAATTATGAGCTGAACCAAAATGAAAACGCAAAAAGCCTTGGTTAGCTTAGTTCAAGGGGTCTAATATCATTTTTTTAATACACTTTGAGGTATGTTTTTTTCTTTTAAGAAAAATATTTTTAAATGCTTTTTTCAATATTTGATTCGGCGTAAGTTTTGTGTGTCGGATATTGTCATTAGACATTAGCTCTATAGATGAATGATACAAATAATAGTAGCTTTTGACTAGCATGTTTGTTTGAATAATCGGCTTTGTTTTGTTTTTAAACCGAACCGATACAAATATAGTACCGATGAAAAACTGATAATTTTACTCATAATTGACCAAACCAAACCGATACTAATCCGATATTAATAAATTACCAATATAAATCCGATATAAATAAAAACCCAACAATCCAAAAATGCTCGTAGTAGTAAATTCTCAAGATTATTGCGGCAATATTTGAGATACAGTGACTTCGTTTGTGTTAAAAAAAAAAGGACAAAAAATTTAATAGGTTAAAAAAAAAAAAGGTAGCAAATGCGTACGGGAACATGAAACCTGTATAATATACTATTATTGCAGGACAGGACTTAATTTCTCATATATAACAGCTACTAATGACGCAGAAGATATGTCACGAGTGACCTCACTCGATTGAAATGATGAGGCATCTCGAATAATTTTCCAAAAGGTGAACCAACAACATGGGCGTTGTCCAAAGTAGATGTTGCAATTTATTTATATATATATATATATATATATATGTCTTGATTTCATGCATCCAATAATTTACGTTGATGTGATATCACCTTCCAAAAGCGACAAAAAGAAAAGTTCGCAGTCTTCGTTGTTGTCCCCATGGGCTAACACTAAAGCAATGGGAATCATTTGACTTTTATTGGTCCGATACTCGTTGACTCACTATACGTTTTTAAATATTCTGGTCATATAGACAGTTTTTCCTTCTGGACATCAGGATTGGCGTACAGGGTCTTGTTTTTATCCTGGTTTGGTTTTGTTTTGTTTTCCAACAGCATTATGAGAAAGCTGATTTGAAGTTTCGACCATGTAGACGAAGCTTCTATGACTAAGTATCATGAATATCAGTCTCTTAACTAAGTTGCAGCGTGGCCAAAAAAAAAAACCTAAGTTGCAGTAAATAGTCATTCAATACTTAGCATGATTCAGGTCCTGTCCGAAAAAACCGTACTAAGCAATTTAAAAAAAAAAAAAACGCTATTTCCTTATTTCAACAACGAAGTAGAATGAAAAGGGAACTTAATTGCAAGAGGGGAAAATTCTTTTAAATTAGTAGCAGCCAGATGAGGTCATTTATGGTACAACAGTTGAAAAAGCATTAGCTTTCGAATACAACTAAACCAGCTCAAAGCTGTATAGAAGTGAATGCCGCATAAGATTTTTATTAACACATCCGAGAAAAAGGTAGCAATAGCATGCTCAAGAAGGATGGTATCCATACATGCAACAGGTAGGAATGAAAAGGTAGCTTCCAGAATATCTAAATACTGGAAAAACACTGCTATCACTCAAACCAAAAAGATCAGGTCTTTTGAGGATCATGCTTAGGCGCTCTTCACCTCAGCGGACTTAATGATGTCGATGAACTCCGGCTGCAAAAACATGCATGTCAGGAAAGAAGAGCAGGAAGAAAATATAGGAGGAATGCAACAACGAATAAGAATTACCTTCAAAGAAGCACCACCAACCAAAAATCCATCGACATCTGGCTGAGCTGCCAATTCTCTGCAGTTAGCACCGCTGACAGAACCTGCACCAGGTGGGAGAAGGAAGAAGACAGAGAATCCAACAAGTCAGCACAGCCGAGAACATTATAATGACAATCAGCTGTTTTCTGTCCCTTTACAGAAGCAAGAGTACTGAGTGCCCAAATCCAATTTCCACAGCATTGTTAGACATTTAAAGATGAATGGAAGATAAAGTAACACACACAAATGTTGTTTTTGAGCAAAACATGATGGGAAGAAGTGCACTAACGGAGCTTGCTAAACTTCAAATTCTCTCGATATTGAAAGTAGATTTCCTTTACAGTTAGATTTAGAAAATCATTAATTATTGGTCATATTCTATAGAGATAATGAAAGAGTGGATCATAAATGAAGATGTGTAAAGTAGCCTGTCAACTGATCACAATACAAGTCTCTTTTGCAGTTTAGTCCAGCTAAACCTTTGCTATAATAAAGCATCTTTCAAAATTCTACAAAATCATATAAGAATGATGCATTAACATGAGTAGACATGAAATTACCTCCATAAATAATCCTGGTATTAGCTGCAACTTCAGGGCTGATGTGTTGATGCAGCCACTTCCTCAATTCACAATGCACCTGCCATATAAAACCACAATTTTTGTGATAACAACACAGAATAAGCCAAGCAACAATAACATGAGCAAAAAGGCAAAACCACGTAAGAAGGTATCTGAGTGGTCAAATTTGCTTTTGAGACTGCATCAAAAGTTCAGATGATTCCAGAGTCATTGATTCTTGGCGACATCTCAAAAGCTTCCATCTCAGCTATAAAATGCACTCAACCCATTTGATGAACAGCTCTTATAACACATGCTATATTGTTACATAGCTAAAGATGCTGGTGTTTTTATGAAGTTCCTAGTAAAGAAATCTTTAACAAGAGCTGCCAAAATGTCAATCTTATATACATATAAACACATCCAATATTGTTAATTAGCTAGAGATGCCAGTGTTTTTATGAAGTGCCTAGTAAAGAAATCATTAACAAGAGTTGCCAAAATGTCAATCTTATACATATATACATAAATTTTCGTCCAAGTACCTGTCCATTCTATGCCTCTCAATCAGTCTTCATTCCTAATTTACCAAGGACAAATTAAAGTCTACTGGTCAACAACAGATTCAATCCTAGAATTATAACTTTCTTTCCAATTTAGCTACTTCCATTTCATAATGAAGACAGCAGTGCACTCCAGAGAAGGAGTCTCTCTCCATAATCTTTCATAATACAGCCTTGCTTTAACATAAAAGAAGGCCAAGCAATATGAGCTACTCAAACAGCTGATAGAAGCTAAAACTTACTTCTTGTGCCTGAGCCGGAGTTGCAACCTTTCCAGTTCCAATAGCCCAGACAGGCTCATAGGCCAAAACAACATTATCCCAATCTGTAACCATTTCTGCAAAGCTCACAGAAGGTATATAGAGGTTAGCTTATGTAGTTCTAACACACTGATATGCAAATCATGAAAATAACTAGCAAGCGAATTTCTATATTAATGCACAATGGTAAAGATGCTGCAGACTGCCAACAAAATGCAAATAATGTTTAAATAACAAAGCCAAATACAGGACACCAAACCAAGAAATGATGACCCATATATCTGAGTGATGCAATTGACTAATCCGGCATTTATCAGCAAACCACACAGAAGCATGCAATTGTCTCGAGCATGAACTCATTTCTGATAGTCAATTGACTAGGTGGCAATGCAGTGCAGCACAGGAGAAGCAGTTTTGGTGCAACCATGTGGTCAATACAGCTAATAGATAAGTTGACAAAAATTCCTCAAGGAAAAATGACAATAGCTCCACATATGTGCTAAACAATAGCTATGTCGCAGAAAAACCAAGTATACAATGCATCATCTCAGAGACAAAAACAATCAACAAAATACTTGCCTGCAATGGCTTTAGTTTGGGCAGCAACAACATCCATTGTAGCTCCTGATTCACGTTGCTCAAGAGTCTCACCAACACAAGCTATGACCTTCAAACCTTGAGCTAGGGCATATGCAACCTTGTCACCAACAAACTGAGACAAAATGCAGAAAACTATGAGATGTCACATTACTCTAAACACAATACTACCCATCATTTAACTTCATCATAAATCTACCGTGCCCATAAGAAATGCTTACCTCATTTGATTCGTTCAAGAGGCTTCTTCTTTCAGAATGTCCAAGAATAACCCAATGGATGTTCAAATCCACAAGCATCTCAGCGCTGGAAATGCAGAAAGGATAAGTATCGAACTGTAAGGCAAGTGGATCCATAATGGGCATGAATTAGCACCACCAAGCATTCTTCTTTATATAAACAAAATATAACACAACCAGAATTTTAAATATAAGGGAAACACCATTACCCTTTAATGTCAAAGCCTAAAAGTTAGAAACAGGAAGATGATGCAGAAAAATTTGGAATTTACAAATTGGCCTATGGAGTATGATCTCGATTGAAGAAATATAAAAATAGATGGTGAGCAGAAAGGGAAAGGGAAAATGAAAAACATATAACTTTACATCACTTTTCTGCCAAGAGTAATTTCTTCGTAGTTAGTGTCAACATTAACATACCTAACCTCCCCGGTGTAAGCACCTCCCTTCTTAACCCAGCAATTTTGAGCAGCAACATGAAAGTCAGGTCTCAATAAACTTTTCACAACTGGGAGAAAGACAAAAGGAGGACTGACCACAACCTCTGCAGAAAACCAACAGCAAATTAGGACAACCAGTAAAGAATGCAACATAGAACACAAGTCCATAGATTTGCCTGAAAAATGCGGCTGTGAACACCAACTATTAAATATTGCATTTCACATGAAATAGCCACATTTATTAACATTTAGCATATAGGCACACCCAGTCCATAGACATAGAAAAGAAAGGGAAAGGAAGACATTACTATGCGAGTTTAACAAGTAAAACTGCATGCTTTATCCTAAAATTATAAAAGAAACTGAAAATAAGTTAGCAAAAGATCAAACCGACTTACTGCCTGAGATAACAAGTATCTTAGACTTGACCTGCCTAAGTGCTTCGAATCAATTGGCTTATGTATGTGTAAATTTCTCGACATTACTTTACCTGTGTGTTCATACAGAGAATCTAATCTAACCTCGTGCAAGGTACTCTATGCATCCACACAAATGGTCTAACACCAGACGTTATGACACAAACATTAATTACAACAATTACTTAACTCAAATTTCCCAACTCACCTACAACATCCTGAGGCGGCACATCACCCTTATTGAGTGTATCCACAATCTTCTTCACTTGCTCAGTGGTTCCATTCTGCACAAATTTATTCACGTCACATTAGCCACATGCATCCATAACCAAAATTCTACCCCAAACTTCAAGCATACCGTAAGA
This sequence comes from Combretum micranthum, assembly GCA_024138025.1. Lineage (NCBI taxonomy): Eukaryota > Viridiplantae > Streptophyta > Magnoliopsida > Myrtales > Combretaceae > Combretum > Combretum micranthum. The sequence goes on along the minus strand of JAMXBD010000491.1, from coordinate 559,654 downwards.
CTTACATAACTAAATGTCTAGCTTTAAATACTGAATTCATACGCTTTCTACAACATGACCCTGTAATTATTTCATTTAAAAAGATTACTCCAAACTCAACAAATGGTGCATTTTATCTCCCTTTCCACACCCCTACTGAAGTTTTCTAAATTATCACTAAATGCAAGATATTCATTGGCAATTTGGAAAGATAAATGCAATATTGTAATATGTGTTGGAGCATTAAACTCAAGCTAACATAGTCCAAGACATAGCTATGGAGCCATAATGAAATTACCACTTTATATTTTAAATGCCTAATTATGAGCTGTTAAACAGAGCTCATCACATAGAAGATAGAACTACTACGTGGATGTAGGAAAATTTTACGGTCCTTCCCAATACTAGACTCAGCATTTACACACAATCGCGATCAGACCATGGAAATATTTATTGTAACCACACCTAAAATCATTTCAATGGCCAGATGATGGGCTGAACCATAGAAGTTGCCATGTAAATAAGATTACACCACTTGAATCTAAAAGCTTAGTTAAGTAAACATTTCATATTTATGTTCCAATCACATAAATCATCTAATCATACACAATCAGAATGTACAACTTTCCTTCGTTAATTGCTCTATAGATTACCAAGTCATAAGATCAACTTCAAAACTAATCGATCACCTAACTAAATCACATAAAAAAACCACTGGATTATCTATTCAATTCTCAGTAAACTAATAAAATTCAAAACAATCGAATCAAAAACGCACAAAATCCGACTCCAAAATCTAATCTTTCCTACTTCTAAACAAATTTCTCGGGAAACAAACAGGAAAAGGAAAAAAAAATTAAAACCGATTCGAAACCCTAAGTCATCGACATACGCATTTCCAGTTGCCTCCGACAAAGAATTTTCTCGCCATTTGTCGTCGAATTACGATAATGAAATCACAACAGTCCTACACAGCACACTCACAGACAGAGAACAGGGTAAAAGATTAGGTTTTTCGATTGTATCAATCGATTAGCGTGTCTATTTCTAGGATGTCGTAGTCATAGGGTCAGGGGCATTTCCGGATTTGAGAAAATATTTGTGGATCTCCGTGGGTCGGGAAAAAGTGGGTGTGAAATTACTTTAATGGACTCGAGATATTCGAATATTCTTACAGTAAAGTTGTTATTATAAGGTGAAGTCAGGGTGGTTTTTGGAAATTCGATGAGGAAGCATGTATTGTGCTTGCCGGCTCATGGTTTTCTTGTGGGAGGCCAAATGCGACGATGGATCTGGTTTTTCCTGTGGGCCATTCTTTTTTCTTCTTTTTCTCCCTATATGAATCCTTATCTCCATTCTACATAGGGCTACAAACAAGTCGAGCTCTTTACGAGCTACTCGAGCTCGACTTAATCCAATTCGTTTAGTTAAACGAGTCGAGCTTGAGCTCCAACTTAGACTCGTTTAATTAAACAAGTTGAGCTTAAGCTTATCTTCAAGCTTGCGAGCCAGCTTGCGAGCCAACTCGTTAAGAGCTTGCGAACCAAGCTAGTGAACAGGCTTATTAAGGGTTCACAGCCAAGCTCGTGAACGGACTTGATAATGGCTCATTTAATATATATATATATATATATAATATTTATATTATATTATTAATATATACTAATATAATATTATATAAAATTTTTATATTAATTTAATATTATAAATATAATTAAAAAACAATTATATATGCTAAACGAGCCGAGCTCAAGCCCATTTAACTAAACAAGCCTAAGCCCGAGCTTGGCTCATTTAGGCTCGTTTAGAAAAAGCTTAACGGGCTCGGGCTCGGGCCCGAGCCTACATATTTCAAGCTCGTTAAAAACCCGACTCAACTCAAGCCCGTTAAAAAATAAACGAGTCGAGCTCGAGCAAGAAAAAGCCCGACTCGTTTGCACCCCTAATTCCACGATCTTTAAGTCCTTTTATGATTAAGTTTACTAAGATGAAATATAAAAGATTACAAAAAGTAAAAATGAAAAAAGATAGCAAATACAACAGATAAGCTCCTATAAGAAATATCCAACATTCACTCATCAAGTTTGTTTCATATTGAATAAATAAAAAGATTAATACGATGTATATTGTGGAATTAAAATTACGTTCCCCACCTTCAAATTGAAAATAAGAGGGTTTTAAAGTTGTAGACTTGTAGTGTCATGGTAAAGATATAAGCATTACTAAACAAATCCATAATACTTCATTATAGATTCAAAAGTCTACTTGATCTTCTTCTTTAGTCTTAAGTAATTGTTGTATCCCCAGTTCTCCTTGTTCTTCTTCTAATTAACAGCAAAAAGTGCAAGCTAGTTGTATTCGGTTACTTTCAAATGACAAATCTTGTAAGGCCTAAATATGATTGATAAAATTCCGATTGTTCTTTTCATTGAATTCTTGTTATATATATTTATTGTTTTTGTAATTTTATTATATCAGCTAATATATTTAACAATTAGTCTCATTAAAATCTTTATTATGAGTTTACATTAGTCAATACTCAATGGAGTTAATAGAAGGATTTAAATGCAATTGTTTGGCAACATGAAAGATCCAAATAGAAAAAAATAAAAGGTTAATGACTCAAATAGAAAATTAGTTAAATATTTAGGACTAAATGTATATTATTTTTTTCCAAACAAGAAAAAGATGGATAATGTTAAGATATTAGATGGATAATGTTAAGATATTATGTAGATATATAGATATATTATATTGTGTTAAAGCATATGCAACTCAAAGTCTGTTTGTTTTCCAACTTCACGTCTGTTTGGCAATGGTTTGGTGTATATTTGAAATACGATATTTGGAAAATACAAATGAAAAAGATAAATATTTAATTATTCATATACCAATCGGATATAAATAAATATTAGATACAAATAAAAAAAACAAATAAGTTGAACAGACACTTAAAGTCTATTTGGATGATGTATTTTTTATCTGTATTTGTATCTGTATCTGTTTATCGTTTATTTATCATATGTATCTGATATGTTTGATCTTTTTATGAGTAAAATTATTTGTTTATCTTATGTTAATCATATGTATCTAATCCGTATATGATCTGTGTTTGGTTTATTTCTTGCTAAATAGGCCCTTAATCACCTAATACCACAACTAAAGAATCAAGCATGATATAATATGATTAGTTGTAGTAGAAATACATATCAATTGGACCCAAGCTTCTAGGGTCAATTTTAAAGTTCCAATCCTTTATATACATTATAGAGTTTGATTTTGAAAGAGCATGCCTTTTTTTTTCACACCTTAGATGCCCAAATTAAAAGTGTGGACCCATTCATTTATTTTAGAGTTTAGTTTACATAATTTCCTTTGAATCTTGATAAAACTAACAAGAATAATGATTAGGCACATCTTGAAGTTAGTTTTAAAAATGTAAATGTGGATGAATTTCTAGAGGCAATTTTAAAAGTATGGTAAGGTATAGGTTAAATAGTAGGTTTAAAATGTGTGATGTAGGTTATATGTGAAAATGCACTAAAAGATACTCAGAGGAGGGATGAATTGAGTATTTGATCTAAAATGATCAAACAAAAAAATTTTGTGCAATAGATCAAATTAAACTTTAATAGTAGTGGATATGACAATAATAAAGTACTGAAAATAATATTATAGAGATAGGAAAAGAAGATATAAGCATGGATTTAATGTGGAATTCAACCCGCTTCCTACTCTCCACGATCACCCAAATCGCCTCCAATCAGAGGACTTCACATGCTTTATTAATCTCAATCACATACGCTCAAATAAAGCAATACACCATTTTACAATACTCAAAAAATAAAATATTTGCTTCTCTCTCGAGATGCTCCCTTATAGATAACAAATATAAGAATAGAGCACTAATTGATTGTTGCTCTCTTTGCAGATTTTGTAAATTAATGAACAAGAGTACAAAAACAATAAGAGTGTTTTTTGATTTGTTTGTTCGCAAAGAAATGCTCTTAATCACTTCTTCCACACACCGATTGAATCTCTCAAGGAAAGAGTATTTATAGATTCCAAACATTCAAATGTCCATTACAGATAACATTTTAAAATTGTCAAGCATTAAAAGCGCATAACGGCTCATTCATACCACATCAGCTCGTATTTTAAACTATCTTGCCTTAAATTTATCAAGACTTAAATTTGACCCTCAATTGATGTAGACTTTTCAATTGCAATTAATCAAATTAGATTAAAACCCTATTCTTACTATACAACTAATCCTAAGCAAGCCTACTTACGATTATAGTACGGGTGTAAGCAAGGTGTCGTTCTATTAAGACTTGTAATTACTAGTAGTTACCTTAATTCTACTATCTAGCTAATATAATCCGAGCGATATTAATGTATTTAAGCAACTAATTAATTAATTAACCCTAGCAAAAGTGAGTGTCAACACTTCTAAGAATATCATATTACAAAACTACCCCCAATTTTGATTTACCACTAACCTTATTTCTAATTCCTTATAAAACATTCATTAATGGGTTGTTTAAGTTCTTGAACGGTATGAATCTGTAATTTCATCAATCTCTCTTTCAAGATAATTAACTATTAACCCTATATGTTTAATGGAAATGTTTTTCGTCATTAGATTTAGACAAAATTGTATCAGAGTACATGATTTCTTAGAAAATTGAATCTTTATGCAGAAAGTTCATGCGATCTATGTCTAGAGTCACATTAAAACTTCTCTATTCATGCTAGATCTATGTCATCAATCAATCCATCGATTAAATCAACAAAAATCATGCAATGAATGTAATAACGCGCACATATTAATTTAAAGAATAATCAAAGCACATGAATAAATTGAAGAAAGGCACAAACTTCCATTAACAAAATAATCCAATCTCCATGTTAGGATTAGGGTTTCTCAAGATCTAAGGAATGAAAATCTATTTTCCATAGAATAAGAAATACAATGATAGAATAAGGAAAAATAGTAACAAGTCATGATTACAACCCTTAAAATGAAGTCTTGTAATCTCTAATAAACTCTTACGCTTTTTCAACTCTAAAATATTTATTTTTCTCTCTAAGGTTTGTAAGAAAATTATAGATAGATCCAAATGACGAGTCAAGGCCACCATTTATAGGAAAAGGATAAAATAACTCCTATATGACCATCCTACATGGCCGTGTAGGATAAAAACTGATGATATCGCTTGACTGAAGGGTTGCACGACCACTATCACAAGCACAACTTGTGTAGACAAGCCATGTACTTTCAAAATCACATATGGTCATTTTCTAACCTGTACATGAGCATCATAATAAGCCTATATAGCTTCCTTATGTATTACACCAGTGTTCTGTACAACTTGTGCATAAAGGTCATGTATATTGTAAATATTCCATTTGCCTATTTCTTCATTAAAATCTCACTTAACTCATCCAAAAGTTTTCATTAAGCTTAAAATCTTCCTTTATCCCCGAAATTGAAATTTTAACCAAATAAGTATCATTTTTCTTTACTAATTTACATAAAATCTATATAATATAATATCGAAGCAATATGAATGAAAAGAGTCTTTAGACATTTATTAATCAAGCCTATGCTTACTTCAACTCGTCAAGCTTGGGTTCGAACTTGTCGGGCCCTAAGCTTATTGCCCATTAAACTTATCGAGCCTTTGATTTAACCCTTGACCAAGACTGTACTTCTTTGAACTTATTGAGCATGATATTTGAGTTTGTCACGCCATGATAAATGGACTTGTTGAGCCCCCGATGAGACCTGTAACCAAAGTTGTGCTTAAAGAATTTGTACCTGCTAATTCATGCACAATCTCTAAAGAACAATACTTGCATAAAGCACCTATATATATATATATATATTCTAGCATGTTGTTCATCTAAATTGTTTGACTAATTAAGTGTAGTTTAACACAATCGAGTAGTTAATTGTGCGATCAATTGTCTATTAAAATTCACATTGAATATAGGATTTCAACAATCTCCCTCTTTTAGATGAGGACAATCATATACAATTAACTCTCCCTCAATTAAGCATACTCCCCTTCAAATAAGCATCTAGGTTTCAAAAGATTTTTCGGAACTTGATTAAAAACTTGACTTAAATTTCAGGAAATGCAAGTTACACTTAATGGTCAAACAAAGACAATATACACTACAACATGCAATCACCATTTTTTTCCTCCTTTGGACTCATCAAAATACATTATTTATGTATATTAATTGTGCATTCAACATTTTTCTTCTCCTTTGGACTCATAAAAAACAAGAAGACAAACTTGGAACATTTCAAAAAAGGAGAGATGCACAGCAATGTATGAGTTCTTAAAGGTTTTCGACAAGATTGAAAAATCCACATATCATAAATTTGGGCAAATTGCTATCAGAAAATTACATGATAGGTTTCTCAAGAGTGCACAATTTTGTTTAAAACTATTTTCAACCAGTTTCAAAAATTCAAGTAAGTCTAAAAAGGCATCACTGAGCATGTTCAAACATTTTTTATGCATAAAAAATGTGAATAACCCTATGCACGCATTTAAAACCAAGTTTTAGCGACAAAAACAATATACTACATATTTTTATAGACAAGACATTTCACAAACATCACAAAAACATCACAAAAACATATTTATCCCAAGATCAAGTTCTAAATCAACCTGGCTCCATGATATTTAGCACTCATCTTGTTTTATCATACCTAATTCTCTACGCAATGTGAAAAAATGATCCTCACTTAAGGGTTTTATAAAAATATCAACAATTTGATTATTTTTATCAACAAATTCCAAGCTAATATCTCTATTTAGAACATAATCTCTAATGAAATAATGTCTAATATTGATATGTTTGGTCCTTGAGCATTAAATCGGATTTTTTGTTAAATTTATAGCACTTACGTTATCGCAGAGAATTGAAACATTTTCATGCTTTAATACCTAATTCTGCAAATTTTGTTTCATCTATAAAACTTGTGCACAACAACTACCAATAGCTATATACTCAACATCAGTAATTGAAAGTGCAACTTAATTTTACTTCTTTGAGATCCAAGATATTAGGGAGTTTTCAAGAAAGTGGCATGTGCCGCTTGTGCTTTTCCAATCAACTTTGCATCCAACAAAGTCAGCATCGGATATCCAACCAAATTGAAATAGGTAAATTTTGGATACCACAATTCAATTTCAATAGTGCCTGCAACAACTTGAATATGTATTTTACTGCATTCAAGTGCGATTCCTTTAGGCAAGCTTGAAATTATGCATGTAGACACCCAATTTTTGCTCAATTTAAGGCTCGAATTTATAATAAAAATTAGCATTACGTTGAGCTCACAAAAAATAGCAAAAAATGCAAAAAAAAAAAAAAAATAAAAAAAGGTAAGTAAATAATAAAAAATGAGTATAAAAGAATAAAATTAGAATAAAATTAATTAATTAAATTAAAAAATATTACCCGAGCTTGATATAATATATATTTTTGTTATAAATTATTCATAAAGATAAAACAAATTTTCAAAAATTATTTGGTTTAATTAAAATAGAATTTTCAAGAGCCTTAAATATTAATTTTGCTGGACCCAACCAAGCACCGGCTAACGGCCTAATGGTTAAGACCACTGATCCATATGACTAGACCAGCTACAGGACTTGGGTTCGATTCCATGAAGAGGCAAATTATTCTTTTTTTTTTTTCCACATGCTCTCATTGGCTGGATGAGGTAAGCGCATGTGTCAACGAGTGGGTAGGTGAGCGGTAGGTGAACGGGTTGAGCATCTATAAATACCGGCACGTAACAAGAATAAGGATATAGAAGAAAAACACAAAAACAGAGAGAGAAAAAAAAAAAAGAAGAAGTGGAGAATCACAAAAAAAAAATAATAATAAAATAACATAGAGAGAAAAATTTCATACAAATATCACAGCAAAAATCACTCAAAAAGCTAGAATCAAACAGGTTCCTGGGGGAAGAAAACAAATTGATTATTGGTCTCAGTCTACCCCGTAGTCAACGATCAACGGTCAACAGTTAACGGTCAACGGTCCACATCCAGATCAGTGCTCCATATCAAATCCGCTTTAATCCAACGGCTCAGGTGAGTCTGTATATATATATATATATTTTTTTTTTTTTGCGGAAAAATAGTAAAAAAAAAAAAGAAAAATGCATGAAAAATAAAAAAAAATCAGAAAAAATCAGAAAAATCCAGAAAAAATCAGAGTAAATACTTTTAGCGTAAATTTTCATGATTTATTAGTTTTTTATATTTTTGAATAATTTATGAATATGTATATGTAAGTAGATTAATTAAAAAATGTACATATGATGCATGTAATATAGTTTTAGTGTGTTGTATTTACAATATAATAAATTTTTGATGTGTTTTATTTATGTATATATGATAGTAATTAAATTTGGGAAAAATAAAAAATAAAAATAAAAATGATAAAAAAAAATAAGTTTTCCTTTAAAGAAAAAGGGATTTTTTTTGAAAAAATAAAAAAATGACAAAAATATTTTTGAGAAAATGAAAAAATACTTTAGTTTACATAAATAATGAAAATTTTTTTATCAAGATTATTTTCATATAGCATTCAATTAGCTATGAAAATGTTCATCTAAAGTTTTTAATCAAAAATTTTCATATAGCATTCAATTAGCTATGAAAATTCTTATTAAAATTATTCTCATGTAGCATTAAATTAGCCATGAATTCTCATAAAATGATTTTTAAAAAAAGACTTAGAAAAATTACATTTTTATAAAATAAAAATTAAGTGATTAGAGCATAGGATCATCAAAAATGGTTTTCATAAAAAATAAAAAATTAATGAACTTAAAGTGAAAATAGTTCAAAAATTAAAATAGATCAACGAAGTAAAGTTCTTTTCAAAAGAACTACGTTTTGTTGATCTTGATTAGCGAGTACGTAGGCACCTACGGGGCGACAATAAAAAATGAATTTTTTTTTGGTATAATATTTTGAATAATTCTTTTCGTAAATATTGCAAGTCTTCAAAAAAAATGAAAATATACTTGTTGATATTCATACCTTAGAAAAAAATAAAGAAAACATAAAAAAACGAATAATGTGATTTGTGAATATTGTTCCATAATATATTATTTGAATTTTAGAGCATATAAAGGATAGATTATAAAGTTAAAATTCCAAAAGTGGTAACCAATTTGGTTTTAATAGGTTAGCCCCCGAATCCATGATATCTGGTTTTTCAAAGTTTGTTTTTTTTTAAATCAAATTTTTCGCAGACTAGTAGCTAAGTTAGGACCAACCAACGCATTGAGCCTAGCTTTCATTTTTCCCTGATTTAAATCAAGTGGCGACTCTAAATGATTTTCAAAATTAAAATTTCTTTTAACCCTTAGTCGAGAATTCATATTAAATGGGTGAGGGTTTAACGTGAATCGGGTTAGAAGAAATTAACAAGATTATTGAAAAATCCAGGCTCGACAGCTTGGCGACTCCATTGGGGACTCAATTTTTTTTTTTTTTAAAAAGAGAGGGCTAGCCACTTAGGAATTTTAAATTTTAAATTTATCCTTGCTTGATTTTTTTGTATAATCACTATGTGAATGTATATGATTCTTTGTACATTATTTGAATAATTGTTTTGTGAATATATATACTAATCTTGCATATATAAAAAAGGAAGGTAATAGTTTTACTTATTATTTATTTATTTTATTTGCATTTGCATTTGCATCTTGGCATGAATGTGTGCTAGATACGGTCGGAACCAGCCGTCTTAAGAGCCTAAGCGAGAGAACGAAGTAAGGTCCGAGGGCTGTGGCTTTCCACCCTCTAGATCAAGAAATGTCCTCCCACTCCAGTTTAGTACCACTAAACCAGGGAACTTATAGAACCCTATCTAATCATGCATTCATTAACATGGGATTTGACCAAAATTTTCTGAAAATGGAGTTGAAAAAATATATATATATATATGTAAATATGTAAGTAATTAAAAATAAAAATTTCAAAAAAAATAATAAAAGCTTTCAAGAAACCAAAAAAAAATTGTCAAATAAGATGTAGAATCTTTGTAAATATTAGCTTATCCTTTTAATAAAGTGTATATGAATTCTCAGAAAATTGGCCTCAAGTTCTGAAACCAACGGTAGCGGTAGTCTATGGGCTCGCCTCATTAGAGAAAATAGTGGAACCTTTCAAAGACCCAATGCTCCTATTGGACCGATGGATGGTCAGTTTCAGCCCTATCCAACGATCATTCATCAAGGATAGATTAGGCCCAATCCTCAGCTTGCCTAAGGTCCATGTTCCATTCACTATGTTCCGGGCCATCACCCACTTATGGGAGCCCGATGAGGTTGCCTTCTGCTTGGGTCGACATGTGCTTAGCCCCACCATTGAGGAGTATACTAGATTGCTCCAAGCACCACCTACTTCTGAAGGTATCTATATACCAAACTTCAATCATAGCCCATCCGCATTATTTCAGAATTCTTTGGAATCAAGAGAGGGGCAATAATTGATGCCACAAACAATTGCAATGAATATTGCATCCGGCTAACCACACTAATGGACTGGTTCGGAACTCCTGATTACTTTAGAAGCAACCGAAGCTCCTTTAGTGTGCCATTTGAAGTTTGGGAAGAAAACAGTCAATGCCTTCATAGTAGCTTTCGCTACCATCCTCTTCCCTAATGGCAACTTGTTCATTCACTTCCGGGTCATAGAGCTGGTTTCTCAATACTTAGCCGGCAAGTCCTATGTTCCTGCCCTTCTAGCCGAACAAATCCGCAGTTTGAACCATATCAGGACTAAAGGCCGAGGCAAGTTCAAGGCAAGCATGCACCTACTGATGGTCTGGTTCGCCAGCCACACCAAGTACTATGGAAAGGATTTGGCTAATGGATCTCATCAGCCCAAGTTATGATCTCATCCAGTCCTTTGCTGAAAGGGTCCATATGGAAAATGACGAACCTCTATGGGGCATACTTGCAATCCTTGAAGATATGACTCCTGAGGATATGATATGGCAAGCTCGTTGGTTCAAGAGCCCTGTTGCCATCTTAAGTTGCAAAGAGTACTTGGCGGTGCCCCTGATTGGAATCACTGGCTGCACTGGTTATTACCCCTCAAGTGTCATTAGACAATATGGCATGCTGCAAGACATCACTGTCAGGCCCGAGTTGGAGCGAGTCACCATTGACTATCTGGATCCAACCAAGACCTTGGCAGCAAAGGAATCCAAGGTAAATCAGATCAGGGCCATATGGGAAAATAGAGAGGTCAAACCAGTTTTTGAAATTGAGCCAGAAAACAAGGAGACTCAGAAATATAGGGCAACCAGGTGGTATATAGCCAGCCAAATGAAAAAGAACAAGGATATCCAGTATGAAGCTCCTGATATCCTTCAACCAGCGCCGTCTGAACCTGACCCTGAGACGGCTGCTTACATGGAAGCAGTTTCGGCTCGCTTGGAAGTGTGTCATCGGGACTTCCAAGAAAGAGAGCGAGAGATGACTGACCGCCTGCAAGATGCTGGAAGTAGGATTGCATTTCTGGAAGCGGAGTTAAAGGCAGCTCGAAGAAAGATTCAAGCACTGGAAGAGAGGATCGTCTGCCCCACCAAGACAAAGACTAGTTTAAGAAATTTAGGATTAATTCTTAGGAATCAAGGTTTTTCTGAAAACCATTAGAAAATAGTCTAGAGATTTAGATCCAGTTTCTAGGAATCAAGGTTTTTAAAAACCATTAGAAATTTATGTTTCTTTAGCTTGTAGTAATGAATGTTTTTTTCAAAAAACCATTATTTTTCAATACAACTCCAATGAATGTTTTTAAATCTATTGGTCATTATCCCCATTTGCATCTGTATGATAGCATATCTTCATCCCTGCATATGTATATTATATTTTTTTATATTAATAAAGTGAGTCCTCAGGTTTAGCAAATCCGAGTTTAAATCAAAAACTTGAAAGATAGCGCCCAAGCCAGTTAGGAGCCCTGTTTATACCAGATCTCGAGCTAAGATGTCCAACACCGGGAACAACCCTACAGACCAGACCACTGAACAAAGACTCAATACTATGGAACAAACTCTCCTTAGAGTTGCTGAACAAATGCAGACTTTAACACAAAGTCTTGCTCAACTTAAGACCCCTACAACATCAGAAGAATCGCAGGGGCACAGAAAAAAAAATTGAGGGACAGCTCATCGATCACGATGACACACAAAACGAGTTCAATGCAGCTGAGCTAAAGAAAGAACTAGAAGCTCAAACTAGAGAGATGGAGAGAAAGTTGCTTGAAAAGATGAAAACATTTGACGGTTTTGATCAAACTGCAATCCTAAGTTTGCCCCAATTTGAGGAAGGTGCCTTCCCTGAAAAATTTAAGGCACCGGAGTTTGAGAAGTACGATGGGACCGGCTGTCCTAATATGCATACAAGGTTGTACGTACGGCGTATGGGGCAATACGCTAAGTTTGATAAATTGATGGTACAAACCTTCCAAGATAGCCTTACCGGTCCTGCGTTGGCCTGGTACGCCCAATTGGACCATCAGGAAGTCGATACTTGGGACAAGTTGGCTAGGGCGTTTTTCAATCAATACAAATTCAATATTGAAATGGCACCCTCGGTTTGGGATCTAAGCAACCTGAAGAAGAAAAAAGAAGAGACCTTCAAGGAGTACGCTCAACGCTGAGAGCATTGGCTGCAAGGATCACCACCCCAATGCCTGAAAAGGACCTCACATTCACTTTCATTAACACCTTAGAGGAGCCTTTCTTCTCTCATCTGGTAGGGCATGCATCAGCGAGTTTTTCAGAAGTAGTGGTAGCCGGTGCAGGATTGAGAATGCGATTTCAGCAGGAAAATTGCAGCAAGAGAAAAAGTATACTGCACCAAGAAATATCCCATACAAAGGAAAGGATTCAACTATCAGCCTGGTTAACACCTCGGTGCAACAGTCCCCACTCAATCATTTGTTTTGTCAACAAATCAGAATCAGAATCAGAATCAGCAAAGTGCGTTCCAAATCAACAACCAAGGTTTAATAGACGGAACTTCACTCGGATTCCGTTCCCCTCAGTCAAGTATTGACTAAACTAAGGGCCGATAATCTGATTAATTTCGAAGTGCCCAAAGAGGATTACAAGCCTAGAAATTACAATCCTGAGCTAAAGTGTGAATATCACATGGGGCAAATCGGCACTCAACTGATAATTGCTGGAGACTTAGGCATAAGATTCAAGATCTCATTGATGCAAAAATCATCCAGTTAGATTTTGTTGAATCCCAATGTTGCTACTAACCCGTTGCCGAATCATGGACCGGTTGTCAACGTAATCACCGAAGGGCCAGAACCAGAGATCAACCTGGATGAATTGCCCATCACCATAGAGCAAGTAGCATGGAATCTTCGCCAAAAGGGTCATTTACTCAATATTAATTTGAGAGACCGCACCAAAACCAGGCCCGCCATCTACAAGTTGTTGCAAGAGGGAACCATAAAGAGGGAAGATATTATGGGAATGCTGATCCCAAAACCAAGGAGATCAAGCACTCAAGCAGAACTATGGGAAAGATACCAGGCTGGGGATCCAACTGTTGGAACCCTGGGAGATGATGGAAAATATCAGTATTTAGTTGATTACTGGATGGAGCCACGTCTCTATGCTGACGCTCCTGCAACTGGATGGGGTCCAGAATTTGAAGAGGAAGATAAGAAAGCAAAAGAATGAGTTTGTGGGTATGATCGGAGGTGGACCAAAATCCATCAAAATTGAGTTAGGCAAGGCAATAAAGAAGGAGCAACGTCATCAAAGCCCAAGAGCTATACCTTCCAAATTCCCATTGCTGTGAATGATTATAAAGCCGCTCCATTTGATTATAAGGCAGTTAACCATGCTTCAATGGCCATGGTTGGTGGCCTTACACGTTCAGGACGAATTTACGAGTCGGCTGGAAAGAATGCAACCATGAATGCACCACCTCAACAAAATGAAGAAGGAAGGAAAGATGATGAGAAGTCAGCATTGGCAAAGTTGATGAAAGCAAGCGAATTCAAAGTCGTTGAGCAGCTGGCTAAAACACCAGCCCAAATATCGCTCATGAGTTTGTTAATTAGCTCTGATATACATCGTGAGGCCCTTTTCAAAGCCCTCAAAGAAGTGAGAGTTCCAGAAGGTGTATCAGAGGAAACTTTGGAGCATATAATCAATTCTGTCTTTGCAAATGATCAAATTAGCTTCTCATCTGAGGAATTGGGAGAGGAAGGTGGTCAACACAATAAAGCCCTCTTCATTGTGGTCAAAAGCAGTGGTAAGATTATCTCTCGAGTGCTTGTCGACAATGGATCTTCTTTGAACGTATGTCCCTTGGCCACTTTAAGCCTATTGGGGATTGAACCATCAAGCATCAAACCTAGTACCACAGTAGTCCGTGCATTTGATGGGTCAAAAAGGGACATAGTAGGTGAAGTGGAATTAGAAGTCACCATCGGGCCTCAAACTTTTATCACTCCTTTCCAAGTGATAGATATCCCCAGAACATTCAATCTGTTGCTTGGGAGACCATGGATTCATGCTGCAGGGGCAATACCGTCAAGTTTACACCAAAGAGTGAAATTCATAGCCAATGGCCAACTCATCACTGTTATGGGAGAACAAGATTATGCCATCTACAAAGAGACAGCTGTCCCATACATTGGAAAAGAAGGAGAAGAGGACTTCGGACTCCAAATGTTCGACGAAGTCTGTATGATGAATGGCGAAAAAGAAGCACAGGTAGGAACCTTTGGGCTGTGTTATTCTCCCACTCGTGCTGAAGTGGTAGAGATGAAAAATTAGATGAGAAGGAGAAAGCTCGACAAGGAGTATGATCCAACTATCAAAATCCCTCATATCAGCCATTCCTTTCCAAAGCCACATCATGTGCAGCAACCAGATGACATCAAAGAAGATGCTTCACCCAAAGAGATGGTCTTGAAAAATTGGTTCTCTGTACCTTGCGCTGGTATTAAGTCTTTTAAGTAAGAACTAATCTAAAATTTAGGATTGTGTTTTTCTATTTTATGTGATGCTCAAATAAGTGTACTTAAACACCGTCCCGGTTTAATGAAATCTTTTTTATGATTGTGTTTTACATATTCTCATACATTTCTCATTCATATTCAATCAGATCCGACAATTGTAATGAAGTTCAGGGATATCTCGCGCTTGTAATTAATGAAAATATCAATATCACCTCCAACCCTACTGGGTTAGACGTTGAAGATGATATTGATTATCAACTTAGAACACAAGAGATTTGGCAAAACTTTGAACAAAGAAGGATTGAAATACCCGAAACCATCAAAGTGATTAATTTGGGAACAAGTGAAAACCCTAGGAATCTGAGGATAGGGGGAAAGTTGCCTGAAAGTGCAACACAAGACTTGACCAAGTTACTAGCTGAATACTTGGATGTTTTTGCATGGTCGTATAGCGATATGCCCGGTTTGGACCCATCCATCGTGGTCCATAGATTGCCAACTAAGGAGGATTTTAAGCCTAAAAAGCAAAATTAGGCGATTTAGACCAATTTGCTTCTTCAGATCAAGGATGAAGTAAAGAAGTTGTTGGAAGTAGGATTTATTGAGGTCTCGGATTATTCGGACTGGGTATCGAACATAGTGCCAGTACTTAAGAAAAACGGGAAAGTAAGAATTTGTGTGGATTTTAGAGATCTAAATCAAGCAACACCAAAGATAATTTCCCGTTACCTCACATAGATGTCTTAGTGGATAATACTGCTGGAAATCATCTATTTTCATTCATGGATGGATTTTCAGTTTATAATCAGATACTAATGGCCGAAGAGGATAAGGTCAAAACCACATTCGTCAGCCTGGGGAACTTTTTGTTACAAAGTCATGCCTTTCGGTCTCAAGAATGCCGGGCACCTATCAGCGAGCAATGCTTGCTATACTACATGATATGATGCATAAAGAGGTGGAAGTATATGTTGATGACATGATCGCCAAGACAAAGGAAGGAGAAGATCATGTAGCAGTGCTGAGGAAACTTTTTGAAAGATTAAGAAAGTTTCAATTGAAATTGAATCCAGAAAAGTGCACTTTCGAGTAACATCCGGGAAGTTATTAGGATTCATGGTTAGTCAAAAGGGGATAGAAATCGATCCTGATAAGGTCAAGGCAATTCAGGATTTACCTCCACCAACAACATTGAAAGAAATCAGAGGCCTTCTGGGAGGTTAAATTACATTGCTCGTTTCATATCTCAGTTGACTGATAAGTGCCAACCACTGTTCAAACTATTGAAGAAGAATGCCCAAATTGAATGGAATGACGAATGTGAAAAAGCCTTTAATCAAATAAAGCAGTATCTGACAAATCCACCAGTACTGGTCACTCCAAAACCTGGGAAACCGTTGTTCCTATATTTGACGATTCTTCCTGAATCTATGGGTTGTATACTCGGCAAAAAGATGAAAAAGGAAAAGAAAGAGCTGTTTACTATTTAAGCAAAAAATTTTCAAATGGAGAACAAAAGTATTCAGAGATAGAAAGGACTTGCTGTGCATTAGTATGGATTATGCACAGGCTTAGGCAGTATACACTCTTCTACTCGATTGAGTTGATTACAAAGCATGATCCCTTGCGATATCTGGCAAACAAAACGGCTTTGGTTGGCCGATTTCAAAATGGCAGATGCTACTTTCTGAATTTGATATTACTTATGTAAATCAAAATTCAGTTAAAGGACAAGTTTTAGCTGATCAAATCGCAGAAAGCCCAGTCGATGATGAGGAATTGAAGGAGCAAGATCATTTTCCAGATGAAGATATTCGGTAGCAGAAACAGAAGAAAGCAAAAACTGGAAGTTGTATTTCGATGGAGCAGCCAACGTATACGGGTGTGGAATAGGGGCAGTCCTCATTTCGCCTAAAGAAGATCAATTCCCGGCATCAGCTAGATTAACGTTTCCCTACACAAATAATGTAGCGGAATATGAAGCATGCATCATGGGATTGGAAATGGCAATCCAAATGAACATTGAGGAACTCGAAGTATTTGGAGATTCATCACTTATTATCTTCCAAACTCGAGGAGAGTTCAAAACTAAGGACCCCAAGTTGATTCCTTATCATAAACTTGGCAGAGTTAGCAGGAAAATTTAAAGAAATTTCCTTCACTTATGTGCCAAGAACTCAAAATCAATTTGCTGATGCTTTGGCTACTCTGGCCTCTTTAATCCAATTTACTGAGGGAGTAAGAATACGACCTTTGCAAGTCCGGGTAAGAAGTGAACCCGCAGTTTGTGTCGTAATCAAGCTAAGTGAACCGTGGTTTCAAGATATCAAAGTTTTTCTACAAACGGGTAACTACTCTGAGTGTGCTACCAAAAAAGATCAGAAATCATTGAGGCGTTTGGCAAGTCATTTTTTGCTAAGTGGAGATACTTTGTACAGAAGGTCATTTGACACAACTTTGTTAAGATGTGTAGACGAAAAAGAAGCCCAAAGGCTTATGGAAGAAGTTCGTGAAGGAGTATGTGGACCTCATATGAATGGATACATGCTAGCTAAGAATATCATGAGGCTAGGATATTTCTGGTTAACCATGGAATCAGACTGTATCAAACATGTGAGATCTTGCCATTCGTGTCAAATTTATGCAAACAAGATAAATACTCCTCCAAAAGAATTACAGTCAATGACGACACCATGGCCTTTCTCAATGTGGGGAATAGATGTCATTGGGCCAATTTCGCCAAAAGCTTCAAATGGCCATTGATTCATACTAGTTGCAATCAACTACTTCACTAAATGGGTCGAAGCCGCTTCATATGCCAGTGTGACAAAAACCGTTATGGTGCGATTCATCAAAAGAGATATCATTGCTCGATATGGAACTCCAGAAAGTATTATCACTGATAATGGTATGAATTTGAACAACAATGCAGTGGCTGATTTATGTCAGCAATTCAGGATTAAACATTGGAATTCTACTCCATATCGCCCACAAATGAATGGAGCAGTAGAAGCCGCCAACAAAAACATCAAGAGAATTGTTGAAAAGATGACTATTGCATACAAAGATTGGCATGAAATGCTCCCATTAGCATTAATGGCGTATCGAACCTCTGTAAGAGTATCAACTGGGGCAACGCCCTATTCCTTGGTATACGGGACTGAAGCCGTTTTACCAATAGAAGTTGAGATTCCATCACTCCGAATACTGGCTGAAACAGAGCTCGAAGAAGCTGAATGGATAAGACAAAGGATCGAACAGTTGAATCTTTTGGATGAAAAAAGGTTGACTGCAATGTGTCACGGGCAATTATATCAACAAAGAATGGCTAGAGCATTCAATAAGAAAGTCCAGCCAAGAAATTTCCAAGAAGGTGATTTGGTTCTGAGAAAAGTACTGCCAAATGTGCAAGATTCCAGGGGAAAGTTCACACCAATTATGAAGGACCATACATAGTAAAAAAGGTCTTGTCGGGAGGAGCATTAGTCCTCTCCCAAATGGATGGACCTGATTTAAAGGATCCTGTGAACTCAGATGCTGTAAAGTTGTACTATACATGATCAATAAAAGTTTGTCTTTTCAAGTGATCAATTGATTTTATTTTTAGTGATTACAACCAAAGTTGATATCCCTGAAATTCTCTAAAGTCGGATCAAGACCTGACCCACAAAATTTTTCCAAAATAAACTTCCAAGCAAACACCAGTTGAGTTGTCAGAAAGTGATTTGAGCATCTCATAATACCGAATAAATGCATATATGCAGTTTTGTCTTTTGGTCATTCTTATTTTAGAAGAAAATACTGTTGCAAGAGTAACTAATTTTGATAGACAGTCAAAAGGAAAAAGAAACTTAAAGCATGCTTATTGATCATCAAGGTTGGATATTAAGTCGATTGAGCAAACCAAATTGTCATTTTTGGAGTTATGTTCTTACCCAAAGAACTCCCAGTCGATCAAAAATCAGGAAAAATTGTGGTTTAGTAGTGTTCAATTCAAAATCCATCCTTTCAAGATGGTGTTCAATTAAAATCCATCCTTTCAAGATGGTGTTCAATTCAAAAATCCATCCTTTCAAGATGGTGTTCAATTCAAAATCCATCCTTTCAAGATGGTGTTCAATTAAACATCCATCCTTTCAAGATGGTGTTCAATCTCAAAATCCATCCCTTCAAGATGGTGACCTTAGTTGGAACTTGTCCAAAAATTCAAAATGACATCCTTGCGTGATTAAGTGAGCAAAAAATTAGCTATCTTTTGTCTTTGTGGCCAAGTTTTACTCAAACTTAACCACAAAGAGAGGCAGCCATAGACACCCAATTTTTGCTCAATTTAAGGCTCGAATTTATAATAAAAATTAGTATTACGTCGAGCTCACAAAAAATAGCAAAAAAATGCAAAAAAATAGAAAATAAAAAAGGTAAGTAAATAATAAAAAATGAGTATAAAAGAGGAAAATTAGAATTAAAAAAATTAATTAAATTAAAAAATATTACTCGAGCTTGATATAATACATATTATTATTATAAATTATTCATAAAAATAATTAAACAAATTTTCAAAAATTATTTGGTTTAATTAAAATTGAATTTTCAAGAGCCTTAAATATTAATTTGCTGGACCCAACCAGGCACAGGCTAACGGCCTAACGGTTAAGACCATTGACCCATATGACTAGACCAGCCACATGACCTAGGTTCGATTCCATGAAGAGGCAAATTATTTTTTTTTTCTTTTTTTTTCCACATGCTCTCATTGGCTGGATGAGGTAAACGCACGTGTCAACGAGTGCGTAAGTGAATGGTAGGTGAACGGGTTGAGCATCTATAAATACCCGGCATGTAACAAGAATAAGGATATAGAAAAAAAACACAAAAACAGAGAGAGAGAAAAAAAAAAGAAGAAGTGGAGAATCACAAAAAAAAAAAAAAATAACATAGAGAGAAAAATTCCATACAAATATCGCAGCAAAAATCACTCAAAAAAGCTGGAATCAAACAGGTTCCTAGGGGAAGAAAGCAAATTGATTGTTGGTCTCAGTCTACCCGCGCAGTCAACGGTCAACGATCAACGGTCAACGGTCCACATCCAGATCAGCGCTCCAAATCAAATCCGCTTTAATCCAACGGCTCAGGTGAGTCTGTATATTTTTTTTTTAAAAAAATAGTAAAAAAATAGAAAAATGCATGAAAAATAAAAAAATCAGAAAAATTTCAGAAAAATCCAGAAAATCAGAATATATACTGTTAGTGTAAATTTTCATGATTTATTAGTTTTTTGTATTTTTGAATATTTTATGAATATGTATATGTAAGTAGATTAATTAAAAAATGTACATATGATGCATGTAATATAGTTTTAGTGTGTTGTATTTACAATATAATAAATTTTGGATGTGTTTATTTATGTATATATGATAGTAATTATATTTGGGAAAAATATAAAAAAAAAAAGTAAAAATGATAAAATAAAAAAAATGAGTTTTCCTTTAAAGAAAAAGGGATTTTTTTAAAAAAAATAAAAAAATGACAAAAATATTTTCAAGAAAATGAAAAAAATACTTTAGTTTACATAAATAATGAAAGGATTTTTTTTATCAAGATTATTTTCATATAGCATTCAATTAGCTATGAAAATGTTCATCTAAAGTTTTTAATCAAAAATATTTTCATATAGCATTCAATTAGCTATGAAAATTCTTATTAAAATTATTCTCATGTAGCATTAAATTAGCCATGAATTCTCATAAAATGATTTTAAAAAAAAGACTTAGAAAAATTACATTTTTATAAAATAAAAATTAAGTGATTAGAGCATAGGATCATCAAAAATGGTTTTCATAAAAAATAAAAAAATTAATGAACTTAAAGTGAAAATAGTTCAAAAATTAAAATAGATCAACAAAGTAAAGTTCTTTTCAAAAGAACTACATTTTGTCTGATCTCAATTAGCGAGTACGTAGGCACCTGTGAGGCGACAATAAAAAATGAAATTTTTTTTTTGGTTTAATATTTTGAATAATTCTTTTCGTAAATATTCCAAGTCTTCAAAGAAAAAAATGAAAATATACTTGTTGATATTCATACCTTAAAAAAAATAAAGAAAACATAAAAAAAAAATGAATAATGTGATTTGTGAATATTGTTCCATAATATATTATTTGAATTTTAGAGCATATAAAGGATAGTTTATAAAGTTAAAATTCCAAAAGTGGTAACCAATTTGGTTTTAATAGGTTAGCTCCCGAATCCATGATATCTGGTTTTTCAAAGTTTGATTTTTTTTAAATCAATTTTTTTTCGTAGATTAGTAGCTAAGTTAGGATCAACCGACCCATTGACCATAGCTTTCATTTTTCCCTGATTTAAATCAGGTGGCGACTCTAAATGATTTTCAAAATTAAAATTTCTTTTAACCCTTAGTCGAGGATTCATATTAAATAGATGAGGGTTTAACGTGAATCGGCTTAGAAGAAATTAACAAGATTATTGAAAAATCCAGGCTCGACAATGCACATATGCATACCGAGAACATGATATCAGGTCTTAAAGCTGTTAGATATAACAAACTACCTATCACGCCTTTATAAAGCTCTTTACAAACATTTTTGCCATTTTCATCTTTGTCAGGTTTTACAATTATGCTCATAGGTGTTGGTCTTGTTTTACAATTATCCATTCTGAATCCTTTCAAGAGTTCTTTAGTATATTTAGATTTATTGGTGAAGGTTTCATTTTCAGATTGCTTCACTTGAAGACCTAGAAAATAATTGAGATCTTCCATCATGCTTATTTCAAACTCATTCTTCATTCACTTAATAAATTCATTATAAGACTCATGTTAGTAGCTCTAAACATAATGTCATCCACATAGTTTTGCACAATCAATGTTTCTGACTTGTGATTTTTAATAAACAGTGACGTATCAATTTTTTCTCTAGAAAATTCTCTGTTTAATAGGAAGCTACTGAGTCTTTCATACCAAGCTTTAGGAGCTTGCTTGGGACCATAAAAAGCTTTGTTTAGTTTGAAGACATGATCAAGAAATTCATTATTTTCAAACCCAGTGGTTGCTCTACATAAACTTCTTCTTTTATAAGATCATTTAAGAAAGTACTTTTGACATCAATTTGACAAGGAGTAAAATTTTTTGATGCAGCAAATGCCAAAAGCATTCTAATGGCTTCTAGTCTAGCAACCGGGGCAAAGGTCTCATCAAAATTTATACCTTCTTCTTGATTATATCCTTTAGCTACTAACTGAGCTTTGCTCCTGGTTTCTATTCTAGCTTCATCTAGTTTATTTTTATAAACCCACTTGGTTCCAATGATTGGTCTACTACTAGGTTTAGAAACCAAGTTCCAAACTTCATTTCTTGTGAACTGATTTAATTCTTTTTGCATAACTTATATCTAAAACTCATTTTTGTAAAGCTTCTTCTATATTTTTAGGCTCGTTTTGGGATAAGAAGACTAGATTACTCATATATCTTAGGGAAGATCTAGTCGGTACCCTATTTGAAGATTGACCTATTATTAGGTACTTTAGGTGGGATGTAGCATATTTCCATTCTTTAGGAAGATCATAGTTAACAGATTCATCCACAACATTCTTTTTATGTTCATTTTCTTCAATCATTTTTTTCTTTTTTGTTGTTTTTAAGAGAAAACTTGTTCAAATCATCACAAACATTATCCATGTCATCACTTGAACATGTATGAGGCAAAGAATAATAAAAAAATATTATGAATAGATTCTTCAACAATCAGGGTTCTCTTATTGAATACTCTATAAGTTGGTTAAAGAATAACATAGAAAAATGTCTTCATCACTTTTAGCATCAAACTTAACTAGTTGTTCTTTTTCATTGCTCAAGATGTAACATTTAGTGCCAAAAGGATGAAAATAAGAGATGTTAGGTCTTCTTCATTTCCAAAGGTCATAGGGGGTTTTCTTAATAATTGGTCTTACGAAAAACCTATTAGATATATAGCATGTAACATTAAAGCTTCGGCCCAAAAATATTTAAGTAAATTGTTTTCACACAATGTGGTTCTAACCATTTTAATCGAGGTTCTATATTTCCTTTCAGCTACACCATTTTGTTGTGGAGTTCTGGATCCTAAAAAGGTATGTTCAATTCCAATTTTACTACAAAAATCATCCATTTCATAATTTTCAAATTCTCCCCCATGATCTCTTCAGATAGACACATTGTTAAGACATTTTTCATTTAGACTTTCTTACAATATCTAAAAAAGACACTATTTGTTTCATCTTTTAATGCAAGGAAGAAAGTCCATGTATATCTAGTGAAGTCATCAATAATAACCAAGGTATATTTTTTACCTCCCAAACTTAAAGTTTGAGTAAGACCAAATAAGTCCATATGCAATAATCCTAATGGCCAAGAAGTGGAAATAATATCCTTAAACTTAAAAGAAGTCTTCGTCTATTTTCCTTGTTGACATGTTTGAAAAATCTTGTCCTTTTGAAAATTTATTTTTGTAAACCATTGACAAAATTCTTTTTGACGAGTTTTGAAATTATATCCATACCAGCATGTCCTAATTTTTTGTGCTATAGCCAACTTTTGTTATTTTGAGAGTAAAGACAAGTTTCGTTTGATGAAACTAAGTTTGATTATTGTTAATAGCCTTCAAAAATAAGTTCAATTATTGTCAATTCTTTCAATGTAATATTTATTGGTAAGAAACGTTACTCTAAAACCATTATCACATAATTGACTAACACTAAGCAAGTTATGCTTCAAACCATCAACCAAAAGCACATTCTTAATAATTAAATCTCTGTTTACTACAATGTTACCTTTACCAAGTAGATAATTGGGGGCTTGTTATTCAACAGTATAACATGACTTAGATACCCATGTCAACCAATATTCCTATGCATAGATAGAGAAGATCGAATCAATGAAATGGTGCTTGGTCTTCACTGCATTTATCCGAGTTATCTACAAACGACAAAATCTCTTTTTTGTAGATCTCTATCTCGATGAGATGAAACCAAACAATTGACTTGCGATTATCTTTGAATGTGACATTCTCTTGATCTTTCAAGTCTAAAGTTGTAAACTTGGATGTATCTTTAGTCATGTGTCTAGAGTGGTCACTGTCTACTACCATTTGCTGTTTCCAATTGAAAATTCCTACAAAATAGATGATTATTTCTTTGGTACCCATCTGAGTTTGATCGTTTTCGGTAAGGTGCAACAAGGATTTATTTCTTAGGAACCAAACTAGCTTGCTTTTATTATTCAAATACATGGTTCTCCTTATGTGCAATATGACCAGTTTTGCCATAGTAGTTGCATGTCCCATAAGTGGCTTTTACAAATCGAATTTTATGGAACTATAGCTACTTTCTCCCTTATAGCCAATTCCATATTTATTTGAATCACACTTTTGATTTTTAAGAAGTATGTTCAAGTTTTTTTTTTTTTTTTTTTTTCCTTTAGTGAACTTAGCTATGGTTGCCTTTGAATCATCTAAGCTAGCTTTCAATATGTTATTTTATTTCTTGGTTCTTCTAGCTCTTTTAAAATATCATTATTGTCAACACATGCAACATTATCACATTATTTAAGGTTTTTACTTCAATGTTAAGCAAATCATTTTCAATTGTTAATTTCTCATTGATCTTGCTTAATTCATCATTTTTTTTGCTTTTTAATTTCTTACATTTATTATTCATCTTATCATTTTCTAAGTTTAAAATATCAATTTCTTTATACAACTTTTCATTTTCTATTTTAACCTTCTCATGCTTAATTCTATATTCATACAAATCTTCTCCTACTTTCATCATTAAGGTTTCAAGCATGTTATTCTTTTTCTCCATTTTATTAACCTACTACATATTTTATTATACATTTCACAAATTTCATCATAAGAAGGAGAAAATAGAGAACTTACTTTATCATCCAATGCCATGAAGCACACGTTCTCATCCGAGTCACTTGAGCCATCATCACTTCAAGTGGCAATGAGAGTTTCTTTTCTTGATCCCTTGATGCTTTCTTGATCATTAGGCAACATTATTGAATGTGTTGATTGAAGTGCTACTTATACACTTTTCGATTTCAACTCTAATTACAAGCGTAAGATTAACTAGCCAGTAAACTAGGTATGTATGCAGCAAAGATTACTAGTGAGATTAGGTCGAACCACTAGGGGCTAATGATTAATTACTAGGTATTCGAATTTTTCCCTATGCTAAGCTATCAAAAGATCGGATTTTAAGTTAATCTATCAAATTATGATTTAACTAAGAACTAACTAATGAATTTATTTGAACACTTTAAATTGAATGCTCTAGTAACACAAATGAGGGTTCCGGGTCTAGGAGATGCTAAAAACAATTAGAAACATGCACTTATATTTTCATTTGATTTGAGTTGATGCCTCAAGTTGAATTGGAATTGATTACTTGAGATTTAACCAAACTCACTGGAACTCGCCCACCTCCTAAAGTAGCAAAATTCTAATTACAGCATAAATCATCAAGCATTCTATGTATAATTATCAGATAAATAGTGATTTGCTCATACATAAATTACTGCTCTAGTTAAAATTACAAATCAAGCACTGCTAAATGACCTAAAATTATAACTTTAACTACATTAAGCAAGTGAGTTCATGAATTTTGTCAAAATATGCATATCCTTATGACAAATCTTTTCCAAAAACCTAAGATATGCTTATACAAATTATTAAATCTCTCCCGGTATCTCTAATCCTATCTATCTAATTAGAGTTGGCCAATCACAAATCAAATAGACTACAAGCAACAATAGTCAAATTTCCAAATAATCAAAGATCAACATCGAAATAAGTCAAATAATTAAATTCATCAAATCTATCAATGCATATTCACAAATACATATTAAACATGGCATCTCAAACATACAATCAAACAAATATCAAATAAAAATAGGGATTGAAAACACCTCAAGAGAAATTTCATTCATTAAAGTCTTCAAATCCATAAACCTAATGAATTGTGCATTGCTTGATTGTATTCAAAACCCTAAAATCACCTCCAAATGTTGCTAGAACAATAGGGTTTTAGTGCCTATGATTGAAACACATGTACACATGTTTTTCTTGCTTTTGTCTCTCTCTCTCTCTCTTTTTATGGTTTCAAGTATCCATGGAATGAATCAAAATCAGACCTGTCGACACAAACTTATAGAACAAAGATTGGAATTTCAGTAGTTAGAACATAAACTGGCAGTTACATGTTGTACACCACTGGCATACATAGCCAATGTTCGATATAAATTTAAATCCGAGAAGCAAACGCTATCGACTTTCATTCATACACTACTATCTTTGGTTCTGCACCGGTATCTACTCGACGACCTTGAATTTAGATTTGTTAGCGTACCTCATTTTGAACAATTTTTTTGAAAGCACTACGTTAGCAGCATTGGGAGTGGTATTGAGATGGCTTTAAAGATGTGGTTTTGTACACATTCAAAGCCTGCTATAAGTCAACGGCTTATATCTCCTAGTAGTCGGCACAGGTTAATAAACATTGAACGCTGGTGAAGATCTGTGATGAACGCTTGGCGATGTTGTTAGCAGTGTTAAAGTTTTGATTCTGTGTATAGTTTATGCCTATTCAAGGCCGACGGCATTGAATTCTTAGATGTCGGTATACAGTTTTGACAATGAAGGTTGATGAATCTTGTTATTTAGGCCGGCTGTGTTTGCTCTGTTTTAGTCGGCCTTTATTGTTCCATTTTTCCAATCTTGCATAAATCTTCTCCACACTTGTTCTAATTGTAATATAATTCCTTCAAAACCTGAAATATGACATTAAGCACACTTAAGTACCAATTCCTCATGATTTCTATAAAATTAATAATGATTAAGCATGATTTGGTCAATGAAATGTGTATATTATGCCTTTATCACGTATCCTAGCTTGTAATATTTATAGTAGGTTATCACATCCTTCTTTTCCTTTTTGTATCTTAAGGAACTACTATCATCATCCTTTCTTTTGGTCTTGTTGTTGATAATTGTGAACTTCTTGAACCTTTTGGCCATCAAGGCAAGTTCCTTCTCATCGTCATAATCTTCTTCACTGGAATCATGACTTGCAGCTTTCAAAGCAATGGCTTTTTTTTGATTCCTCTCCTTGCTTCTTAATTAGCTCATGTGTCTTAAGAGCTCCAAGTAGTTCCTCTTTGCTCCTTCAATGGCATTTCTCTTTACTTCCCATCCCTTAAGTAGGAACCTAAGTAGTTTAGAATTTATTTCCACATAAGTGAAATTCTTTCCAAACTCACTTAAGGAATTTATGATGTTAATGAATCTATTATGCATATCATCTATAGATTCATTTCAAAGCATTTTAAAAATTTCAAACTGTCCAAATAAAAAACTTATTTTTTTATCTTTTACTCTTGAAGTTTCTTCGTATGTCTTTCTAATTCATCTCATATATATTTAGTACATTTACATGCATAGATTCTATTAAAATCACTTTCATTTAACCTGTAATGTAATATGTTCATAGCTATTTCATTTTGATATAATCTTTTCCAATCTTCTTCATTATAGTCTTTTTCTTCTTTTCGTTCAATAATCAAAGGCCCATTTTCTATTACATTCCATGGTAATCTACTTTGTGCTTTCGGAAAGATTTTCATTCTACATTTCTAATATGGGTAGTTATCCCCACGTAGAAGAGGAGGTCTATTGATAGTTTGACCCTATAGAAACCTAGTGCATTTGATGTCATGATCTTTACTTTGAATTTGATTACGCACAAAGAATTAGAGATGAGGCTCTGATACCAAATGAAAACACACTAAAAAATAATCAAGAGGGGGAGGGGTGAATCTCTTGAGTATTTGACCTAAAATGCTCAAACAATAAATTTTTGTACAATAGATTAAATTAAACTTTAATAGCAGTAGATATGGCAATAATAGAGTACTGAAAAGAATATTAAAGAGATAGGAAAAGAAGATATGAGCCTAGATATAACGTAGAGTTCGACTTGCTTCCTACTCTCCATGATCACCTAAATCACCTCCAATCAAAGGACTTCACACACTTTACTAATCTCAACCACACACACTCAAATAGAGTAGTACACCAGTTTACAACACTCGTGAAATAGAATGTTACCCTCTCTCTCAAGATGCTCTCTTATAGACAACAAATATAAGAACAGAGCATTAATTGATTTTCACTCTCTTTGCAGATTTTGTAAATCAATGAACAAGAGTATAAAAACAACAAGAGAGTTTCTTATTTGCTTGTTTGCAAATAAAAGCTCTTAATCACTTTTTCCACACATGAGTTGAATTTCCTAAGGAAATAGTATTTATAGATTTCAAACATTTAAATATCCGTTTGAGATAACATCTGAAAATCGTCAAGCATTAATTGCGCATAATGGCTCTTTCAAGCCATATCAGCATGTATTTTAAACCGTCGCATCTTAGACTTACCGTGTCTTAAATTTGACCTTCAATTAAGTCTCTGCTTACTTGGACTCGTCAAGCTTGAGATTAGAACTTGTGGTGCCTTAAGCTTGTCACTCATTAAACTATCGCATCTTGGATTTAACCCTTGATCAAGGCTGTGCTTCTTTGAACTTGTCGAGCCTGAAATTTGATCTTGTCACACCTTGATGAATAAACTTGTCGAGCTTTCAATGAGACACCAACCAAGGTTGTGCTCGAAGAACAACACATACATAAAGCATACATATATATTCTAGCATGTTGTTCATCTAAGTTGTTTGACTAATTAAGTGTAGTTTAACATAATTGAGTAGTTAATTATGCAACTAATAGTCTCATAAAAAATTCACATTAATATATATAAGTTCAACAATATGAAGTTTAGCTAGATTTTAATGGTATATTTAATTGATGGAATGGAACAAAGTAAAGATCGAATTGTAATTCTTAATAGCTGGAATTGAGAAAAAAAAATTATTTCCTATATTTTAATAAAGTACCCAATGGTAGATGTCAATATTCCAGATATGTTGATTATTTTTCATACGTTTGACCATTGCATATCATATATCGAATATAATATAAATTATTTATCATCATGTGGTTACAATAATTTACTCATAAGCCAGACAATGCCCATCCCTCTATAGATTTGGTTACTTTTGGGACTCAACCTAGGTAGATCCTACCTGAAGGGAAGCAATACTAGTATAAGGTACAAAGATTTGGTTACTTTTGGGACTCAACCTAGGTAGATCCTACCTGAAGGGAAGCAATACTAGTATAAGGAACAGTAATCTTTGTAGCATTTTGGCAAAAGTGCACAGGACATATTGTTTTTGAATCTAAACATATATTTGAATCTCGTTTGTGGACCTAGGTGGTTTCTACTTGGCCTGTATTTATGTTAGATACCCTTTGCCTAAGTCTTATGGTAAATAATTGTTAGCAGGTAAGACTTTTAAGTGTTATGCGAGTTATATGATAAAATTTACAATAATAGGATTTCTAACAAGTTCAAAGATAGAGGAGATATAAAATTAGAAATTAACATGGGCATAGAAAGTGAAGAGTCTTAATTATGAGACTATAAATCTTAAAAAAAAAAAAAAACTCACCAAATATGTTATGGGTTATGAAGTTGTTTATGTTCATCTGTATCTGGTCTGTTTGATATATTTATAAGTACAAATATCTTTTTTTATTTGTATTTGTTTCCTAACAAATAGTCTGTTTGGAAATATAAAAATAAACTATCAATTATTAAATATTCATAATAGGATGAACCAAACAAACCCATTGTATGTGGTGCAGCTCAAATAAGTGGTGTTGCTACTTGTATTACAAATAAGAGTTTTATTATAATTGAAAAGCCATTCAAATTTATATATTACAAGCAGATGACACACCCGTGATGTGTGCAAATAAAACAACCCAACGTATATAAATTAAATAGATATATTATTTTGACAGGTCAGAAGATTACAACTTTAATTAGTCCTTGAAATTAGGAAATTATTACAAATCATAATTACAATTGTATTTTCCACAGGTAACTTCTCCATGTTGGATAATTGTCATGCATAAATATGGTATTTAGATCGGTATATAAAAATACATGCTTAGGATAAAAAGAAAAGACATTTGTATTCAATCTCTATTTAATTCTATTCAAACCTTATTTAATTTCATGCTTTTAAGGATACCAAAAATATTTTATGCTCATATGCTAAAAAAGGAAAAGACTATGTCTATTCAACTCCTATTTAATTCAATTGAAACCCTATTTAATTTCATGATTTCAGATATACCAAAAATATTTTATCCTATCTCTACTCAACCCATATTTAATTATATTAAACCCTATTTAATTTCATGATTTCAAGGATACTAAAATATTTTACGCCCATATGCTAAAAAAGAAAAAGACTATATTTATTTAACCCTTATTTAATTATATTAAACCTTATTTAATTTTCATGATATCAGGTATATGAAAAATATTTTATGCCCACATGCTAAAAATAATATATTAAAAATATTTACACTAAAAATATTTGCACTAAAGACAAAAAGAATGTGGTTTTGCTTTAATAATATAGATATAGATTATGCTTTTTTCATGTATTTTTCAAATTGTGTATTTGTTTTTATCATTGATTTTGTATATAATTTAATTCAACAATCTATCATGTTCTAAATTTTGTAAAATCACTACATATATTTTTTTTTTTACACACATTGCTATTGCACTCTGTCAATTTTATTTTTTCTTTTTCTTTTTTTTTCCCCATTCAAATACTTCAATGAGTATGATATTTCCTCTTATTTAATTCTATCAAGGATTAATTCTAGAGAGGTTTGTCCATATTTGCTTGATGTCCATTCTTTAAAATAAGACAATATAAACATGGCATATGTGACAAAAAGGAAAAACCATGCATGAGTGATGAGACAACCTCAATTAATAGTAAATCTCTGGGCATGTCCATTTAAGAAAAGTCAAAGGAGGACAATTCCAAATGCATAAGCATGAAATAACAATTCATAATATGAAACTATCGGAACACTTCAAGATATGATGCCCCTCCAGAGTTATTCATCATCCTTTTGTCTTAGCGGTGAATATTATTGCCTACCATATATGCAAAACAATTGTTTTAGTGTTCAAAAAACTACATATGTATTATTTATTTAGATAATGTAGAAATAGATTGTTAATTACGTAATCCATAATGTGGATTTTGTATTTAAAGTAACAAAGAAGAATGAAATAAAATCATGGAGTTCGGAATAAGTACAGCCATGATTTAAGCCATGATGAATTTCTTGAATTTCCTTGGAGATCACAAGCCTGATAATGGCCATGATCAAGGCAGCCATGGAGATGACAGTTGTCATCATAGATTTGCCCAGTACAGTGAGTTTCACGGGATTAATCATGCTAGTTATATTCACAGTCGAATCTCTAATTTTATTTCAACTATTAATTTTGAAAGATTGCAACTTTTAATCAATTTCTTAAGTTTTATGTGTTTAGGTTATATCCATTCATTATAATGATTCGATTGATTAATAACTAATCAATTTAAATTCAAATGATGCAACACATATCTGAGCAATATGACTATTGGAAAAGTTATGATGGTTGGAATATCAATTCATGACATAAAATGTGTTACATCTGTTAGTAAAAGATAATTGATAATTATTGTTATTCTTCTCTTTGTATCTCTTTTATGAACCAATGACTATACACATACCTCTTAAATTCTTCTTTTAAGTGTAGTTTCATACTTGAATATTTGTTATTCAAGTATTAAAACTTAGTCATATGCTAGGGAAATTCTGTATTCGAATCCTATAGCAAACTTAGTGTAGGAGTGTAAATTCTTTAAGGATTGCAATTTTATTTGTGCGTCTAAGTTTATCTTTGATTTTAGTTCATAAAACCAGACTTACAATCTTCTACATATTGTTTATTTTCATTTTCACTAACCATATTTTTTCCAAATAGATATACTATACTTAATTTGCACTGGTAAGATTAGTCCAAAATTTTGGATCATCTACATTTACTTTTCTTTAGTTTTCCAATTTATTTATAGATGAATTGATAAAATTGTCTCAATCTCTTAATATCTTAAAAAATTATTATTATGGCATCTTCTCTGCTGTAATAACAACTAATACTGTTTTAAGAGGTAAATTAAAAAATAAAATAAAAGAAACAAACGGTGGATCTATTTTCGTAATACTAATCTTGTGATTTCAGAGTGAAATATTACATACATAAATCAACATGTCACGCTTTGCACAAATTCAACTATATTATACATTTTGGCCTAAGATATGGCTCAGGCGCATAAAAAGAAAAGTGAAAAATATTACGTTAGTCACTTGTTGAGGTTAGAGTCTCATTTAACTTGTTATATATGTTGCCAACTTCATATTTTCTATGATACATTTTTCCATTTGGATCATAATAATACTGTATATAAATTTAAAAGAAAAAATCAAAGGCCGAATTAGGATCGAAACAAATATTGGAAGTTTATGTAGATTCTACGCTTTGATATGTGTGTAAAATTAAGAACACAAATGGCAAAAAAAAAAAGAGAAGAGAGAAGAAGTTATTGATAAGAACACCATAGTTGAGGAAAAGTATAGGAAAGCAGTTAATAAGAGATACATGAACTATCTATATTTGCCACTTATAATGTAAGTGTGTAAAAAAAGATTCAGTGGGTGTTACATGCCACATATAATGTACACGTGGTATGTAACTTCCAATTGTATTCTAGCATGTGGGTTTATGGGTAGTGATTATTTTGATAACTATCTACTATATTGCCTATATGTTAAAAAGTTATTGGCAATCACATATCATGCGTACATCCACGTGGTATGCAATACCCATTCAAGAATTTTTCGTAAAAATGGAACTCACACTATGTTAGAGATTAACATAAGCAACCTCTTTCATACTTTGCTTTCTGGGTCAAATCCACAACATCTGATCTAAAATTTTATTAAGAAATGTACGATGCTAGAAGATTCCAGGCTTTAATAATATAAACAAGGTGCAAGCGGCTTAGATTTAGATTAATAAATTAATATTTGATGCAATCTAACCATATTCTTATTTATATCCTCTACAGCTATATGCTAACATATATTGTCATGGCCCAAAGAGTACCATAAACGTAATAGTCCGCCACACTCAATATTAAAGCTTAGGCATGACTACCTTAGTCATTTCCAGAAGCTTTGGTATTAAGTGTAAAGCGTGCTCTCACAAATTTAGAAGACCATACATGGAATTATGAAGCTTAAGAAGATACAATAACAATTTAAGAAAAGAGGATTCATAATATTCATTCATTCATAACATTTGTCTTACAAGTCTTATGGGCATTCCCCTGCCAAAATAACTATAAATCTATTACAACATATTTTCTAAGAAGTTTTCATCTTATCTAACACTAAACTCCATATAAAGAAATTTCTTAACCAAAATGGATAATACCTGGCTGCAGGGTCCACGTGGCCTCAACCACAAATAGGTAAACTGCAAAAGATATCTATAGGGGTATAAGCTAAAGGCTTCGTGAGAATTATTTCCATAAGTAAAATCTTATGTAGTAGAAATTTCAAACAAGTTATTTAAGCAATCAAGTGGAATGCAGTATACACATGAGCAAACAAGGCATATAGTTTTTCGGGAGCTATATGTTGAATGGATTTACGCCATCTATTCGGGGTTTGGTGATGTATAATATCAAAACGAGTAGTTTTAGTTAAGTCATGCTTTCGATCGTAACCGCCAAGCATATAAAGTCTACTCGGGTTGAGCTATGCTTTCGGATTTCCGCCAAGCATCGGTTTGACTCCATGTCGCCAAGCAATCGCTTTCGATCATAACCGCCAAGTGTTGCTTTCGATCGTGCTACTATCCTTTTCACCCAAGGATAATAACCCCATACAATGTGACTCACTTCGTGGTATGCATGAATCAATTTGTTTAAGATATCATAGCATCATTATTATCAAATTTAAGATGATCATAGAATTTCATACATATCAAATACTATACTAAAACAAACATTTACTTACAATCAATTCCGGCCTCAATATTCTTAGAATCCTTTCAACAATTTTTCGCATACATATCAATTTGTCTTTTCTTAATTCTAATACGACTAAACTACAAGCACAATTAAGTAAATCTTTTTAAGGAAATAAACTCACGATGCCATATCGACACTTCTTTTAAATGGATGAGTTGCTCAAACAATCCACTTAGTCGAAATAATCCTCGGGGTACGAGTATTTTTCCTCGGAATCACCTAGTCAAGGCAAAAACCCAAAATGAGTATTTCTTGATAACTTTCTTGAAACTTGTCTAAACTACGTCATAAGAACGTCAAAGTTCGCATAAAAGATTATTCCAATTTAAAATGTCTATAACTTGGTCATTTTAACTCGGAATTGCACATATAATATATCGATTTCTATCTATTCAAAAAATCTATCAATTTCTAAAACTATTTTCCTCAAACTAGATCATTTAGGCTCCGAAAAATTGGCGATCAGATTCACCATGAATTTTCCTATCCCAAAAACATTTTGTTTCAAACATTAAACCATCCAAACATTGCTTTGATAAATACTTAGTTATCTACACAGTTGAGAAAATCCTTTTTCATAGATATATAACTCACATTTCATCCATACTCAAGTGTTTGTTGTCCAACAAATTTTTTGAGTAAAACAATGTTAATTAAGAGTGTAGAAAACCATAGTTTACAAGAAATTCATTTTGTAAATCCTTTAAAATGAATATTTTGATTCATTTGTTTTCAAAAAATTACTTCATGTTTATCTTACTATTTTCCTAAATGACTTTTTGATAAAAAAATAAATTTCTTCTTTTCTAAATTCTTAATATTAGTGTTACTTTTTTTATTTGTTTTATTTGACCATTTATTTGAAAATCTTTTGATTTGAAAAACTCTCATTCCCTTTTTATGGGATTTCTTTATATTATGTTTTTATGGAAAATTTTTTAGTACCAAAAGTCATTTTTTTTAAGAAAACAAAGTAATATAGAATGATTTAAAAAGCTTTTCAAAACAAAAGTAGTTTTTAAAATTATAGTGAGTTATTCCTAAAGCTTGGAAAAGAATAAATTTACTTTTGTTAAACCATAGATTCTAATTTTTCATAGAAAATCATCCTTAGGTGATAAAATCTCATTTTGTCAAAGTATAATTGGAGCTTTAAAGGTTTTGACAACAATCTTAATGGGCATGATTATGAGAAATAATAACAAGCAAAAGTAACATAAATCATAAATAAAGTCAAGTATTAGGAGTATTAGCTTCTTCAAGGCTCTCGGGACTAAGAAGTATACTAGTCCTAAAATGAAAAAATAAAATAAAAGAGAGAAAATTGTTTTGACTTAATGAGGACAAGTCTAAGACTAGAGACTAGTCTTAAAACAACATGAAATAAATAAATTGCAAAGAAATAAATAAATAAATTACTTTACATGAAAGTAAATAAATTGCAAGTGAGCTTATATGCTCTAAAGAATATATATATATATAGTATATGTAGATACATAATTATACTTAGTTAAATATAACAACAATAATAATATGGACAAGCTAAAGCAACAACATAAGAACAATACATGAATATAGTGTAGCTTTCTTAACATTTAGTTTTTGGAAACTCATACCATGATCATGTAAAGTTACATGACATGGGAAGAAGAATTTGTAAAGAAAAGTTTACCTAAAGAGGGTTTATGGAGTATTATGTGTGAATAGGTCTTGTGTATGTAGAAGGTGGTTTGAGAGTATATTTTGGGAGAGTTTTGAGAGTGTATTTGGAGAAAGTTTTGAGAGGAGAATTTTGGAGAGATTTGGTAGTAAATTTGTGGGTAGTAATTGTGTGAAAGAAGTGAAAGAGGAGGGGAGTATTTATAGGAAAATGGGAAGTGAATTTGTGTGATATAAATAAAAAAAATTGAAACAAAATTGAGGGAGAGAGATAGAAGGGGGGGGGGGGGGGGGGTGGAGGTGATGTTTGTTAGTGTCGGCCACTAATAGAGATAGGGGAGAGAGTGATTTATTTTTGTATTTTTGTTGATTAAATATAGAAATAAGTAAAGTACATGTGAAATAAAGTTATGAGAAAGGTAAAAAGTAAAGATAATAGGTGTAGAGTGTAAGAATAGGTATTAGAAAAAGTAGAGATAAATAAATAGTGTAGAATAGTAATAAATAGTGTAATGTAAAGTAGATATGACTAATAAAATACCGGTAGTAAGAAAATACGTGTATAATTGCGATATCTGATATTTTTACTTACCGAAAAATTATAAAACTGATATTTTTGAAAACCTTATATTTTTACTAGTCTAATGGTATATCCGGAATATTTTTACTATTCCAAGCCCTGGACACGTTTTTCAAGAACTGTATCAGATCGGGTTCAAAACGATTTACGGTTTTACTAATCTGATCTTTTTAAGCTTTCTTATATAATTACGAACTATTCTACATACTAATCTCTTACTTACTTTCTTAGGGTTGCGAACACGGGGCTGTCGGACTTAAACTATTTCGTCTAACTAGGGTTTTGTTGACTTTAGGGTTTGCGGTTGACCTTCCGATCACGGTTTAAGCTAAACCGATCACAAAACTTTGGTGGTTTATATATATAAAATGTGATATAAGAGAAAATATATAATCCATTTTAAGATGATGTTTGGAGATTTCCACTAAAGAGCGGTAAGATATGTCGTCCAAGACCAAAGTTGGGTGGTGCCATTTTTTTAGACAATATTTTCATTAGTAAAGTTTATTTCCATAAAATTACTTATATTTACATTTAAAACTTTAGAGCAGTTAAATTGAACAAAACATACAAGTATTTTGGCTTGTTGATTTGATATTGATTTGACATCTGTTTTATGCTCGTTTAAATTAATTATTTGTCAAAAATAGATGCAAATAAAAAATATATATTTTAATTCATAAAATGGAAAGATAGATACAAATAAATTATAAATAAAACATACAGATTATATACAAATAAGATATTGATAAAAAACAACCATCCAAAAAGACTTAGATTTATTTCCTTTATAAGGTCAGGCACTCGATTAGTTGTGTAGAAATGAATCTTCTTTTGTTTGTGATAATTCACCACTAGCATCTGTAATGGTATTTGTTTGTGTCTGGAATCAAATCATGCGGCACAGATTTATTTCCTTTACAAGGTCAGGCACTCGATTAGTCATATAGAAATAAATCTTCTTTTTTTAGTGATAAATTCACCATTGGGGTCTATAATGGTATTTGTCTATGTCTGGAAACAAATCATGAAACACATATTTATTTCCTTTACAAGGTCAAGCATTGATTAGTCGACTCGTGTAGAAATAAATCTTCTTTTGTTGGTGATAAATTCATCATTAGCATCTATAATGGTATTTGTCTGTGTCTGGAAACAAATCGTGAGACACAAATTTATTTCCTTTACAAGGTCAAGCGCTCCATTCAAAGTAAAGTCTTAAATAGGTTGCCATCTATTTTGTAATGTAAAATATTTTTGTACATAACAAATAGATTTCGAAAACAATCTATCAAATATGAATAGATCTATGAATTCTCAAAAAGATGAATTTGCCATCTTTTCATTAATTCTGAATGTACAGACATGTCTTCAAACTGCATCTAAAATCTGAAAACCATCTTAAACGTAAATGCTAGTAGGGCAGGGTGCTTCGGGTTAGCACTCTCTTTCCTTTAGTGATGGAATGAACATCTTTTGACCTTAGTTTTCATAATATTTTTGGGATTATTTACATATTTCACAAGTTATGTGTTAAGAATCAAAATTCAAAATGACTTTAACAATAGATTTAATGGTGTTGTTGCAAATTGTTTATAATTAATTTGTTGCAAGAGGAAAGCAATTTGGATATTTATTACTATTTTAAGGAAAAATATATTCTAATGTTTTGTAAAGTTTCATAGAATAGTTTTAAAAACTTGTCAAATTACTATGATTAAAACATATTGGAAAGTTGGCCAAAAGATAAATTACTGAAAACCTATTCCACATTTTACAAAACACCTAGATTTACTGAATAGTGGAATGATCATACATATTTCTAGGGAACATCAAATAGGTGAAAGTGAAACAAATAGAATCAAATATATGCATCAAACTTTTTTCCAGGTTGATGGAAATTTTGAAACCATGAATAAAAAAACAGATAGTCTTGATAATTATTCTCCAAAGGACAACACACACATATCGATTAATGCTCTACGTATAGATAATCCATTTCCAATTCTAAAACTAATAAATAATTTTAAATTGCTTATTATCAAATCGATTGTAGAAAAGAGTGCAAAAGGAAAAATAACAAGGGTTTGTATAATGAAGAAAACTTCAGCTTGGAAACAGCCAAACTCAAACTGGAAATGAAGATCGTTACAAGTATGATAAGAAGTTTGATATGTTCGATTTTGATTTGTAAATGAGCCATATTTGAGTTTCAAATATAGTTTTTTTATCTAAATAAGTAAAGCTTGAGCTTTAATTTCATGCTCGAGAAAGTTTGGCTTAAGATCGATAACTTTTTAAAGGATTAATATCATGAATAGTACCTAAACTTTGACCTGAATTTTAAAAAGATCAATTTAATACCTAAAGTTTGAAATTTATCAATTTGGTCCCTAAAAGCTTTGAAATTATCAATTTAGCATATGAAAGAATTTAATGGAGCACTATTGGTGTGCACAAAAAGTCTTTTAGGTTCTAAATTATCAATTTAAAATTTAGGTATTAAATTAATCAATTTTAATATTCAGATGCCTAATTCCATTTTTGCCAAATTTATGTGCCATTTGTGACATTAATCCCTTTTTAAAAGAGTCAAGCCAAAGAAGCCTAAGCTTTAAAAGCTCAGCTCAGCTCCTTCACAACCTGAGCTTTAAAAGCTCAACTCTGTTCCTTTGCAGTCTTACTACCTATTAGCCCAAAACTTTTTGATCATTACAAGTTACACTGAGTCTGGCCCAATTATTAAATAAGCCCTTTACAAAACTCATTTAAGTTTACAAAAATCATT
Source organism: Combretum micranthum (assembly GCA_024138025.1). Lineage (NCBI taxonomy): Eukaryota > Viridiplantae > Streptophyta > Magnoliopsida > Myrtales > Combretaceae > Combretum > Combretum micranthum. The sequence goes on along the minus strand of JAMXBD010000491.1, from coordinate 520,461 downwards.
TTAAGTTCCTTTTATTACAAATATATTTTTCCTCTAACAAAAATAAGATTGACATTTAAACCGAATTAAACTCTATTTACACACATGTTTGACTCAAGCTTAATTAGGTTCGTCAGTTTATTAAGTTAAATATTATAGAGTTCAATGCCAATACAATAAGCTACTTAAAGAGCTCAAACAAAAACTTGAATTGATTATTGCCAATTTGAGCGCAAATAAATATCAAGTGGTACCGTATATAGGCAGCTTAATTTCTAATTCATCCATGAGGACAAATTTTGGTAAATTATAGTACGTTTCTATAGTAGGGTAGTAATATAATAATTTCTCATATCATTTTGGGTATAAATGCAAAATTAAATAATAAGATGGCCTTGTAGGATAATTGCAAAGATTTGAGTAATATATAAGTCAGTGAAAACATGATTAATACACTACAGTCGTAAACACATATAGTTCTTTGTATCTCATCTTTTTACGAGCTGCACTAGCCATGGCAAGTGGAAGCGAAAACCACAACCTAGGAGAGTATCAAAATCATAAGTTAGAGACTACATCGAACCAAAAATCATTCTTTGTACTAGAAAGTCATCTGTGGCACTGCCAGCATTGTCTGCCATACTCAATGATAAAAAGCGTCAAGGACAAAGAATTCAGGCCGCCACACGGACTTTTCACGACAACTCCTCGCCAGGGTACGAATGGCTACTTGAGGGATGGATGGCCGAAGAGAGGCGTATGCCGGCTGGCAGGCTCTATATGGTATTATTACTTTTCAATTTTCTTCTTTATTATACAAACCCTTGTTATTTTTCCTTTCCACTATTTTCCTACAATCCAATTTGATAACAAGCAATTTAAAATTATTTATTAGTTTTAGAATTGGAAATGGATTATTTACATAGAGCATTGGATTCATATGTGTGTGTTGTCCTTTGGAGTATAATTATCAAGACTATATGTTTTTTATGTTCATGGTTTCAAAATTTTCATTAACCTGAAAAAAAGTTTGATGCATATATTTGATTCTATTTATTTCACTTTCACTGACTTGATATTCCCTAGGAATATGTATGATCATTCCTCTATATGGTAAATCTAGGTGTTTTATATAATGTGGAATATGTTTTCCAGTAGATTTATCTTTTGGCTGATTTTCTATATAGGTTTAGTCATAGTAATTTGAAAAGTTTTTAAAACTATCCAGTGAAACTTTACAAACATTAGAATAAAGTTTTCCTTAAAATAGTAATAACTATCCAAATTACTCTTCCTCTTGCAACAAATTAATTATAAACAATTTGCAAAAACACCATTAAATCTATTATTAAAGTCATTTTGAATTTTGATTATCTTGTGAAATATGTACATAATCCCAAAAACGTTGTGAAAATAAAGGTCAAAAGATTTTCATCCCATCACTAAAGGAAAGAGAGTACCAACCCAAAGCACTATCCTCCATGGTATTTATGTTTAGATGGTTTTTAGATTTTAGATACAGTTTGAAGACCTATCGTACATTCAAAATTTATGAATAGATGGTAAAGTGTTTTTGAGAATTCATAGATCTATTCATAAATTGATAGATTTTTTATATCTATTGTTATTGTTCCAAAATATTTTACATTACAAAATAGATAGTAGCCCATTTAAGAATTTGCTTTGAAGAGGTATCTGTTAATCAAGCGCTTGACCTGTAAAGGAAAAAATAAATCTGTGTCTCATGATTTGCTTCCAGACATAGAGAAATACCATTACTAACACCGTAGTGAATTTATCACCAACAAAAGAAGATTTATTTCTACACGAGTTGACTAATCAAGTGCCTAACCTTGTAAAGGAAATAAATCCGTGTCTCATGATTTGTTTCCAAACACACACAAATACCATTACAAATGCTGGTGAATTTATCACCAACAAAAGAAGATTTATTAATTAATTACCTGACCTTGTAAAGGAAATAAATCTGTGTCTCATGATTTGTTTCCAGATACAGACAAATACCATTATAGACGCCAGTGGTGAATTTATCACCAATAAAAGAAGATTCATTTCTACACGACTAATCTAGTGCCTGACTTTGTAAAGGAAATAAATTTGGGTCTTTTTGGATGTTTTTTTTTTTCAGTATCTTATTTGTATATGATATGAATGTATCTTATTTATATTTTATTTGATCTTCTCTGTAAGGTTTTATGAATAAAAAAATATATTTTTCATCTGCATTTTTTTTTATAAATAATCTATTGAAACGAACATGAAGCAAATATCAAATCAATATCAAACCAACGAACCAAATACACTTATGTGTTTTGTTCAATTTAACTGCTCTATATTTTTAAATATAAATACAAGTAATTTCATGGAAATAAACTTTACTACTAAAAATATTGTCTAAAAAAATGGCACTACCCAATTTGGTTTTGGACTACATATCCTACCGCCCTCTTAGTGGAAATCTCCTAACATCATCTCAAACTAGATTATATATTTTTTTATATCACATTTTATATGGTAGCATATAACTGTAGAGGATATAAATAAGAATATGGTTGGATTGCATGAAAAAATAATTTATTAATTGAATCTAAGCCGCTTTCACCTTCTTTATATTAGTAAAGCCCGAAATCCTTTAGCATCGTACATTTCTTAATAAATATTTTAGATTAGATGTTGTCGATTTGACCTAAAAAGCAAAGTATGAGAGAGGTTGCTTATGTTAATGTCTAACATAGCGCAAGTTCCATTTTTACAAAAAATTCTTGAATGGGTATTGCAAACCACGTGGATGTACACATGATGTGTAACTCCCAATAACTTTTTAATATATAGGCAATATAGTAGGTAGTTATAAAAATAATCACCACTTATAAACTCACATGCTAGAATACTATTGAAAGTTACACACCACGTGTACATTATATGTGGCATATAACACCTACTGAATCTTTTTTTACACACCTATATTGTAAGTGGCAAATGTAGATAGTCCATGTATCTTTTATGAACCTCTTTCCTATACTCTCCCTTAACTATGGTGTTCTTACCAATAACTTCTTCTCTTTTGTTTTTTTTTTTTTTTTTTTTTTTTTTGCCATTTGTGTTCTTCATTTTACATACATACAAAAGTGTAGCATCTACCAATATGTGTGCATAAATATAATATATGTGTGTAAATTAATAGTGAATTAATATTTGAGGCAAATCATTTAAGTTATTAATATTCGAGTGACTAAAAAGAAAAGTTAACATTTGATGTATCAATGTTTTGCAAATTTATTTAAGATATCAATGTTTGAATTAGTTTTCAATTAATTTCTCTTAATTTTCCTTAATGTTCAATTATAGATATCTTATATGATTTACTTCATGAAACGTTGATTTCAGTTTTTAATCACTTGAAATGTTGATGCTATGATAACCCATTCACTGATATGAATAAATATTAAAATTGTTATTGTGGTGTGACTTGAGGGGAATGAATTGTTATTTAAAATGATGAATAGCAATTCATATCCCCATACTCATAAATTATCGTTCAATGGTTTATTTTCTAACTTTATTATAAATATCTCACCTATACAACTATCATCTCTATGTAATAAAGACAAGGGACATTTAGATATTTTATCTTTTATTCCAATAATTACTTGTATTATTTTTTATACCAAGCGAACATTATAATAGTTATTACAACCATATTACATCCTTATAGTGAAGTGAACGAGGCATAAATGAATTTGACCCTAAATGAAGCATTAATACCTAAAATAAATTTATCCTTAAATGTTGATAACTTATGTAATTTACCTTTATCAATATATATAATATGGTAGAGATAAGAAGAAAGATTCATACTTAATTGACTTTAAAAATAAGTATCATAGAAGTACACTAAATTGAGAAAAAGCACCTATTATGATACTTTGCTAAATTAAAGAATAAGTCTTGCATGCTTAATAATATACATAACTTCCAATATTTTTTTCAATCCTAATTCAGCTTTTGATTTTTTCCTTTAAATTTATATACAGTATTATTATGATCCAAATGGAAAAATGTATCATAGAAAATATGAAGTTGGCAACATACATAAGAAGTGAATAACTCCAACCTCAACAAGTGACTAAGGTAATATGTTTGACTCTCTTTGTATGCACATGAGTCATATCTTAAGCCAAAATGTACAATATAGTTGAGTTTGTGCAAAGTTTGACATGTTGATTTTACGTATGTAATTTTCACTCTAAAATCACAATATTAGTGCTACAAAAATAATCCACCATTTAGTTTTTTTTTTTCATTTTTTAAAATTTACCCTCTTAAAACAGTACTAACTATTATTACAACAGAGAAGATGCCATCATAATAATGTTTTAAGATATTAAGAGAATTGAGACAATTTTATCAATCCATCTATAAATTAGGGAAAACTAAGGAAAAGTAAATGTAGATGATCCAAAATTTTGGACTAATCTTACCAATGCAAATTAAGTATAGTATATCTATTAGGAAAAAGTATGGTTAGTGAAAATAAACAATATGTAGAAGATTGTAAGTTTGGTTTTATGAAAATAAACAATATGTGAAAATCAAAGATAGACTTAGAGGCATGTATGAAATTACTATCCATAGAGAATTTACACTCCTAAACTAAGTTTGCTATAGGATTCGAATACAAAATTCACCCAGGATATAACTAATTTTAATTCTTGAATAGCAAATTCAAGTATCAAACTATATTTAAAAGAAGAATTTGAGATGTATGTATCCGTTATCTTTTACTAACAGATGTAACACATTTTATATCATGAATTGATATTCCAAACATCATAATTTTTTCCAACAGTCATATTGTTTAGATATGTGTTGCATCATTTGGATTTAAAATTGATTAGTCATTAATTAATCGAATCATTATCAGGAATGGATACAAGCAAAACACATAAAACTCCTGAAGAAATTAATTAAAAGTTGCAATCTTTCAAAATTGATAGTTGAAATAAAATTGAGACTGGAAGTGAAGATAACTGGCATGATCAAGCCCATGAAACTCACTATACTAGGCAAACCTATGATCATGGCGTGATCTCCACGGCTGTCTTGATCACACTATTATCAGGCTTGTTATCCAAGGAAATTCAAGAAATTTATTATGGCTTAAATCACGGCTGTGCTTGTTTCGAACTCTATGATTTTATTTCATTCTTCTTCTTTACTTTAATTACAAATCTACATTATGGATTACATATTGACAATCTATTTTACAATATCTAAATAAATTGTAGATATATAGTTCTTTTTTTTACACTAAAACAATTGTTTTTCACATATGGCAGGCAATGATATTCACCGCTAGGACAATGATGAATAACTCTGGAGTGGCATCATATCTTGAAGTGTTCCAATAGTTTCATATTATGAATTGTTATTTTATGATTATGCATTTGGAATTATCCTCCTTTGACTTTTCTTAAATGGACATACCCATGGATTTTCTATTAAATGAGGTTGTCTCATCACTCATGCATGGTTTTTCCTTTTTGTCACATATGTTATGTTTATATCTTATTCTATAGAATGCATATCAAGCAAATATGGACAAACCTCTCTAAAATAATCCTTAGATAGAATTAAATAGGAGGAACAACATACTCATTGAACTATTTGAATGGGAAAAAAAAAGAAAAAGAAAAAATAAAACTCATAGAACGCAATAGCAATGTGTTAAAAAAATATATATATGTAGTGATTTTACAAAATTTAGAACATGATAGATTGCTAAATTAAATTACATACAAAATCAATGATTAAAACAAATAAACAATTTGAAAAATACATGAAAAAAGCATAATAATATATAAATTTGAATGGCTTTTTCAATTATAATAAAACTCTTATTTGTAATACAATAGCAACACCACTTATTTGAGCTGCACCACATACAATGGGTTTGTTTGGTTCATCCTATTATGAATCTTTAATAATTGTGATAGTTTATTTTTATATTTTCAAACAGACTGTTTGTTAGGAAACAAATACAAATAAAAAAATAGATATTTGTACTTATAAATATATAAACAGACCAAATACAGATGAACATCAGACAATTTAAATAGACCCATAGCATATTTGGTGTTTCTTTTTTTTTTTTTAAGATTTATAGTGTCATATTAAGACTCTTCACTTTCTATGCCCATGTTAATTTCTAATTTTATATCTCCTCTATCTTTGAACTTGTTAGAAATCCTATTATTGCAAATTTTATCATATAACTCGCATAACACTTAAAAGTTTTACCCTTGAAAATTATTCACCATAGGGCTTAGGAAGAGGGTATATAACATAAATACAGGCCAAGTAGAAACCACATAAGTCCACAAAAGAGATTCAAATATATGTTTAGATTCAAAAACCATATGTCCTTTGGCCAAATACTACAAAGATTATTTCCTTATACTAGTTTTGCTTTCCTTCAGGTGGGATCTACCTAACATGGCCCCTAAAGTAACCAAATTGTAGAGTGATGGGCATTGTCTGGCTTAGTGAATAAATTCTTGTAACCATATGATAACAAATAATTTATATTATATTCAATATATGAAAAATAATCAACATATTTGGAATATTGAGCCAAGAGTTACCGTTAAGAAGGTCGTAGATCATGAGATTGCCAATCTTTGGGGTCAAGCCATTTGCGAAAGCTCTATACAGAATGTTGGCTCAAGAACTTACTGAATTGAGAAAGCAGTTAATGAAATGTTAGAGGTAAGCTTCATCTTACCCTAAAAATTACCACACAAGGCTCCTATTCTATTTTAGAAGAACCATGATGGGAGTTTGAGATTGTGTATAAGTTATAAGGCTTTCAACAAACTTATAGTGATAAACCATTATCAAATTATTCTCATTGCTGACTTGTTTGACTAACTAAGTCGGGCCAAATACTTCACCAAATGGGATCTTTCGCTCAGGATATTACCAAGTTCACATGGTGAGGGGATTAGCCCAAGATTACTTATGTAACCTATTATAGGGCTTACCAGTTTTTGGTGATGACTTTCGATTTCACTAGATATGGAGGAGGATGCTATGAGTCATAATTGAGCTTGTTTACCTTAACAACAGGATAAGATAAAGAAAACACTTATCAATATATATATATATATTATTGTTGACAATTTCTCAAAATATGCAACCTTCATTCTGACCACAAAGAGTCATGCGGTGAAGTTTTAGGGGTGCCTCAGCATTATAGGTGACCGGGATGCTAGATTCAGTAGGAAGCTATGGATAGAGTTGCTCAACATTTTAAGATCTAAGTCAGCATGTCTTCCAACTATCCTCCTTAGAGCACTAGACATATGGAGCGGTTTGGTAGTATGTTGGAGAAGTACTTATAATACTTTGATTGTGCTAAGTAGAAGAATCGGGTAGAGTTGTTGGATTCACTCAATTATGTTTCAACATCCAGTAGAGCTCTTCCTCCAACAAGAGAACTATGGAAATCGCTATGGGTTATCAACCACTATTACCTCACACAATGGCAACACCTTATATAGGGAGATGCCAAGAGCTTATTAGTGTCTCTTTTTACTTATTGTTGGCTACTTTCTATTGCATTTATGTTGCTTATAGATCTTAAGGCCAGATTGTTGGTCATACAAAGTTGTTTTAAGGCTTGCTTACTACCATCGTGGTCAATAGAAAGCATCGCACAATTTTAAGTGTGCTAGTGAAAGCCCGAACCTGATACCTAGGAATACAATCAATAACATCCTCACCGTCTAGAGTAAGGACAAGTCGAAGAACACCATGCATTGATGGGTGGTGAGGCCCCATATTGACTATCATGAGGTCTTTTCTTGTAGTTGTTCTAGGTCTTGCATTGAATAACCTACGATAAATACGACATCAATAATATAGTACACCTGTGAAGATGATCATTATGGTATCAAGAAAATTCTAACAGTTAATTAATAGAAATCTTAATCCCAAAATGAAATTGTGATTAAATTGATAGATAAAGAAATCCGCCCTTACCTTGAATATTACTCACCAAGATCTCAAGAGACTTGTGACTAAATTGATATTACGCATAAAGATTCACTCGTGCTTTGTTTGTATTCGCCACAATCTTACGATTGATAAGAGTAGTAATTTGCCATAATCAAGAGGGTTGATTGATAAGAGAGTGGGTTTTCAAAAGTAATAACTCTCAAAAAAATAATTTTTTTCAAAATCCAATAATCATCATCTTAAGTTTATAATAATAGAAAGAACTGTCTATAGTAGTTCAAAAGACTAATTTAAAAAACCAGAAAATTACTAAAACACCCCTAATAGAAACGCTTATGAAATAAAATAAACTAAAAATAAGGGATTTGAGTTCTGCATGATCTTCAACATAAGTCAGGTTATACTCCGGTGCGCATGAAATTTTTGCACTTTTGGCTTCAACACGGACCCAAACATTGCTGTGTACTTTGCTTCTATTAACCATAGAATGCTCCATTCTCTTCGTATACGCTTGTGTTCTCAACACAACTTCTAACACGACTTGTGTTGACTTTCATGTATTCTTGACAAAATTCCAAAACCCTTGAAATTCATCCCTAATACTTGAAGAAATATTAGCTTTATTTGGGAACACTCTATAAACTTCTAGTGATATATTTCACAATTTGGATCTCATCATCTATCCTAACTTGATTCCTATAATATCAATTCCCATCAACTTTAGTCCCTCTTGATGTAATAAAGTACTGGTGTCGAATTGTAATGAGAAGGAAATTATCTTATGACATTGGAAGAAAATCAATTTAGTTAAAAAGGCATCAAATCTATAACTGGATGGTTTGTTGAACTTCAATTGTGACAAAACCTTTTTCATTGGATTTGTGGTGTGGAATTGTAGAGGGTCATTTTAGTGTTTGAGCTTGGAGCTCGATTTGATTCAAAGAACTGGTCTTTTGGTCTAGTGGCGAGGTTTAGTGGACAGGTTTAATAAAGGATGTCATAAGAAGATTTGGCATGATAAGCCAAAAACAAGGATCGCCGCACCGATTCATTCCACTCTTGGCTTAATTTAGTTTTCTCCTACATAGAAAGTAGACTTAAAAAGTATTTTTCTAGGCTAATTCGGGCTTTATTTGGCTAACATAGGGCTTATATAAATAAGCCTATTTCTATTTTATAAAAAATATGAGCTATTTTAATAGTAAAATAGGCTACTTTTATATTATGAAAGTCCTTATCTTCTTCCAAGCCCACAACCAAAGCCCGTGTCCATATAAGAGAAAAAAGGATGCATGCTGACCATTGGTCACAAGTAATTTCTGATCTCAATCGTTCGTTGAGGTGCTATCCAATGGCTGGTATCAACGTCCATCATCTATAAATAAGAGGTTCTTCCTCTCATTTGCAGCCATTTTATGTATTGCTAAGATTAAAAGTAATATGAAAACTCTATTGGAATATTTCTAAATAAGATCAAAGCAATTGCTTTATCAAGAACTAGTCGAGAACGATCAAGTCTATTTGACTTGATCTTCCATCGCACTCCGCACTCAAAAAAGCAGGTTTGCCTATTCTTTGTTCCACTCCTCTCTCTACGATATCTTACACGTGCCATCAGTGTAGTTCTCCTCTTGAGTTAATCAACATGCCCAGTGTACATGATCAACTAGCTAAAGTAACCCCACTGTACAAGAATATTACAAGGTGATAGATTCTGTTCTTTTTATTCCCTTCCTGATTATTTAGATTAACCAAGTATTTTCACGTTTTTACAAATTAAAATAATTTTGAGAATTTGTCGATTCCATTGTTTTGGTGCAAGTTTAGTTATTCGCTAGTATAACTAGTGGGGAAAATTTTATTTAATCCTATTATTTGTTGATATTGAAAGTTTTTACATTGAGATCCCGTGGTTTTTCTTGATTGGGGTTCACCATGTTAAATTCAGGTGTTCTTTATCATTTTACTATTTCTATTTATTATATCATTTATCACTTATAGGCAAGAAGAAAGATACTTTGTTAGTGTAGAACTTTATTTTTCATAACAATTATAGATAAAATGACTCTAATTCTTAAAAAGTATTGGCTTTATTATATAGAAATTGGGATAAATTATATTAGAGTGGTAAGTTTATTTAAGGTATCAACGTTTCAACTTGTTAAAAAGAGGAATCAATGTTTTACAAAGTGAATCAAATGAGATATCAATTTTTGAAAAGCTTATTTAAGATATCAAAGTTTTGATTACTTTTCAATTAAAGTTCCTAAATTTTCATTAATGGTCAATCATTAATACCTTACTTGACTCACTTTACAAAATATTTATACCTCTTTTCAACGACTTGAAATGTTTATACGTTAAATGAATTTATCCTCAAATATTGATTCTTCTTTTGAACAACTTGAAACGTTAATACCTTAAATGAACTTACCCTCAAATGTTAATATATTTTAGTATAATTTACCTTATAGAAATCATGCATCCATAATGATAATTTCATGCAATACATGCATGTGATACATCTCATTTAGTATTTTATTGTTATAAGTACAACCTATCTCATACGAATTTTTTTATTCTTCAATAGATTAATTATCATCAAAATGAAAATAAGAAAAAAAACATCACGATGCTATGTGCATCAGAATCATAGGTTCCCTTATTATTTGGTAACCTGTGTACGAACACTTTCAACCCTAAGGGTCTAGTTAGGAAAAATCCCACATGTTCAAATATTATTTGGAAATATGAAACAATCTTCCAAACTTATGTTCCAAAAGAGTTAAATGGCATACATGGGGTATAAAATAGTAATGTCAAGTTGACATAATACTCTGCTTAATCTTGTATAGTGCTTAAATTTCAAAACCAAACTTAGATTAACTAACATTGTATAGAGATGATGTTGTAGATGGTTGATCATATGTACATCATGTGATTCTATGATTTTGATGACCTTGGAGATCCTTAATTTGATGACATGTAGAGTGGTGTGATTATATTAGCAAGGGATGAAAATGCAGTAACCTCAATAATGTGTTAAAATGCATGCCAATTGGAAAGTTATTGATCATTCTTCATGGGATTGTTTCTTAGATTCCTTAAAGTGGTAATTTTACAATAGTCTCTATAGTGGGGTGGATCCGATCACACTAGTCACATGCGTGCAACATCCACTTGCGATACATGCGGCATTAAAGGAATGACATGAAAGTACACGTAAAAAATGACTAATAGTAAAAAGGTAAGGAGGAGGAATAGACAATTCCAGGGAGCTTAAATGCACTAGTGACAAGTGGAGGAACTATATAGCATTAACCCCACTATTTTAGAGAAGAGCTTGTATGTTCTTTGCTCTAAGCTCTATTTGGTCTCTTATGAGAGTATTTTGGCAGCACGATAACGTTTCTATCAATTTTTGGCTTTTCTAAATGAGAAGGAGCTTTGGATATTTATAAAGCTTGGCTCTTGATGACATTCATTGGATTGCATTCACCATCAACAGTCGAGATGAATTCTCCTTATGATATTTTTTCTATAGGCTCTCTGGCCCATGGAAAGCCTTTTTAAGTGCATAAGCTCCATGAGAAAGGTTGAGAGTGGATAGATCGGTCCAATCCAATGGTCTTTGCTCCAAACCTACCACATCAAATCTCCCTTAGTTATCCCAATTTCTCATGAACTTGACTCTCTATGTCATGTCACTCAGTTCAAAGAATTAAGCCCAAGTCATTATTATGCTATAAGACCTAGTTTTCATATTTATCCCTCTACAATCTTAATCTTTAGAATGGTGTATATATAAGTGGAAGGAACCACTTATCTATAGATTTCAAAGGTAATTTCTAACCATCAAATGACTCCAAAGATCAACAATCGAGAAGAGACTTTCATGTCATCCATTCTACCATTCAGATCATTGACAAACAAGATGCAATCATTACCCATCATTTAGGCATGACAACTTTTCCTTCATGGGCTTAATTAATATGGGTCCCTTACTGAGCTTATAGCCTACGCACAAAATTATCTTATGAACTAACCTATGAATACACTCATAAAGTGCATAAACCAACTAAGAAGGCGAAAAGCAATTGAATTGGTTTTTCAACAATTTTCATTTCAAGCCTGACTAAATCAATCTCTTTAAGACATCCATTAAAAAATGGTCCCAACTCTTTAGGATTTCTATTAGGGGTTTAGATGAGGTGACTTACTCGCAAGCTGCTTGAACTTCTTTAGTAAGCTAGCCGAGCTCAAACTCAAAATAAATTTCGTTTAACTAAATGAGGTGAACTCGAGCCCTTATTTAGGCTTATGGATTGGCTTGCTTAGACTTAAGAATGGGCTCAAGAGTAAGCTAATAAATTGGCTTGCTAGTAGGCTCGTGAGTTTTATATATACAATGTACTATTTACAATTATATAATTAGAACTAAAAACCAATTTCTATTTAATATATGTATATATGTATATATATCTAGAACATTTGTCTATTATTTTTAGGTTAAAAAATTAACATATAAAAAAATTAAATTGGAAATAAGGAAAAGTTCAACTTGGAAACGAGCCAAACTCAAGCTGAAAATGAAGATTGTTTCAAGTATGATAAGAAGTTTGGATCTGTTCGAGTTTGATTTGTAAATGAGACATACTTGAGTTCAAAATACAGTTTGTTGATCTAAATAAGTAAATATGGAACTTGAATTTCATGCTCGATAAAAGTTTGGCTTAAGATTGATAATTTTTAAAGGGTTAATATAATGAATAGTACTTGAACTTTGGTAAAATATGCAATTAGATACCTGAATTTTTAAATTGATCAATTTAATACATAAAGTTTAAGATTGATCAATTTAGTACCTAAAAAGCTTTGAAATCGATTAATTTAGCATATGAAAGAATTTGATGGAGGCACTATTGGTGTGCACGAAAAGTCCTTCAAGTACTAAATTGATTAATTCAAAAATTCAGTACGGAATTCATCAATTTTAAAGTTTAGATACCTAATTGCATTTTTGCCAAAATTTATGTACCATCTGAGACATTAATCCATTTTTAAAAGAGTCAAGCCTAAGGAGCCTGAGCTCTAAAAGCTTGGCTCAACTCCTTTACATCCTGAGCTTTAAAAGCTCGACTTGGCTCTTTTGTAGCCTTACTACCTATTAGCCCAAAGCTATTTGTTCATTGCAATTGAGTCATGCACAATTATTAAATAAGCCCTTACAAAACTCATTCAAGTCTACAAAACTCATTTTAAGTTCCTGTTATTCAAAATATATTTTTACTTTAACAAAAATAAGATTGATGTTTAAACCCGAATTGAACTCTATTTACACACAAGTTTGACTTAAACTTAATTAAGTTCATCAGTTTGTTAAGTTAAATATTATAGAGTTCAATGTCAATACAATAAGCTACTTAAAGAGCTTAAATCAGATCTTAACTTAATTATAGCCAAATTGAGCCTAAATAAATATGAAGTGGAACTGCATATAGGTAGCTTAATTTCTAATTCATCCATGAGGACAAATTCAGTAAATTATAATACAATTCTATAGTGGGCCAGTAATATAATAATTTCTCATATCATTTTGGGTATAAAGGCAAAATTAAACAATAAGATGGCCTTGTGGGATAATTCCAAAAGATTCAAGTACTATATAAGGTAGTGAAAACATGGTTAATACACTGCACTCATGAATAGATATAGTTTTTTTGTATGTCCTTAGCTTTTTACTAGCTGCACTAGCCATGGCAAGTGGAAGTGAAAACCACAATTTAGGAGAGTATCAAAATCATAGGTTAGGAGACTACATCGAACCAAAAATCATTCTTTGTACTAGAAAGTCATCCGTGGCACTGCCGGCATTGTCTGCCATACTCAGTGATAAAAAGCGTCAAGGACAAAGAATTCAGGCCGCCACACGGACTTTTCACGACAACTCCTCGCCAGGGTACGAGTGGCTACTTGAGGGATGGATGGCCGAAGAGAGGCGTATGCCGGCTGGCAGGCTCTATACGGTATTATTACTTTTCAAGTTCTCTTCTTTATTAAACAAACCCTTGTTATTTTTCCTTTTGCACTCTTTTCCTACAATCCAATTTGATAAAAAGCAATTTAAAATTATTTATTAGTTTTAGAATTGGAAATGGATGATATATACGTAGAGCATTAGATTGTATGTGTGTGTTGTCCTTTCGAGAATAATTATCAAGACTATCTGTTGTTTTTTATGTTCATGGTTTTAAAATTTTCATCAACCTAGAAAAAAGTTTGATGCATATATTTGATTCTATTTGTTTCACTTTCACCTATTTAATGTTCCCTAGGAATATGTACGATCACTCCTCTATCCGGTAAATCTAGGTGTTTTGTAAAATGTGGAATAAGTTTTCCAAGTAAATTTATCTTTTGGCTAACTTTCCATATAGGTTTTATTTATTGCAGTTGAAAAGTTTTAAAACTATCCTATGAAGCTTTACAAAACATTAGAATAAATTTTTCCTTAAAATAATAATAAATATCCAAATTGCTCTTGCTCTTGCACAAAATTAATTATAAACAATTTGCAACAACACCATTAAATCTATTATTAAAGTCATTTTGAATTTTGATTCTTAACACATTACTCGTGAAATATGTACATAATCCCAAAAATGTTATGAAAGCTAAGGTCAAAAGATGTTCAATCCATCACTAAAGGAAAGAGAGTGCTAACCCGAAGCGCCTCCTTTATTGGTATTTATGTTTAAGATGGTTTTCAGATTTTAGATGTAGTTTGAAGACCTATCTGTACATTCAAAATTTATGAAAAGATGGCAAAGTCATGTTTTTGAGAATTCATAGATCTATTCATATTTGATAGATTGTTTTGAGATCTATTTGTTGAACTTTATGTTTACGAATGATTTTGATGAGAATAATTATTACACAATTAATTATTTAAATATCCATAATTATTCAAATACTTAAAATATTTATATATGCTTTGTATTTGTTCTGCTATTGTTTAAGTTTTAACAGAGCAAAAAAATTGAAGAAAAATTAAGACAAAGCTATCGAGCTCAGTAGAAGAAATGTGGAGGCACTATTCATCAGATAAAGACAAAAGACTGAGTTTTGGCCAAAACTATGAAGTCAATAACTAAAGTTTTGGACAAAATCGTAAAGTCAAGGGCTGGAGTTTTGGGCAAAATTTATAAAGTCAAGGGTTGAAGTTTAGGCATCGACTTCATAAATTTGCCATCGACTTCATAAATTTAGCCTTGGGCAAAATTTATAAAGTCAAGGGTTGAAGCTTAGGCCTCGACTTTAGAAAGAAAATAGCTGTTTGGAATACATTTGATGCATGTGTCAAACACATTTAATGCTCTTTCTCTGCTTTTGACTTTTACACATTTTTAAAACGTCAAGTTCATTAAACACAAGTATGGGCTGTTAGAAACTTTTTGCTAACGGGCAAATTTTTATTAAGAGATATAAATATAATTTTCCTCCTCTCTTTGAAAATGAATGAAATATTAGAATTTTTGAACGCACAGTAAAAACGAAAATAACGTTCTGTAAAGTTTTTTTTACTTGTGTTTTTATTCTCGTTTTTGTTAATTTGAAATTTTTTTTAAAGAGAACAATTAGTGTTCTATTTCTAAATTTGCTGATACATTATAAACGAAAGTTTTTTAGCACTATTTAGGATTTACAAAAGTTACTATCTGCCCGTTTAAGGAGCTCAGTTTGTAAAATGAATTTATAAAATTCCTAAAGTATATTGTTGTAAATCTGCTCAAGTAGGAGCATTTTTTTGTAAAGGAAATTTGTATATTTTTTTGAAGAGCTTTTCAATTTGTAAATCTGCTTATATAGGAGCTGTTTGTAAAAAGTCCTCAAAAGGCATTTATAAAAGAAGTCATCGTGTGAGACATTGAGAAAAGTCATCGTAAAGGCAAAGAGAAGTCCTTCGTTGAAGGCAAAGAGAAGTCCTCAATGGAGGCTTTTGAAGTCTGATATAGAGTTACCAGCATCGTCCTAATTGCGATTAGGCAGGAAGTCCTCAGTGGGAGGCATTTGAAATATGGTCGTGTGTTATCAGCACGACACTTGATTTATCAAGTGGAAGCCCTTTGTGAAAGACAATTGTAAAAGTCCTATTGTGATAGGCATTGTTGTAATTCCTTGTCTAAGAGGTGTATTGATTTTGGAATAATCAATATAGTGGTAAATGTCCTCTTTAAGGCATTTGCACCATGGAGAGTAGGCAGTGAGCCAAACTCCACGTTAAATCCTTGTGTTGCTTCTCTTTCTCTCTCTTGCTTTTTATCTCTACTTATTTGTTAATTAGTTTTAATTAGTTTATTCCGCTGCATTTGTTTGTTTTAATTAACTCTTATCTTATCTTCGTTAATTAATCTAGTTTGATAAAACAGAAAAATTCATAATACTTAATTTGCCCCTCCTCTTAAGTATTCCTTTATGTATTATTTCTAACACTATTTGTTATTGCACAAAAATATTTTACATTACAAAATAGATGGCAACCCATTTAAGAATTTGCTTTAAAGAGGTATCTGTTTATCAAGCGCTTGACCTTGTAAAGAAAATAAATCTATGTCTTACGATTTGTTTCCAGACACAGACAAATACCATTACAGATGCTAGTGGTGAATTTATCACCAACAAAAGAAGATTCATTTCTACATTACTAATCAATTGCCTGACCTTGTAAAGGAAATAAATCTGGGTCTTTTTGGATGGTTCTTTTTTTTATCAATATCTTATTTGTAGATGATCTGCATGTATCTTATTTATATTTTATTTGTATATAATCTGTAAGGTCTGTTTATGAGTAAAAATGTATAGTTTTCTTCTGCATCAAATTTTGACAGATAATATAATTGAAACAAATATGAAAAAGATGTCAAATCATATCAAACCATCGAACCAAATACACTTATGTGTTTTGTTCAATTTAACTACTTTATATTTTTAAATATAAATGCAAGTAATTTTATGGAAATCAACTTCACTACCGAAAATATTATCTAAAAAATTGGCACCACCCAATTTTGGTCTTGGACTACATATCTTGTCGCCCTCTTAGTGGAAATCTTCAAACATCATCTTAAAATAGATTATACATTTTTCTTATATCACATTTTATATATGATAGCATATAACTACAAAGGATATAAATAAGAATATGGTTGGATTGCATAAAAATTAATTTAATAATCTGAATCTAAGCCGCTTGCACCTTGTTTATATTAGTAAAGCCTAGAATCTTTTAGCATCGTACATTTCTTAATAAACATTTTAGATTGGATGTTGTCGATTTGACCCAGAAAGCAGAGTATGAAAGAGGTTGCTTATGTTAATGTCTAACCTAGGGTAAGTTGCATTTTTATGGAAATCTCTTGAATGGTGCTACACACCATGTGGATGTATACATGATGTGTAACTCCCAATAACTTTTAAGATATACGCAATATAGTAGGTAGTTATCAAAATAATCACCACCTGAAACCCATATGCTATAATACAATTAGAACTTACACACCACAAGTACATTACATGTGGCATGTAACACCCACTGAATATTTTTTTACATACCTAAATATGGCAAATGTAGATAGTTCATGTATCTCTTTTTAATCTCTTTCCTATACTCTCCCTTAACTATGTGTTCTTACCAATAACTTCTTCTCCTTTTTTTTTTTTTTTGCCATTTGTGTTCTTAATTTTTCATACATATCAAAGTGCTACATTTACCAATACGTGTGAAAAATAAAGTTCTACAATAACAAAATATCTTTCCTCTTACCTATAAGTAATAAATGATATAATAAACTGAAATAGTAAAATAAAGGACACCCAAATATAACATGGAGAACCTAATCAGAAAAACCACAGGATCTCAATGTAAAAACATTCTACACCAACAAATATAACGGGATTACAATATTTTTTTCTACACTAGTTATACTAGTGAATAACTAAACTTGCACCAAAACAATGGAATCAACAAATTCTCAAAATTATTTTAATTTGTAAAAACATGGAAAACACTTAGTCAATCTAAATAACTGGGAAGGGAATAACAAAGAATGGAAATTATCACCTTGTGATATTTTTGTACGATGGGGTTACTCCAGTAGATTGATGATGTGCAATGGGCATGCTGATTAACTTAAGAGGAGTCCTAAACTGATAACACGTGTAAGATGTCGTAGAGAGAGAGTGGCAGAAAAAATAGGTAAACCTGCTTTTTGAGTTCATAGTGTGATGGAAGATCAAATCAAATAGACTTGATCGCTCTTGACTCGTTCTTGATAATGTAATTGCTTTGATTTTTTTTTTTTTTGGAGATATTCCAAAGAGTTTCGATATGCTCTCAATCTTAGCAATACTCAAAATGGCTACAAATGAGAGGAAGAACCTCTTATTTATAGATGATTGATGTTGATGCAATCCATTGGATAACACTTAAGTAAACGATTGAGATCAGGTATTGCTTATGACAATTGGATCTCTCTTACAAATAGAATAGTCAACTTGCATCCCTTTTTTTTCTTATATGGACACAGGCTTTAATTGTGGGCTTGGAAGAAGATGAAGACTTTTATAATATAAAAGAGGCCTTTTTCTATTAAAATAATTCATATTTATTATAAAATAGAAATAGCATATTTATATAAGCCCTTTTTAACCAAATAAAGCTCAAATTAGCTTAGAAAAATATTTTTTAAGTTACTTTTTGCGCACTAGAAAATTGAATTAGGCCAAGAATGGAATAAACCAGTGCATGATCCCTATTTTGAGCCTATCAAGCCATATTTCCTTATGACATCCCTTATTAGACCTGTCCTCTAACCTCAATTCTTTCAATTAAATTGAGCTCCAAGCCCAATCACTAAATTGATCCTCTACATTTCCACACCATGAATCCAACAAAAAAGGTTTTGCCACAATAAAGCTCAATAAACCATCAGTTATAGATTTGAAGCCTTTTTAACAAAATTGATTTTCTTCCAATTTCGTAAGATAATTTCCTTCTCATCAAATTTGACATCAATAATTTTTTACATCAAGAGGGACAAAAGTTGATGGAATTGATATTTTAGGAATCAAGTTAAGATAGATTGAGATCCAAATCATGAAATATATCACTAGGAATTTATAAAGTGTTCATAAATGAAGATAAAGATTTCTTCAAGTATTGGGATGAATTTCAAGGGTTTTGAATTTTGTCAAGAATACATGAAAGTCAACACAAGTCATGTTGGATATGCTAAGAACAAAAGCATATATGAAGAGAATGGATCATTCTATGATTAATAGAAGCAAAAGTACACATCAATGTTTGGGTCCATGTTGAAGCCAAAAGTCTAAAAATTTCACTGCACCAGATTACACAACCCGACTTATGTTGAAGGTCATGCAGAACTAAGATCCCTTATTTTTACTTTATTTTATTTCATATGTTTTTTTATTAAGGGTATTTTAGTAATTTATTTATTTTTTATTAGCCTTTTGAACTACTATAAATAGTTCTTTCTCTTATAAACTTAAGATGATGATTATTGGATTTTGAATAAAATTTATTTTTTTTAGAGTTGTTACTTTTAAAAACCCACTCTTATCTTTTCATTATGGCAGTTACTACTCTTATCAATCGTAAGATTGTGGTGAATACAAACAAAGCACGAGTGAATCTTTATGCGTAATATCAATTTATTCACAAGTGTCTTGAGATATTAGTGAGTAATATTCAAGGTAAGTGGGGATTTCTTTATTTATCAATCTAACCTTAATTTCAATTTGGGATTAAGGATTAAGATTTCTATTAATTAATTGTTAAAATTGTCTTAATACCTTAGTGATAATCTTCACAAGTGTATTATATTATTGATACCGTATTTATCGTGGGTTATTCAATATAAACCTAGTGATCATATTCCTAGGTATCACGGTTCGAGATTTCACTAGCACGCTTAAAATGTGCGATGCTTACTATCGACCATAATGGTAGTAAGCAAGCCTTAAAACAACTGGGTATGACCAACGATCTAGCCTTAAGATCTATAAGCAACATAAATGCATTAGAAAGTAGCCAACAATAAGTAAAAAGAGACACTAATAAGCTTTTGGCATCTCCTTGTATAAGGTTTTCCATTGTATGGTGATAATGGGTGCTAACCCATAATGATTTCCATAGTGCTCTTGTTGGAGGAACAGCTCCACTGGATGCTAAAACATAATTGAGTGAATTTAACAACTCCACCCAATTCTTCTACTTAGCACAAATAAAGTATCATAAGTACTTCTCCAATATACCACCAAACTGCTCCATATGTCCATTGTTCTAAGGATGATAGTTGGAAGACATGCTGAGTTTGAATCCTAAAATGTTGAGCAACTCTATCCATAACTTCTTAATGAATCTAGCATTCCGGTCACCTATAATGTTCTAAGGCACCCCCCCCAAAACTTCATCGCGTGACTCTTTGTGGTTGGAATGAAGGTTGCATATTTTGAGAACTTGTCAAAAAATTATATATAAATATATATATATTGATGAGTTTTCACTCATTATTAGTGGGGAAGTGATAAAATCTGAGGAGACACTCTTCCTTGGGTAAGAAGACACCAGAAGGGGCTCCAACAGCCTTGCAGGTCTTTGTCTCTTTATCTTATCCTGTTGTCAAGGTAAACAAGTCCGCATATGATTTGTAGCATCCTCTTTCATACCCAGGGAATAATAGCCCTGCTTTAGCAAACTCATCATCCTTTGCCAATTAGAATGGCTAGTCCATGAAGTATCATGGCATTCCCTCATGAGCATTCTTCTCAAGTTCCCTGACTTGGGAACATATAGACGATGACCTTTGTAAGCCCCATAATAGGTTACACTAGTAATCTTAGGCTGATCCCCCTCAGTCATGTGAACTTGGTAATATCCTGAGCTTAAGATCTTGTTTGGTGAAGTGTTTGGCCCCACTCAACTAGTCAAACAAGTCAGCAACAAGAGGAATAGGATAATGGTTTCTCACTATGAGTTTGTTGAAAGCCTTGTAATCGATACACAATCTCAAACTTCCATCATGCTTCTTCTAATATAGGATAGGAGCCCTGTATGGTGCTTTTGAGGGTTGTATGAAGCCTATCGCTAATAGTTCTTTTAACTACTTTCTCAACTCAGTAAGTTATTGAGCCAACATTCTGTATGGAGCTATGGCAAATGGCTTGAACCTTAAGATCGGCTCCATCTCTATTAAGCGTTGATAAGGCATTTGTTGCTTTTGTGAAGTTATGGGTTTGCTTAACATCTAGGATCTCTGTAACAACCTAAACCAAAAGTCATTTAGAGAAGAACAAGAGGTGATTGGCAGTGAAGAAGAGGGTGGTGGTCAATGAACAAGTGATCTGTAGTTCAATGGTGTTGATGAATGGAGGTAAATAACTAGATGGTAGAGTATTTGAATTTGTGCTTTGTCCTAAACTATCTTTATTCTCTAACCAAACAATATTATATATATATATATATATAATCACCATCATTCCATTTCTCTTAGCCAAATATAGTGTAAGTATGTTTGCTTTTTAAATTGTTTTACTTTTAATTACTTTAAGTTCAATGACTCGTCTTAAACACAATTGGATTATCTCAAGAGGGTAGACTATTTTAAGTTGCTATGAATTTTTTGGGATCTGACTTCATCTGTAAATATGGCACACTTAACGAATAGGAACAACCATAAATAAAACTTTTCTTAAATGAAGCTTCAATTAATACTAAATCCATGTGCATCCATTTATGAAATCTCAAGAATGACAACCCAAATTTTTCATGATAAAACTAGAAGGTCCATATTATTACTAAGCATATTTGTAAAAGCAAGGGCGTGATACCACAATTATGGGAACTAAAACCATCATAAAAATATCAGATTTGATGCCCTCATGTTGATTTATTATGCTCCCCCCTATAGCAATGCACCTGCCATGTTTACAAAAGAAATATTTCAGTATAATGGGAAAATGGAAAATGAAATCTATTATAACCTGTAATGGCAAGATCAATGCTTATGTGTATTAGCACTTGCTTATATATATGGATATGTATACATAATTATCAAGGGTTATTATCAAAATTGGTATTTAAACTTTTATAAAATGTTCAATCAGATTCCTGAAGTTTTGTTTCTAAACAATTTGACATATGAATAAAGTTTTCATAAACTTTTTCATACCTGAAGTTTGGTTTTAACAATCTTAGTACCAGGACAAAGTTTACCTCCACATTAAAAGTCAAGAACAATGATGTTATACTTATGTTCAAGCATGTCGAGTACTCGATACTTCGAAGCATACATTCTCCCAGTTGGATCATAATAATACTGTACATGTATGAAAACATGAATTTCATAAGAAGAATAAGATGTGAACGAAAATTGGAAGTATATCTAAGCAATTTGGTATAAAACTTCCAATCGCCTTCCTCTATTTGTAAAGAATAATTCAGCTAATGAGCTAAGCATCTCATTAGGTGCTTTTTTCCATTTTTACAATATACTTTAAGGAAACTTATCTACGAAGCCAAACAGGTACTTTACATATATGTATTTATATATATTCTAAATTATAGAGCAGTTAAATTGAAGAAAACATCATAATATTATACTCAAGTAAAAGTACATCTCCTTTTGGTGGTCATAATATGAATTTAACACGGGCTTCATAACATTGTCATTTGTCTATGCTTGGAAATAAATTGTAAGATAAGTATTTATTTACTTTTGAAGGCCAGGGACTCCAATTAAGGAATAACTTTCTATATAATGATTAGAATTTGTTAAAATATTAGCAAATACAACATAAAAAAATTAAATGTCAAGTGTAAATGAATCCATTTAGTTAATTTAATAAGGATGAAATAGAATAATTAATTTATGGGTTATCATGGTAAATGATACTTGAATTTTGATAAATCATGTAATTAGGTACCTAAACTTTAAAATTGATCAATTTAGTACCTGAACGAACTTGATAGAAACACTATTGACGTGCACAAAAAGTTATTTCAAGTACCAAATTGATCAATTTTAAAGTTTAGAAACTATATTAATCAATTTAAAAGTTTAGATACTTATTTGTATATTTTATCTATGTTTAGGTACCGTTTGCCATATTTATCCTTAATTTTTTTTTATCTATAGACCTATTCCTGCGTTTGGTTAATAGAATAAGAGTAAATATCATATTTCGTACCTAAACTTTACCAATTTATGCAATTAACTGCCTAATATATGAAAGTTTACCTGCCTATGTATTTTTCACGTTAATTTATAGTATCTAGATCATGTAGTTAATTACAAAAATGAATGAAGTTTAGATAGTTAATTACAAAATTTAACAAAATTCAAGTAATAAATGGTAAAAATGGGCAAAGTTCAGGTAGTAAATCAACATTTTTTTTAAATTTTTAGGTAGTTAAGTGCATAAATTGGTAAAATTCAAGTACCAAGTGTGACATTCATCCATAGAGTAACTAGCCCATGACTTTGTTATTATTGTAACATGACAAATTGCAATTCCTTTAATGACCAAAGGAATAGGTATTCCTTAATCTTGTCCATCGCATATTTTATATTTATACCTAAGACATTAAACGGATTACTAATGATTAGCTATTATTTCTTTATTTATTTTGTGAGAACTGAAATAACCAATAATTAAAATGTGAATAATCTGACGGCAATTGGACAATAGTTTTTAATGGTATATTTGTATTTTGTCCATAGTTAATTAAGTTGAAAAGGAAAGAAAAATCCATTTTAGAGTTTTCCAAAATTTTATATAACGATTTCAATGAATTTTTTACATTCTTATGATAAAACCATTCTAATAATTTACATTATAATGAAACACAAAAACCTAATTGGGAAACATTTTCTACATGATAAAAACACCTAAATTAACAAATTGTTGAATGATTAGTATCTAAATAATACCCATATATTCACATACCAAACACTCTTCTAGAAATATCATAAAATCACTGGAGTTACCAAAATTTAAATGAATTAAACCCCCTTTTTACTAGGTTGATCAAGCAAGTTAGAATTAAAATTTTGAAATCATGAAATCTAAGGATCAAGCGATAGTCTTGATGATCATTTTCTAGCATATCGACCAAAAGCCATATTAATCCTTTATAAACTAAAACTAATATATTTTGCATTAGATTAAATTGTTTATTAAAATGACTTGCAACCGAAGCAAAGCTTACTAGGTTACAATCCCAAACAAATTTGGAATTCGATGCAATTTCTGAGTTTTGAAACCCTCTTACCCGCTTTTGAATATGTTGTTTGTGGGCTACAATTCCTATTCCCTAAACCCTCTTCAATTTACGAGATAAAAATATGTTTTGGGCTGAAAAAAAGTAATAAGGGTTTGTTTGCATGATAAAGGAGAGATTGAAACGTAAATATCATATAAAGCCTGTAAATACCATATAAAGCCTGCCAGTCGACATACGTCTCTCTTCAGCAATCCATCCATCAAGCAACCACTCATATCCGGGCGGCGAGTTTTCATGAAAAATCCTCTTAGTTGCCAACATTCTATGTTTATAACGGCGTCCGTTGAGTATTATAGACAATGTTGGCAATGCTACAGATGAATTTCTAGTACAAAGAACTATTTCTGGTTTGCGGCTTTCTCCTTCCTTGTGATTTTGATTCTCTTCTTGGGGATGATTTTCACTCTCACTTGCCATAGCTAATGAAGGTCGTACTAGAAAGCTAAACGGATAAATAGAGCTATGTTAAAGAAGTGTAGCGTAATAATAATCTTTTGGAATTATCCCACAAGGCCTTCTTATTCTATAATTTTGTGTTTATACCCCACGTGATGAGAAATTGTTAAATTACTGTCCTTTGGTAGAGATGTGAAATATCTTAAAAGAATTCGTCCTTATATATGATTAGGAGTGAAAATGAGTGAAGCCTAATTGCAACTTACCTAAATTAGGTTTCAAATGTATTCAAGCTAATTCATCTCTAATTGAGTTTAAGATATCTAAGTAGTTTATCGAGTTAAAAACTCAAAAATTAAGATATCTAATTTGTTAAGTCCAATTGAGTTTAAGTGAAATTTAGTTATAAGTGGAGTATATGATTGAGTCTGGGCATTTATATTATTTTAGTAAGAATAAAAACATTTTTTGAAATGAGTTTACCTTTAAAAAGTTTAATCAAGTTGAGTTCTTTCTTAAAATTCTAAATTCCATTAAGTGTAAGCCCAACTTGAGCTTTCAATTTTCAACTCAAGGTCAAGCACAAGTTCAGTATCATATCGTCTTGGCATTACATTTATACTCTCATTTATGACATTTTTCTAATAGTTTTAGAAAATTGTTTTACTCAACTTTAAAACTATCATTGAGCTTGATGAAAACCTTAGGTACTGTGGGTCTAAGTTAAAAGAAGTTTATAATCTACTTGATAAAAAATGAATCTTGTGACTGCAATGTGAAAAATGTCATTTCTTTCTTTTAATATTTTGAAGGGTAATCATCAAATTTTTCCTAAAACTTTACATATAAATTTAATTTGGTACCCAAACTTGAAATGGTCAATTTAATACTCAATCAAACTTTTTGTAACTATTTTGTTGCCTCCCTTACATTGTTTGTTGTGTTTACTAATGTGAGAGAGATAGTTCATCAATGAATTTTTACTATCTTTCCTAATATCATCCAGTATTGATAGGTTATATTTTCTACATCAACAAATAAAACAAATGATTTTTGGTAGGGTAGTAAAAATAGCTCAAAAATTTGATTGGGTATTAAGACCACTTCGAAATTCAAATACCAAATTGAATTTTTATGTAGAATATAGGTACCAAATTTGACATTATTCCTACTTTGAAAATGAGTGATTAATTTAACAATGAACTAGCCAATTAGATTGTATATATCTTATAATTATAAAATGTCAAACGTCACGTATTGCATGCATGCATTACGTGAAATATTATTATTATACGTGATTCCTAACTATATCTAATAAACTTTAATTATGGAGCAATAATCTATAGCTTTGCCAATATTACTAATCACAATCAATGAGATACCAATAATCTTTGGATAAATATAGCTCCTGTTACCATTGACAATCAATGAGACACCAACAATGTTTGGATAAATTTAGCATTCATTAATTGTGATGAGTCGTTGGTTGTATTGTTCACTCATAGGTTTGTTGTGTATTTCTCTTCCAATTCTTCAAAATTCTAGAAGGATAGCTTCAACTAAGAAACCTGCATGGTGAGGTTACTGCAGCTAACCGATCACGTGCAATAAGCGTGGTAGCCGACTTGAAAGAAGTCTTAAACTGATGACATGTGTAAGATATTGCAGAGAGGGGCATGGGAGGAGTAACATGAAAACTTGGTTTCTTAAGTACGCAAGTGTGACAAGGGATCAAATCAAGTAGACTTGATCGTTCTTGACTCATTCTTGATAGAATAGGAGCTTCGATCTTCCTTGGAGATGTTTCAGCAAAGTATCTGCATTGCTCCCAATCTTAGTAATCTCTAGAATTCCTCTAAATGAGAGAAGAAGCATCTTATTTATAGATGTTGGAGTCTAGTAGTAGCCATTGGATGACTTCCGAATGAATGATTGCGATGAAGCATTGCTTGCAACCATTGGATCTCTTCCATGAATCCAACAACCAGAATTCATTCCTTCTTTTATATATGTGGGCATGGGCTTTGAATATGGGCATGGAGTAGAATGGGGCTTTTATAATAAAAAAAGGAGCCAATTTTCTTATTAAAATAGCCCATATTTAATATAAAATAAAAATAGACTAATTTTATTCCAAATAAGCCCTATTTTAGCCAAATAAAGCTTAAATTAACCTAGGAAGATATTTCTATAGTATACTTTTTGCACACGAAAAACCAAATAAGGTTGAGAGCCTGTCAAGCCAAGTCTCCCGACATCCTTTATTGGACTCGGTCTTCTAAGCCCTGCACTAGCTCAGAAAATCGACCCATGGCATTGACTTGGGCTAAAAGCCCAATTACCAAAATGACCCTCTACAAAACCTACATTGCAAGCTTTAAGCGACTTAATTATGAACTCTCTTATTGCAATGTACATGACATCATAATTTTTATATATACCTTTGTTGGATATGTGACCCAAAGTCTTTGAAAGCTGCTAGTTCTAATGTCTACGCCACCAGTTATGGGATTAATGTCACCGGCCTTAGGGCCAGCCTTGAATTCTTCTTCAATTGAGAAATTATTTTTGAAAGCATGGTTTGTTGTAGGCTCGCTCAAAGTTGCCAGCCTACATGGCAATACCGTTGGCTTATCGTCTATGCCCAGCCAACCTTGAAGACAACGTCTAAGATTTTAGTTCTATGAACTTTCAAAGTCGACTTAAAGTTGTCAACCTTTATTGGGTATGCCCAAGCGTTGGTTGTATAAGTCGTCCGACTTTGGCCAGCATAAGTTCAAAAATTTGTGACTTTTCAGCTTCCGACTATTATGTCGACCTACACGATAAATATATGATTTTATTTGTTGCTTTTAAGGTTTATGAATGTTTTTGATCTAAGAGATCACTTATAGGGATGTAACTAGGGTGTGTTATTATACGGTACCTGGCTCACCCGAACTGTTAAAAACCCTATAGGATCGCGAGACTGATTTGAAAAATTACATGCCAACCCTATAGGGTTTCGGATTAAGTTCGGATCATTAAAAAAACCTGATGGGTAACTCGAACCCTTCATATTATAAAATTGAGTTTGAAATTTAAAAAAAAAAAAACCCTACTAATTTTTGTCTTTAAGAATGGTTGTTAATAATTTTAACTTTATTTTTTCTTTTTTTTTTAATTTTTAATTTTATCTCTTAAAAAGTTATTTTTTAAAAATTATTAATTTTTGTTGTTTTAACAAATAAAATAGCTAGTTCAATAAGCCTGTGAATTGGCAAGTGCGCTGTAACTAGCCTAGCTCAATTTAAACCATACTGAAGTCTAGCTACCGGCTTATCACCCAATATTTTGTTGAAAGATGCAATTAAATTTAACTAAGAGTTGAAAAGAGAAAAAAATGAAATGAAGCGGGTCGTGGGCGGGTGGGTTAGGGTCAAAACTTTGTGGGGGCGGGTTTGAATATTGAAGAGAAAACCCTATAGGGTCATGGGTCGGGTTTGGAAGACCCTATTGGGACGTGGGTCAGGTATGGGTCTTGTGTGACCCGTTCCAAACCCGCCTCGGTTGCATCCCTAATAACTTGTACACATATTATCTTCTTCTCCTCTACCCCGTTGTTTTTCTCGCAAAGGTTTCCACCTAAAATCTTGTGTGTTCTTTAATTTTCTATTTTTTTTACCATTATTTGTTTTATTTGGATCATAACATTTGGTATCAAAGCCAAAGCTTTAGTGTTTTGTGTCTTCTCTACAATGACAATAGTGAAGTATGACATTCCTTTGTTGGATCGGAGCACAAGGTTTTCTTTGCGGTAGGTCAAGATGCGATAGTGTTAGCACATATGGATTTGGATCATGCGTTGTTAGGGTTTGACAAGACTCCCACATCTTGGTCACCGAAAGAAAAATTGCGTAAGGATCGTAACGCTCTTTCTCAAATTCATCTTTATTTGTAGAATTAGATTTTGCAAGATGAGTTGAAGGAGAAGGCAGTTGCTGGGTTATGGTTAAAATTGAAGCAATTATATGACGAAGAGTTTGATCAATAAATTATATTTGAAGCAGCGACTATATTCACATAGGTTAAAAGAAGGGTCTCTATAAAATCAATTAACCATCTTTAAGAAAATTGTTTTTGATTTAGAAACTTGAGAGGTTAAGTATGATGAAGAGGATTCAGCTTTAATTCTATTGTGTTCGCTACCTCCCTCTTATTCAAATTTTAGAGACACTATTTTGTATAGTTGCGATTCTCTTACCATGAAAGAGGTGTATGATGCTTTGGTGTCTTTTGAGAGGATGAAACACTTAGTAATTGGATCTAAGCCTAAAGCAGAGGGTCTTGTTTCTCGTAGTAGTAGTCAAGAACGCAGTTCTGGTAATTTAAGAGGAAGGTCAAAGTCTTCAAACAGAGATAAAGCTATAAGTATTGCAAGAAGAAAGAATACATTAAATCAGAATGCTATAAATTGCAGAACAAGAATAAGAGAGCTGCTAAAAGTCAGAAGGGGAAGCAATTAGAAAAATCTGACCACAGTGGTAGTGAACTTCTTGTAGCCTCTAATGATGATCCTCAAACCAGTGAGGAGTGTATTTTGGATTCTGGTTGTACGTTTCATATGGTCCCAATTGGGACTGGTTTTCAACATATGAAAGGGTTTCCAAAGGTGTTGTCTTATTAGGAAATAATGCTTTTGCAGGGTTACAGGAATTGGCACCATAAAAATCAAAATGGTTGATGGTGTTGTCAAGACACTTGGAGATATGAGACATGTTCCTAACTTGAAAAGAAATTTAATTTCTTTGAGTACTTTTGATACTAAAGGATACAAATATACTAGTAAATGGAATTCTGAAGATCAGTAAAGGATCTCTTGTGGTAATGAAAGGGAAGAAAAATACTACTAACTTATATGTTTTATAGGGTTCTATTATTATAGAAGATGCAGCCATCACTTCTTTTTCTCTGACAAATGATGATGCTGCTAGACTATAGCATATACATCTAGGGCATATGAGTAAAGTTGGTATGGCTGAATTGACCAGAAGAGGACTTCTTGATGGGTATGGCATCAATAAGTTCAAGTTCTGTGAATACACTGTTTCTGGGAAGCAGAAAAGAGACAGATTCATCACAGATACTCAAAATACAAAGGGTAGTTTGGATTATATCCATTCTAATCTGTGGGGTCTGTCTAAAGTGCTTTCAAGTGAAGGTGCCATCTACATGCTGACCATTATTGATGATTTCTTCAGAAGAGTTTGGGTATTTTTCTTAAAAAAGAAGAGTGATGTTTTACCCATTTAAGGAGTGGAAGACGATGACTGAGAAATGAACTGGGAAGCAAGTAAAGCATCTTTGCATTGATAATGGTCTTGAATTATTTCTAATGATTTCAATATTCAATGCAAATTAGAGAGAATTATGAGGCATCCAACAGTTCCTGGTACACCATAACAAAACAGGGTAGCATAATAGAATCATGAAAGAGAAAGTCAGGTGTATGCTTTTTAATTCTTAATTACCGAAATCATTATGAGCTGAAGCAGCTTCCACAGCATGTTATTTGATTAACAGGTCTCCATCTATAGCTATTGAGAAGAAGACTCCACTAAAGGTATGGTCTGATACTCTTACTGGTTATTTGAGTTTAAAATTTTTTGTTGTATTGCATACGCTTATCTAGATAATGGGAAGCATGAGCCAAGGTCCCCGAAGTGCATATTCCTTGGTTTTAAACCTGGTGTCAAGAGATATAAATTATGGTATCCTGAATTGAAAAAAGTCATTGTTAGTAGAGATGTGATTTTTTATGAGACATTGATGCTGTCTGACTTATCTTGTAACACTTCATCTTATAAAGTACAGTAGAAATCAAGCATGCAGGTGGAGTTTTAAATTGATTCAGGTTCTACATCAGAGACTACTTCTCAGCCTAAATTACAAACAAGAATAGTTTTGTCTCTACACCATCATAGGAGCAGTGTTACATTGCTAGAGACAAACTTAGAGAGAAGTTAGGCCTCGTTAGAGATATGCAGAGGCAGATCTTGTTGGTAATGCACTTAATGTTACAGAGGATATTGATTCAAATCTGAGCCATCTACTTACTCAGAAGCTGTAAGTTGTGATGATTATAATAAGTGGATGATTGTAATGTAGGAGAAGATGAAATCCCTTCATAAAAATGGCACTTAGGATTTAGTGAAGCTTCCTAAAGGAAGAAGATTTTTTGGTGTAAATGGTTATTCAAGAGAAAAGAAGAAACACCAGGAGTTGAAGAACCCATATACAAGGCAAAACTTGTTGTAAAAGGCTATAGTCGGATACTAGGTATTGATTTTACTTATGTGTTTTCTCCTGTTGTAAAACGTACCTCGATTCAAGCATTACTTGGTATTGTAGCTTTGCAAGATCTTGAGCTTGAATAGTTCGATGTGAAGACAACTTTCTTATATGGGAGCTTGATGAAGATATTTACATACAACAGCCAAAGGGCTTTGTAGTCTTAGGAAAGGAAGATCATGTTTGCATGTTAAAGAAGTCGCTTTATGGCTTGAAGCAGTCACCCAGGCAATGGTATAAGAGGTTTGACTCATTTATTACTTCTCATGATTTGGGGAGAAGTAAATTTGATAGTAGTGCCTATTTCAAGAAATGTAAAGATGGGTCTTTTATATATCTACTCTTATATGTTGATGATATGTTGATTGCAGCCAAGAATAGAGGAGAGATTGAAAAACCAAAAATCAATTAAGTAGAGTGTTTGAAATGAAAGAGTTGGGAGCAAAAGAAGATACTTGGGATGGAAATTCTTAGGAATAAAAAAGCAAGTATGTTGCATCTCAGTCAGAAGGCGTACTTTGAGAAGATTTTATGCAGGTTTAATATGATGAATGCTAAGTATGTTAGTACACCTTTAGCAACACATTACAAACTTTTATCTGCTTTGTCTCCACAGTCAAATGATGAAGTTGAATATATGTCAAGAGTTTCATATTCTAGTATTGTAGGATTTCTAATGTATGCAATGGTCTGTACTCATCCAGATTTGTCATATGCCGTGAGTGTTGTTAACAGGCATATAGCAAATCTTGGTAAAGAACATTGGAGAGTAGTTCAATGGATTTTCGCATACTTAAGAGGCACTACTAATCTTTATCTACAGTTTGGTAGAACTAAAGATGGAATTCTTGGTTTTGTAGATTCTAATTTTGCTGGAAAGTTGGATAAGAAAAGATCTCTTACATGTTATATTTACACTTGGTGGCTGCGCCAATGGTTGGAAAGCCACTTTATAAGCTACAGTTGCTCTATCCACAACTGAAGCTGAATATATGGCCATTGCAAAAGCTTTTAAGGAAGCTATTTGGTTAAAAGGACTATTTAGCGAAATCAGTGATAATCTGAAAACTACAACAGTCTTTTGTGACAGTTAGAGGGGAATTTACCTCACTAAAGATCAGATGTATCATGAGAGGACGAAGCACATTGATGTCAGGTATCATTTCGTTGTTGATATTATTGCTAATTGTGATATTGCTGTGAGCAAGATCAGTACTTAGGATGACCCTGTTGATATGATGACCAAGATAGTTCTTATAGCTAAGTTTAAACATTATCTGGACTTGTTAGTATTGATTATTGATTAATCCCTTTTAGGGGTTTGTGGAGGAGAATGATTTGTTGTTTGTGTTGAAGATTAAAGCTTGTGTTGATTTTGCTTCTGAATTTGTGTCAACGTAGAGATTGTTGGATATGTAACCCAAATTTTTTGAAAGCTTCCAATTCCGATGCCAACTCCGCCAACTCTAGGACTTACACAATCGGCCTTGAGGTCGGCCTTAAATTCTTCTTCAATTTAGAAATTATTTTCAAAAGCATGATTTGTTGTAGGCCTGCTCATAGCTGCTGGCCTATATGGCTACGCCGACGGCTTATCTATTGTGCCCAGCCAGTCTTGAAGACAGCATTTAAGATTTCGATTCTGTGAATTTTCAAGGCTAGCTAAAAGCCACCAGCCTTTATTAGATATGTCGCTGGCATTGGTTGTATAAGCCGCTCAAAATTTGTGACTTTTTAGCTTCCAACCATTATGTTGGCCTACGCAACAAATATATGAGTTTATTTGTTGCTTTTAGGTTTTATGAATGTTTTTTTATCTAAGAGATCACTTGTACACATATTTTCTTGTACTCCTTCTTCAACACTAGTGGATTTTACTCTCTCTTCTACCGTGGTTTTTTCCGCAATGGTTTTCATGTAAAATTTTGTGTTTTTTTAATTTTTTGTTTTGTTTTTGCTGTTGTTTGTTTTGTTTGGATCATAACAACTTTTAATATGTTTAACTAATTAAAAAAACTAATCGATTTGAGATACGTAGCTATAATATGTTGGACTTGCATGCATTACATGAAGTTTCAATTATAAATACGTGATTCCTATACAATGAAACCAATATTTTTTAGAGCTGAGTTCATTTGTTGCATCTCATAGGTTTTAGCCATGGAACTAGATGTCAATAACACTGTTATCAGTTGATGAGATACGAACTATATTTGCTCCAATTCACATGTACGCAAGAGAATTACAAAATGAGTTTTCTAAAGACATTTCTCGTTATCATCGATAGTGAAAAAAAGGAGAAAAGTTTTTTTTCCCGAAGAAAGAAGCAGATTTATTGAACAATGCTAAATAAAGAATATGTTGATACATAATACAAAGAATGGACATTGGGTCTAGTTAAATCGATTGCTACAAAATTAATCAAGTAAAAGAAATTACTAAATGAAGTAGCTTTGTTGCACCTCTAGTGACTTTCCTTTAATATAATATGTTAGTTTTTTATTTTGGGAAATTTGCAAATTCACCCTCTAAACTTTCACTTATATATGGATTCACCCATCAAACTTTTAAAGTAAGCTTTTTGATAACTAAACTTTTCAAAAATTAACACAGTTAAGGATGATTAATATTTTTCAGGAATGAATTCACACATAGATGCAAATTTTTGGAGTGAATCCGCAAATAGGTGAAAGTTCAATGGATCATTTTACAACTCTCCCAGTTTTGCTGCAATTCCCTTAATTTTTTACTTCTCTAAAGGTAAGAGAAATTGAAAAACCAATAAATTACATTATCTTTTAAATTTTTGAACATTTTGTTGATAACAAATTTCAAATAGGTAAATTATACTAAAAAGTACGAACATTTAGGGGTAAGTTCATTTAAAGTATCAATGTTTTAAGTGGTTAAAAAAAATCTATATTTCACAAAGTAAATCAAATGATGTATCAACGTTTTGCAAAGTTCATTTAAGGTATTAATATTTGGATTAGTTTTCGATTAAATTTCCTTAATTTTCATCAATGGTCAATTACTAATACTTTATTTGTTTTATTTTGCGAAAAGTTGATTCCTCTTTTAAACCTCTTAAAATATTGGTATCTTAAATGAGTATATCCATGAACGTTGATACCTTAAATGAACATTACAAAATGTTAGCACATCAAATAAACTTATCCTCTAACATTGATACCTTCTTATATAATTTAGCCAATTTCAAATCCCTTTTCACTACCAACAACACACACAATTCCATTGCGTCAATGGTTACTTCATATCTAAATGCAGAATTCAACAAACCCTTAGAGGCTCCAAGTAAGCTTTTCTTGCATCAATTTAATGACCTAATACAGCTAATTCTCACAAATTTGAATCTTCGAACTCGAGTAGCAGTCACTAATTATCACTTACTATGATTTTCTTTATCTGTAATAACCATGAAGTGACGCAATCACATCAAAATGTGATCATTTTGCAACACTTGATGATGGTTTACTAGTAAATCACGTAATCCAAGCATTCTACTGCATCATGGTTAAGATGGTTAATTCTAAGTAATCCTTCACCAATATGGCAATAATATTGGGAAAAATATTCAATGAAAATTTCTAAACTTTGGATTATCGATAATGGCAAGAAAGTCAAAACTTTTTTAACACCTTACTAATTATAGAGCAAAAGAAAATATCTAGTTATTCATGTATTAATATTATTAAGTTCTTAACAAAATATAGAATATTGAATATGTTCATTAATTATTAGTGAAGTATCTACAATTTGTCAACTCTTTGCTATCTTATTTTAAACATAAAACATTATCTCATTACAAATTCTTTAAATCATTTTTCTCTTTTCTCTTGTATTTCTCTTTAAATGCCTCAAATTTTTGAAGTTGTGTGAATCTACACTGTCCAAAGATTTGGAACACTGGTGTGATGGTTAATGAATTAAAGTTTTGGATCAAAAACATGTTCAATATTTAAGACAATAATAAAAATAAGCATATTATGTTAGAGTAAATTACACTAGAAGGTTAAAATATTTGAGGATAAGTTCATTTGAAGTTATAATATTTCGAGTGATTCGTCTCAGATCACAACATTTAGAGAAATGAGTCGATTAAAGTCATTATTGATACATGTTAATTGGAAACAAAATTTAATTAAAAATCAAAAGATCAGCCACATTGTGACTCGTGTCAATAGTGACATTAATTGACTCATTTTCCTAAACATTGTGACTTCAAATGAATCACCTAAAACATTATAATCTCAAATGAACTTATTCTTGAACGTTGTGACCTTTTGATATAATTTACCTTATTATGTTATGATTAACAAAAATTAGTGAGAGAAAGGATACGAACTTTAGAAACATGTAGTTTGTCTTCTTCTTTTTTTTCCTAGAAAGTTTGTTATTAGTTTAGATGCGTATTTAAACCTATGTTAAACACTTCTCAATATGATTGGTGAGCAACGTGCTTTGATTGGACATTTGGGGAACACGATATTTTGGGACCTTTATTAAGTCATATCAAGTTATACCGAAAAGTTTTTCTATTGGATTATACAGATTCAATATTAGATCTTATCCATTATTTTGGTAAGTGCATGGCAAATATAATGTTGTTGTTTTTTTTTTTTTTCCCTCTAACGAATCCCTTTTTTTTTTCGTTGCCTTTTATCATATTATATATTGAATATAATTGAGTAATCTAACAAAAACTTCGCGGGCAAATATTTACTCTTTTAATATCTATTTCAATTATAGGGTTAGCTCATGAATTTTCAGACTAAATGAAATGGTCCTTGATTTGTTCTGCCATCTCACCCAATGAATTATTAAATTCTAGATTTGTATGTTTGATCACTTCCTCCAATGAATTAAAAGAATTCTACGAATAGATTCATCTAGAATGAGATCAATCTATATTGATGCTTTATTACATTGTCCTTTTTTTTTTTTTTTATGAGATGCCTCATAACATAAGCCTTACATATATTAGAATCATACAGCATTGATATTCTTTTTCTTTTTTTATGAAACAAATATAATATGATTTGTTTGTTGTCTGATTTAAAATATTCATATATGATGTACTACTAGAGTTGTATATTTGTTCTTTGCCTTAAACATCTCAATACAATAATATTGTTTGTGCTTTTCTTTTCTTTCCTCAAATCATTGTCATACGAATAACTCGATAAGCAATACTTTTATTATATTGTTATATTTAATTTTTAAACAAGCATACTGGTGTTTTGTTGGCTAGATTCTTTTTTATATCAAAGGATAGAAGAACTAGAAGTCCAATGTGAACTAGTGAATAACTCTTTATCTTTATCATTAAACTCTATCAAATTGGACAAGAATTTCTGCGCTTTGCGAAAAATTTTCAAATATTGTTTTTAGAAAACTTTAATATGAACTCAAGAAAATTGGAATAGAGGTATATGTCAAAAATTGTTAATTCAAAGAAATATATCAATTCTATATAGTAATATCAAAATATTTTGAACAAGTCATTTTATGTACCTATTTGGATTATCGTTTTGGTGTTATTTTGGCATCGTTTTCAAACCAAATAGATACTAAACTGATACAAATATGATATCAATGAAAAACCAACAATTTTACTTATAAATTGACCAAATTGAACTGATACTGAATCGAAATCATTACTAAACCGGTACCAAAACGATACTAATGTGACACAAATCTGATATAAATAAAAATATGACAATCCAAATAGGCTAATAAATTACTCAAAATTTACAATAAGCTATTGGTTGGGACAAAAGAACTATAATTATACATGACCATTTAGGTTATATAGATATAGGTCCTTATGCAGAGAAAATTAGTCTAATATTAATGTTTCAAGATAGGGAATGCTAATTTTGCCATATTTATATGGTTGGATACTTTATAGAAAGGAGGATTTGTATGCTATGTTTTTGAGTAATCTATATATTAAGAAGGTGGATTGTAGTAAAAGCGAAAACTAAGTGGAAACAAGCACTAATTACTCATTGTAAGGGTGATTGTGTAATCAGTCAAGAGCTTGGCAAGCTTATCTCAATTTATAATAATATTTAAAAGCAAATTTTTAAATGAAATTGAAGATAACTTTTACATCTAAGTGGACTATACTCGCCATAAATGAATGATATATGATATTTTTGACTTATCTATCACAACCTAAAACTATTTTTGCAAAATGAGACTGGAAAATTCTATGATCCCATCATCATCTAACGACTCATACCATACCCATATTAAACAACTATAATTATTAATATTCCAATTATTAGCTGAACAGCCCTGAAACATAAAAATTTAAACTTGGTGTTCCTTCTAGGCGCCTACACTTTCTAAACGGAAAATTGACATTACTCTTTTATCCTTGTATGCTATTGATAAGGATGATGTTGGATCAGTAATAATGTATTTATGAGCGTTACTTGCCAAAAATCTAAAAAGGTGTCGTATTTTATTTTCCATTTCTTTCCCATTAATTTACAAAATCAATGATTAAAATTTTCTAAATTCTCCTACGACCGTATGGTACTTGTTGTGTATTATATATATTTCAAAAGGAACAAGTCCCACATTCCTTAGATTTTACTCATTGTCCTTGTTTATAAACCTCATTCTCTTAGTGGGCTTGTAAAGAGTTGGTGGAAAGGCATGGGCTCGCGCGCACAAAGGCTAGACCAAGTAGTGTAAATTCATCGATTTGCCCCCCCCCCCTGCGCGTGTAGTTATATGTCTTTGCCCGGTTCAAAGGAATATTTTATTTTCGTGTATATTATTATTTTAAATAAAATTAATAATAATAATTAATTAAATCTTATCCGGATATGGGTCTTTTGAGCGTTTCAAATTTTAATTACCAATCGTTGTGTTTTTTCGGGTACTGTCAAACCAATCGTTGTGTTTTTTCGAACCGTTGTATCTTTTGATTTTGAAAAGACATCTCTTCAACGTACCCGTTAAAAATACAACTTCGTTTTATATATATTTATCTGTTTTAATATTTTTTTTTTACTTTTCCTTTCCTGCCTTGTTCCTCGCTGGGTTATTACTTCTTCCCTGCTATTCCTGTGTCCTAGATTTTCTAGAGGACTTGTTGAATCCTGGGGGATACGCCATTCTTCAATAATATTGGCGAAATATCCTTAAGGACAGTGCCTAGCACGCCTCAAGTATTTTCCTTCTTATTTACGGGTTTTTACAACAATCTTAAGGATATTTCCTTATGGCCTCTGATCCTACCCCTCCGCCTACTGCCGTCGCTACTGCATCAGTTCATGAAACTGCTTCAAATGGCCCTGTCCCTGTGTTGCCCACTGTTCCATTTGCCAAGCCATTTCCAGATATATCAAAGATCGAAATTTTTGATGGAGATAACTTTAAAAGATGGCAAGAACGTATATTCTCTGTTTTGGATATGCACGGTGTTGCGTATGCCCTTACAGATACTAAACCAGTTGATACCACGTCCAAACAAATGGAACTATGGGTTCATGCGAACAAGGTATGCCGCCACACTATTATTAGTACCTTATCTAATGAGTTGTTCGATGTCTACTGTTCTTACAAGGATGCAAAAGATATTTGGGAATCTATGGTTGCAAGTACACGGCTGAAGATGCAGGAAAACAGAAGTTTGTTATTGGAAAGTATTATAGGTGGGAGATGGTTGAGGACAAAGATATCAAAATGCAGATCAATGAGTACCACAAGTTGATAGAAGACCTCAAATCAGAAGGCATTAATTTGCAGGAGGAGTTCGTTGCTGGTTTGCTGATCGAGAAACTACCTCAATCATGGAGTGATTATAAACAACAACTTAAACATAAGCACAAGCAACTTTCCTTGCTGATCTCATCACCCACATCATCATCGAGAACACCAACAGAAAGGAATTCATGGCCGCCAAAGGAAAGGAGATTGCAAGTAAGGCGAATTTGGTGGATTACAAACCGCACAAGCCATATAAAAGGTATGAAAAGAAACATGATTACAAGCCCAGAGCTAGTAATCCCACTTTTAAGAAGCGAGGCAATTGCTTCGTATGTGGCAAACCTGGCCATCATGCACCTCAGTGCAGAAAGAGGATGGGAAGAAATGACAATCCTGCTAAACCAAAGGCAAATTTGGTTCAAGCAGATGATATTATCGCTGCAGTCATTTCTGTGAACATAGTAACCAGTGTGAAAGAATGGGTCATAGATTCTGGTGCTACTAGGCACATTTGTGCAAATAAGGATGCATTCGTGACCTATACAAAAGTTGATGAAGGAGAAGAGTCTGTGCATCTTGGTGATTCTCGAACTACCCAAGTTCTTGGGAAAGGAAAGGTTCTTCTCAAACTCACATCTGGAAAAACTTTGGCTCTGAACGAGGTGTTGCATGTTCCCGACATTAGAACCAATCTGATTTCAGTGGCATTGTTGGGAAAAGTGGGAGTGAAAGTGTCATTTGAGTCTGACAAAGTTGTAATGACAAAAAATAATGTTTTAGTTGGCAAGGGCTATTGTAGTCATGGTTTATTTGTACTCAATGTTTCTGAAGTTATGAATAAAAATGTTTCTTCTTCTGCTTACTTGATTGATTCTTGTGATTTATGGCATGGTAGATTAGGACATGTTAGTTTACCTTATATCAAGAAAATGCAATCCGTTGGATTAATTTCTAATATTAATTCTTTAAGTATGAGTAAATGTGAAATTTGTGCTGAATCTAAACAAGCTAAGAAAACATGTGCATCTGTCTTTAGAGAATCTGAATTACTAAGTTTAATTCACACTGATCTAGGTGATTTAAAGCAAACTATGACTAGAGGAGGTAAAAGATATTATGTAACTTTTATAGATGATTTTTCTAGATATACTAAAGTCTACTTGCTTAGAAATAAAGATGAGGCATTTGACATGTTTTTAATATACAAAGCAGAAGTAGAGAATCAATTAAACAAGAAAATTAAAAGAATTAGATCAGACAGAGGTGGTGAGTATATTTTACTAAATGAATATTGTGAAAAAGAAGGAATAATTCATGAAATAACTCCACCTTATTCTCCAGAATCTAATGGAGTAGCCGAAAGGAAAAATAGGACATTAAAAGAAATGATGAATTGTATGCTTGTAAGTTCTAATGCGCCTGAAAATCTTTGGGGTGAAGCTATATTAACTGCATGTCACTTACAAAATAGATACCTTATAAGAAAACAGGGAAAACACCTTATGAACTTTGGAAAGGTTATTCTCCTAATTTGAAATATTTGAAAGTGTGGGGGTGTCTTGCTAAAGTTATGCTTCCTGATCCTAAGAAAAGAAAATTAGGTTCTAAAACTTCAGATTGTATGTTTATTGGTTATGCTGAACATAGTATAGCATATAGATTTCTTGTATTAAAAAGTGATGTGTTAGATTGCAATACAATTGTTGAGACAAAAAATGCAGAGTTTTTTGAACATGTGTTTCCTTTAAAATAAAAAATTATTCCTAATACATCATCTTCTGAAAATGTCTCTAGAAATATTTTTGAAAATGATGATTTAAGAAGAAGTAAGAGACAAAGAAAAGAAAATTCTTTTGGAAATGATTTTTATACTTATCTTGTTGAAAATGATCCATTAACCTTCTCGGATGCAATTTCCTCGTGTGATGCACCTTTTTGGAAAGAAGCTATTAAAGTTGAAATTGATTCTATTTTACAAAATAAAACATGGGAATTGGTAGATTTACCTCCTGGAGCTAAACCTATTGGTTGTAAATGGATCTTTAAAAGGAAATTAAATCCTGATGGTTCAGTTGATAAGTTTAAAGCTAGATTAGTTGCTAAAGGATTTACTCAAAAGCAAAATATTGATTATTTTGACACTTTTGCTCCTGTAACTAGAATTTCTTCTATTCGAGTTTTGATTGCCTTGGCTTCAATATATAAACTTGTTATTCATCAAATGGATGTAAAAACAGCCTTTCTAAATGGCGATTTAGAGGAAGAAATTTATATGGTACAACCTGAAGGTTGTGTTGTTCCAGGACAAGAAAATAAAGTTTGTAAACTTCTTAAATCATTGTATGGTTTAAAACAAGCTCCTAAACAATGGCATGAAAAATTTGATCAAGTTTTATTAAATGATGGATTCTCTACTGTTGAAGTTGATAAATGTGTTTACATAAAACTTATTAATAATGATTGTGTTATCATATGCCTATATGTAGATGATATGCTTATATTCGGTACCAGTCTTGATATAGTGCTTAAAACTAAATCTTTTCTTGCTTCCAAATTTGATATGAAAGATATGGGTGAAGCAAGTGTTATTTTGGGTGTTAAAATCATAAGGAAGAATGATAGTATTATGTTATCACAAGAACATTATGTTGAGAAACTTCTTAAGAAGTTTGGACACTTTGATGTCAATCCTGTGAGTACCCCTTACGATGCTAATACTCAATTAAAGAAAAATAGAGGTGATATTGTTGCTCAATCTGAGTATGCACAAATAATTGGAAGTCTGATGCATTTAATGAATTTCTCAAGACCTGACATAGCATATGCTGTGTGTAGATTAGTAGGTATACACATAATCCCGGTTATGATCATTGGACTGCATTGGTCAGATTGATGAAATATCTCAGAGGTACTATGAACTATGGTATTCTATATAGTGGATTTCCCGCTGTATTAGAAGGATACAGTGATGCCAACTGGATATCTGATTCAGATGAGACAAAATCCACTAGTGGTTATATATTCACCCTTGGAGGTGGAGCAATTTCATGGAAATCAGCCAAACAGACTATCATAGCTAAGTCTACTATGGAGTCAGAGTTTATTGCTCTGGAATTGGCTGGTAATGAGGCTGAGTGGTTAAGAAACTTCTTAGCAAATATTCCATTAGGTTTAAAACCTACACCATCTGTGTCTATGCACTGTGATTGTCAAGCGGCAATATCTATTGCCAAGAATAAGACCTTCAATGGAAAGAATAGACATATTCGTTTGAGACATGAAGTAGTGAAGCAGCTGCTGAAAGATGGAATTATATCAATAGATTATGTGAAGTCAGAAGTGAACTTGGCCGATCCTCTGACTAAACCTTTGGGGAGAAAATTAATAAATGAAACATCGAGGGGTATGGGACTAAAGCCATGTTGAATTATCAACAATGATGGTAACCCAACCTATGTGATTGGAGATCCCATGAAATAGGTTCATATGGGTAATAACAAGTCGTTGCTTGATCTGTGTAACACTAATAAATGATGTCCCTCCTATGATGTGCATAGTGCTAAACTGCAAAGAATGGGAGGTTGAGTAAAGCTCTTAATCAAATACCATATCCTTTTAAAGGTAGTGTATTCTGCAGTATACGCTTGATGGAATGACCTATATGAGTGTGAAGTGAGGCCGCTTCTATGAGATTGTGGCAAAATCTCTAAAGCACTCATGAATTACCAGGCACGCGCATGGCCTATTAGCGCAAAACCGCGATGAATAGCAGAAAAATGTGGAGTATGATGTGATTAATGAGAATTTTGGCTTACTATAAAATTCTTGGTTCATAGAAGCCTTAAGCTTCACCATTTATTTTGTAAGTTATATCTCATTTTTCTAGGTCTGGTTCATAGTCTTAAGGACACCAGATTCGAGGCATGATACTCATTTGAGAAAACCCAGCATTTCTTTTTATCTCGTTGTCTTTTATCCTTTTGAAATATGTGGGGGATTGTTGTGTATTATATATATTTCAAAAGGAACAAGTCCCACATTCCTTAGATTTTACTCATTGTCCTTGTTTATAAACCTCATTCTCTTAGTGGGCTTGTAAAGAGTTGGTGGAAAGGCATGGGCTCGCGCGCACAAAGGCTAGACCAAGCTAGTGTAAATTCATCGATTTGCCCCCCCCCCCCCCCTGCGCGTGTAGTTATATGTCTTTGCCCGGTTCAAAGGAATATTTTATTTTCGTGTATATTATTATTTTTAAATAAAATTAATAATAATAATTAATTAAATCTTATCCGGATATGGGTCTTTTGAGCGTTTCAAATTTTAATTACCAATCGTTGTGTTTTTTCGGGTACTGTCAAACCAATCATTGTGTTTTTTCGAACCGTTGTATCTTTTGATTTTGAAAAGACATCTCTTCAACGTATCCGTTAAAAATACAACTTCGTTTTATATATATTTATCTGTTTTAATATTTTTTATTACTTCTTCTTTCCTGCCTTGTTCCTCGCTGGGTTATTGCTTCTTCCCTGCTATTCCTGTATCCTAGATTTTCTAGAGGACTTGTTGAATCCTGGGGGATACGCCATTCTTCAATAATATTGGCGAAATATCCTTAAGGACAGTGCCTAGCACGCCTCAAGTATTTTCCTTCTTATTTACGGGTTTTTACAACAGTACTACAATTAAAAATAGATATTACCACGGCGTTTGGCAAATTTTTATAAAATAGAAAAGAA
The DNA here is from genome assembly GCA_024138025.1 of Combretum micranthum. Taxonomy (NCBI): domain Eukaryota; kingdom Viridiplantae; phylum Streptophyta; class Magnoliopsida; order Myrtales; family Combretaceae; genus Combretum; species Combretum micranthum. The sequence continues at coordinate 476,865 of JAMXBD010000491.1, read as the reverse complement.
AGGTAACCTAGAAGAAAGGAAATCGAGATATATATGTATATATATTTTGTTTATGTTTGAATATAGGAGTAGAAATGGAAGGGAATAGGTTAAAAGAAAAGCATAATTTGATTAAAATGCTTGGAAGTTTAAAAATGATTTACGTGTAGTTAAAGTGTTTGTTGTAAACTACCAGTTTTTCCATCATTTCTGCCGATTTTTTCCCAACTTTGGAGAGAAAAAAAGTAAGATCATTTTTCCACCGATTTCTGCCACTTTCAGCCCATTTCAACCCCTTTTCAAATTACCCAAATATCCAATTTCCATCATTTCCATAGTTTACCTCAATCTTCTACTGTTTTCTTCCAATCCAAAAACAACATACATGTTACGTGTTATATGTATACTTTGTATACTAACATTCATACATATTTATATATATATAATGCAAAAATTATGAGCAGTAGTTGTTACGAGAACTACCCATCTGTTGAGCTCAAATTATTCATTTATGGTTTAATTTCTTGACTAGAAATTAAAATAAATATAATTTTTATAAAATCTTTAAGGAGTTGTCGTGATTGAAATCAAGAAAATTATAAATAGGGATCTATGAATTGATTAATTCTAACTTAACCACTTAGTTTGCAATGAAAAATTAATTTAAAATCAACTTCAATAAACTAAAGATTTTTGGATTTAGAGGCTACCATATTTCCATATAGTTACCACCTTAAATTCTTTAACTAAATCTTATTCATTTAATGTTTGATATTTGAAATATTTACAAAGTAGCAAAACGATACACAATTACAGGACAACATTTACGCTATAATTAACAATTATATTTCTTTTACAAAGTTATAGTATTTATTCACAGATTAAAATTTACAAAGTATAATATTTATAAATGGTTACATTAAAATTTACAAAGATACAGTATTCATTATTTAGAGCCAATTGTTAATTAAATTAATATTTAAAAGACAAGGGACGACTCCGCGGTTGTTGATAGCTACACCCTAGTGGAATAAGCCAATTTCAACCCCACAAATACTCCTACGACGTCAGTTTTCCCCAAGAACAACTGTCGACAGTGGTTCTTATATTAACACTCCAGCAGTCGGTGACGGTGGTTCAATTAGTCGTGGCTGGTTTTGGTATTCTTGAAGTTCAACAATCTATTAAACGATAACTTAACTTACCTTGATGCTTCCTATACAACCCAATTAACTTGATTTTCATCGGAAAAACCTTAAATCAAAGATTTTAACTTGAAACCCTAATCCCAAGATGTCCTTTGATTTGAACTTGTAGGTGAATTTTTGTGTGATTCCTGGCCTGAAAATCTTTACTCGAGCTCTTATTTATATTATGAGTGCTCGAGTTAAACTTGGAATGAACATCCCAAAATTTTGAAATTTAAGGTTTAAATCTTCAAAAGTTGGAAAAACTCATGGTTTGAGTGATTTTGGTGATCAAAATCAGATATTCAGAATATACTCAAGAACTTTTGATTATTGCCAAAATTGCTTAGATTCAAGTTGGATCAAGTAGAGCGAAACCCACAATGCTTATTTTCCCTGATCTTTTCAATCCAATTTGGTAATTCAAAACTATGAATTGAGACCAAAACCATATTTTGTTCTCAATTCATAGTATTCCATGGGTACTTTGTGATTTCACCTAAAATCACAAAGAAATCTCGGTCAAAAAGGATTGAGGAGTGGGTGTCTAGCCATGGTGAGTATGATTCTAAGAGGATGTTGGAGAAGGGATGAAGTGACGTCATCCATGATGCATCCTCGGCCAATCACATAATGCCATGTGGCACTTCAGATAAACGCATTGTAATGCCTTCATCTATGCTCGATCTCAAACTCTTGCATTCACATCAATACCTCATCCGCTATGCCATTGGCCATTTTTTCAAACTATTTTGCAAATCATAAAATTATAAGGTTTTACATTTGGGTCTTATTAAATAAGCTAGCCTATTGTGGCTCGTTTAATTAGGTCCATGATTAAAATTATGTTAAGCCCAAAATTAATCTTTTATTATTTTTACTTTTATTTTTAATTTCTATTTTTTAAATAAAAATCTTTAAAAAAATTTGGCTTAATACAATATGTATTTTATTCATTTTTAAGCCTTAATGGCAAAATTAAGGTGTCTACAACTATCCATCTTTACGGTGATATTTATTAAAACTTCACCATAAAGATAAAAGAGAGACTCCATTTTCGCCTTTAGAAGTTCAAAGACAAACCCAAAAGCTAGAGATGTTGACTTTTGCATCAAATCCACTAGGGAATATGATCATCTAAACTTGATGTTGATTCCTCTATACCTGCATCCATTAAATTTGAAAGTGATCCTAGCGTTGGATTTTGATCATTGTTCCATGAAATGATACTTTTCTAAATTGGAGCAACCCTCCATGAGCTATCCTTTGATTTAGATCAGTGCCTCATGAGCTAGCTTCTTGATTTAGATAAGCGCTCCATGACCTGGCATTAAATCTAATTTGTATAGGTGCTCCACAAGCTGGCATTTTATCTAGCAGGCACTTCATGACCTAGCATTTGATATGGCTCTCCATGAGCTAGCTTTCTATTTTAGATAGGTGCTATGTGAGCTGACATTTGATTTGAATCAGTGCTTCATGAGCTGGCCTTAGATTTGATTTGGGTAGGTACCTCACAAGCTGGCATTATGTCTGGTAAGCCTTCCATGAGCTGGCATTTGATATGGCGCTCCATGAGATGGCTTTTTGATCTAGATAAGCGGTCTATGACGTGATATTTGATTCGAATGGGTGCTCCATGAGCTGGCATTAAATATGATATAGATAGGTATTCCATGAGCTAGCATTTGAATTGAATTGATGCTTCATGATCTAGCATTAGATTTGATTTGAATAGGCACTCTATGAAATGGTGTTATATCTGGCAGGTACTCCATGAGCTAAGATTTGATATGGCGCTCCATGAACTGGCATTTAATTTGGATAGGCTATCCATGAGCTAGCATTACATCCGCTTAATGCTCCATTAGCTAGCATTTGGTTTGAATCCGCGCTCCATGAGCTAGCATTATATCTGATTTGGTACTCCATGAGCTAGCTTAATTTGATATAGTGCTCCAAGAGCTAGCTTTCTAATTTGGATAACACTCCATGAGCTAGCTTTAGGTTAGATACTCCATGAGCGAGCATTACACTTGGATTGGTGCTCCTTGAGCTAGTATTATACTTGGGTTAGCACTCTATAAGCTAGCTTTCGAATTTAGATAGGTGTTCCAAGAGCTAACATTTGAACTAATTTGGCTTTCCATGAGCTGGCTTATTGATTTGATAAATTACTCCATGAGTTGGCTTTTGATTTCATTTAGCACTTTGTGAGTTGGCTTCTAATCTGGATTCAATCGCACTCTTTAAGATAAAATTTATTAATTTGGTGCTCCTCTAAGCTAGTTTGTTGATTTGATAGTTCTCCTCTGAGATAGCATCTGGCTTAGATTAGTGGTTCATGTGTCACACCCCCACGGGATATCTTAGTAGTAACAATACTTCATGTAACTAGCTAAGGCTTCCAGGATGTTACATGATTATTGTACAACTAGCATGCCCCATGGTGATGATAGATTTAACAAGATTGAAGGTTGTTTAGATTAAGAAAGATATTGTATATATATAGAAGCCATATAGATAAATAATAACACGTCTCTAAAATTCATATAAAGAATTACAACTTTATCTTCAAGTGCTTAACCTTAAACATAACTAACAAAGAAAATAAAAGATAACACTCCTAAAACTTACACTATTACAACAATAAAAGTCTCTATTACAACAATAAAGTCTTTCTTCCAACATAAATACATAAGTCTCCAATCTATTCTATATTGTACATGGTTTCAATCTTGGCCTTCTTACTTAAGTCCCTGTAAAACAACAATCTACAGGAGCACGAGCATAAAAAGTTCAGTAAATAAAAGAATCTCAACACCACATAACAATTCATATAATGTTTGATTAAACACTCATATGAAATGCAATAATCAAACATATGTACAAACATAGTTTGAGTGATTAGAACCCCAAAACATGAGGATTTACACCCTCCCTTGGGGATTGAAGGACCAGGTTTGTATTTCACGCCCAAGAAATTCAATGATTAAAGAAGGAATGTTCATTTCAAACTTTTAATATCATTTTTTGTTTGTGAACATATATATATATATATATATAACATTTCCTCCACTTCACTTAGTTCTTAGAATTTCTACTAAATATTATCGTTTTATGCCAACCCTCGTCAGGCGATGTCCTTTAAGCCTGCTTAGTTTCTATAGAATTGGCGATTCTATGGTGATCTTTACCAGATGCATTGGATTTATACAAGCATCACCATAAAATTGAAATGATAATACGTTGCATAAATGCCAAATAAACACAAGTATGCTTTGTAATGCAAGGCATGACCAATTTATTTATAAGTTAAATAAGGTTTAGATCAATTAATTATGTGACCATCAAATTCTCAGACAATCCACAATGCTCATCCATTAATTAATATCAACCAATTAGTATTCACTTTGAACATTACAAGATTATTCAATCAACAAACATACAACATGCAAAACTTCCCAATCCCATGCATGAATTCGAATTTTGATTATATTAGAATCATGTGCAACTATTCTACAATCACGTATAGGTGAAAAGATTCAATTACTCACCCGTGTATTCTCTTCAATCGTCGCAGTAATCAAAAGGAAAGTCTGAGTTTTTGTCTACGGCTCCGATAAGATAGAAAATCTTGCATTACTAACTATTTAACAAAGAAATGAGGATTAAATAAGATTTTAAAGCTTTAGGAGGATAAAACACAACTTAGAGAGCTATATACCCCTGGCCACGCCCCGTATCAAGGGGTGTATGCAGCAGGGTGAGGTACAAAGGCCACCATGCCCTATGGGAATGAGCGTATGAATAAGGCTAGTGATTAGAAGCTACCACGCCCCTGCTACGCCCCATGTGGAAAGGCATATTAACTCAAGTGTGGAAACAGAGGCTACCATGGCCCTTGCTATGTCCCGTAGAGAGGGACGTATCCACCTAGAAACACCACAGTTAATAATTGGAAAAGTATGTTTTTAGTCCTTAATATCACACTCTTTTTCTATTTGAGTTCTTGTCCTTTATTTTTTTTTAATTTGAGTCCTTAACATTTGCAAATGTTAACAAACGGGTCATTTTCTTAACGCCATTAATTTTTCCATTAGTTTTGGATAGTTGGGGTATTTTGATTGGTGAAAATTTTTAATTTAAAAATAATATAGATAAATTAAGATAACTTTAAAAATAATTAAATATAATAAAAACCATAAATTTTTTAGATTAAAAAAATAAAGTAGAGATCATTTGAAAGGGTATCACAAAAAAATTAGGGAAAACCATATTTTTAGTTCTCAACATTTCATCTTTTTTCTATTTGAAAAAGTAAAACATGTTGTGATTATAATTATTAAATATAAAAATAATTCTTATATATTACTTATGATTCAAAAGGAAAAGGAGAACCAAAATTTAAAATTAATTTAGGTAAATATATATAATTGGGACTCATTGACTCGCTTTTTATTGATGATTCATTCTTCTTCATATAAGTGAATAATATAAGAAGGCTAAAGAATTTTTTTTTTTTTAATATTTACTATAAAACCTTTGATCAATTGATTAATCTTGCAAAATCCTCCATTTCTTTTAGCAAGAATACTTTCCAATCTATTGAGAAGATTGCCTTGTTTTTTTTATTTTTTTTAATTCTAGAAAATAAGCCTAACAAATATTTGGGCAATGCGGTAGCTATGGCAATGGATGTGGAGGCATTCCTAAGGAAGTTGTTTGTGTAGAATGTAGCAAGGTATTGGCAAAATTCCTTATGTATTTTTGCTGCATTGATTAGGAAAAAAAATACTACAAATTAAGCTGTTTAATTAATCATATATAAGAATCAATAAGTGCATCATTGAAGTAATATATAATTATTAAATACAAAAATAAATAAATTTTTTGTGATTCCCTTTCAAATAATTCTTACTTTATATTTTTAATTTAAAAAGTTTTTATTTTTTATTGTATTTGTTTTTTAAAATTTATCTTAATTTATTCATATTATTTTTTAAATTAATAATTTTTCACTAGTCAAAATTCCTTACTTATCCATAACTAAAGGAAAATTTAATTTTATTTAAAAAAAGACTTATTTGTTAACATTTGCAAACTTTAAGATTTAAATAAGAAAAATAAAGAATGAGGACCCAAATAGAAAAAGTATAAAATATGAAGAATTAAAAATGTACCTCTTTCTTAATCATTTACAAAATATATCCATACCTTCATCAAAATTTCGAAAATTATTTAGGATGTCGCTTTCTTTATACCTAGACAACTGATTTTCCAAGCAAGCCCACAAAAATTCAGTTGTGCTTGAAGGGACGAGTCTCAAGGCCTATATAAATCTCTTTCCATGGCATGATTAAAGTGATAACTTTTTGAAGGAGACAGCTTATTTTGAAAGGACTTATGGGTTGTCAAAGCCAAAGGTGGTGAGCCAACCTTATCGCCCTCTAACTGACGACACATGGTCCCAAACAAACAATATAAACCTCTTTTTTTATTTTTTTCTTTTTTTTCCTTCCCCCTCTGATCAACCCACTACCAAACCTGTGATAGTGGGGTCTATAAATGAAGTATGAACCATGACTGGTATAACCATTCCTCTATTGTTCTGTCCTCTTTCTCAGATTTCTTAATTGTATTGCTCAAAAGTTTCGGTAAACAGAATAACACTACAATAAATATTAAATACATGTTGTACTATGATATCATTTTTTGGAATGGACAGAGACTATTGTTATGGATCCATCCCTAAGCTTGTTAGATCTTCTTAAGGATGCTTTTGTTCTATAACTTTTGGCTGGTGGCATATACTACTTACGAGGCCACTGCATCAAACTATTTGTACTTTCTTGCATGACTGTCTAAATGAAATCTGCAGTTTGCTGGGGAAAAAATGGGTAAAATTGTATATAAGGGAAAGGATATTTAGGGTTAAATTCAATAATTGGATGGAATTTTCATAAAGTTAAAATAAAGGTTAATATTATATTAAGTGGTTGAAATAGAAATTAAACTTTGAAGTAGTTAAAAGGTAAGTGAGAAATCCAGTACCTGCGTTTCGCACAAAATTTCAATTCGGTACATAAACCTAAAGTGGATTCAAGCGTCATCTTAATACCCCATCAAACTTATTATCTATCTAACACCATTTACTCTATTTGCTAACTTGAAAATGCAATATATTGAATTTTCACTGCTTCTCATAACATTGTTTATCACTGATTGGTAACTTATTCCATATTAGGAAACAGAGTAAACAGTATCAGTAAAATAATAAAAATAGCCACAAAAAAATTGATTAAGTATTAAATTAACTATTTTAAAATTTGGTACTATGTTGAATTTTTGTATAAATCAAGTGTTAAATTTGTTATTTTCCATAATTAAATTATAAGGTGAACATAATAATTCATATAGACGAGCTTAATACTGGCATACAAGATTTTTGCATCGCCTCATCAATTTTAGGATATTATAACAACATTATAATAGAATCTTTGCTTGAGCCAGTTAGCATATATGATATACGTTAATCATGTTTTATGAGCATTGTAAAATTTAATTCTCAATCTAAACTTGACTCTTTTTTCATATATAAGGAATTTGAATCTAATACATCTCACTTAAAAGACCCATGTTAATGTTATTAAGTTATAAGGCTATTGACGAACTTAACTTTAAAGGTTGATCATTTTTTTTTCTAATAATTATGTCAATAGTTAGTCATTGTTAAGAGGCAAGTATGAGGTTGAAAAAATTTCACATGGAAATATAATACTTATGTGAAGGTTTATAAGGGAAAATCTATTAACCTAATACCTTAATGTTTTAGGTTATAGATAGTGTCAAGCCTATTTGTGTATCCCTTCATGTGATCGGTTTGAAGACCCCATTGAAGGCTTCCTCCTCTTCTAACAATTGGTATCAGATGATGTGACTCGTTTGTGAAACCCTTTATATATGGTGGGAAAGTAGGGAGCGGACCACTCAGAAAGTGGGTTTATGAAGTCAATTTGCCCATTATAGAGACTCACACTTGATGGAGATATTTTTGTTAGGGTGCAAGTGTGAGGTTGGAAAAATCTCACATGGAAAATATAGGACTTATGTAAATAATTTATAAGATGGAAACCCATTAACCTAATATCTTAAGGTTTTTTGTTATAGATGATGTCAAGTTTATTTATGTATCCCTTCAAAGATTCATTTGAAAAATTTCTCTCTATTGAAAGCTTCATCCTCTTCTAATAGTCATTGTAGCTTAAGAAAAAAAAATTTACACACAAGGAAAAAGCTATCTCTTGAATTCATGGCTTTCTATAATGTCAACTAAAAATTGGATAGCTGTTATATTTAATACCTGAACTTTATTAATTTATGCAATTAACTACTTAAAATTTTAAAATATTAATTTGGTAAGAAAACTTTATTTATTTTTACAATTAACTACTTGAACATTGTCAAATTATCTAATTGGCTACATAAACTTTAACTATTTTTGCAATTAACTACTCTATTTAGGTTTCCTAAATTAAGTTAAAAAATTATAGGTAGTAAATTGATACTTTTAAACTTTGGTTAGTAAATTATACAAATTGTCAAAGTTTAGGCACCAAATGTGACATAAATCCTTTCAAATTATATGCCAAATGTAACAGGGAGTTGCCGAAGTAGTTTTACCTTTATAATATCAAAGGAAAAATGCAACTAACCTCTAAAACTTTAACCTATATACATATGTGGATACATTAAATGAACTTTAAAATATTACAAATCACCTCTTTAAATTTTAATAAATTGACAAATAACCTTTAAAAGTTGAAAATTATTCCTCTAGGCTTTAACTTTGATGAAAAACACCACTTAAAATTATCAAAATATACTTTAATGTCCCATAAACTTTTATTTTAGTGTGTTTTTATTAAACTGAAGTATCAAATATCATTTATCTTGCTGATGTAGCATAGTTTAGGGGATTATTTGTTACTCCATGCCTAGGTTGAAGTTTATAAGAGTTACTGCGATTTCCTCTAATATAAATAAATAATATTAATGAATGAATAAACAAAAGATAAAAGAGTTTCATGAGCAAATAATGTCAGCATTCTAAAATAATCTTGATATGGTGTAATTGATGTCAGCAATTAAATTACTTTTGGAATTATCTATTGGGTTATTATTTTAGATAATTTTTAAATGGTTAGACTTTCAATTCAAGGCATATAATATTCTTGATTAAGGGAATTTTCCAGAATCAATAGTACTTTAATGTGGTCCCTTAACTCCTATGAATGTGTGACGATGTATTGAAGGTCTAAGGGGAAATGATCATCTGCAAACCCAAGAACTTTTCCTTTGAGAATTATCATCAATTAGGCACATGACATGCCTTTCAAGGGTAAAAATTATCTTTGTAACTTGAATATCTTTCGTCTAAAATACAATACATTGTATAATTTAATTTAGTTTAGATAAGATCCTTGCTAATAATTATTTTATTGTTAGAGATATTTTGCTTTATGGTTTAAAGGGTAATTTACTTAGTATAAGACTATAAGTCAAATGTATGATGTAGGATATAAAATTATGCTCATTGCATTAAAGTGTATCATTGAAGGAATTGACCATGATTAAAACTTGTTTTGTTCACTATATTCATGGAAAAATCTGCATCAATTTCGATGACATTTAAACTCTAGTGAAGCATGCCTAATATTGAAACAATGTTGAAATTATCACTCCAATGGGAATAACCATCCCTCTCTTTGGGAACTTGTTTTTTAATAATCTTTCCAGCATGTCCTCATTAAATACTAATATAAACAACAAAAACACTATTAAAATTATAATAAATAAATTAACAATAGTCATCACATAATTATTTATTAGGAATGGTTTTTTACCAATAGAATACAATATCCATGACTTCAGTAGTTAGGTTAATCTGGCCTCAACTTAGGCTTGGCTTGTTCTTAGAGTCCTGGCTATTTTGAAACTTTTGGCTTTTATGGTTGACCTGGTCTCGACTCCCCTTAGCTAAGTACTTTCAATCTAGCAAGCTAGCTAGCTGTTTGTCATGCCGCTAAGTTTTGGACATTTTTCGCCATATTAAAAATGTCCAGGGACAACTAGGAAAGATGGCCTTTATACTAGTAACCCTTAATTTAATTAATAAATAAAATAATTTTAATGTTATTTAGGTTAGTTATTTATATCAACTATTAGTTTAAAATAACGATTATATTTATCAATTATTAGTAATTAATAAATTTACTACTATTATGTACAACGAATTAATCTATTAACTATTATAGCCATCTTAAATAATCATTTGATATTTGGTAAAAAAAATCATTTGATAATTATAATAAAAAAATAATATTTGTTAAAAATGATTAGCTAATTTAATAATATCACCTAGGAAAAAAATAGAAAAAAAAGTTTGTTTTACACGTAGTATGTCTCATAGCTCACCAATAATCTATGCTTTTTTTTCACCTTTTTTTTTTTTTTTTTTAATGTAAAGATGATTCGTATGAGCTTGGCAATTATAACTATTTCTTAATCAGTCAGTTTGCTTTTTCATTGGTCTTCTGAATTTAGCTCAAGCCCCATGTAATAGATTCGAGTATTTCGGTTTGGGTTCATTCTCACTATTGCCAAATCAAATAGGAGAATATAATGAGCAAAGCACAGCCACTTTTGAGTCCAATTAATTTTATTCCATTAAGATTGGCTAGTTTATAGATACTTTTGTAGAAATAGGTTGTCAACTAAGTAATTCATAATGTGAATCTTACACTTAAAGCAAAGAAAGAAAGAAATGAAATAAAAACATGGAGCTCATGATAAACACAATTATGATCAAGGCTGTGATGAGTTTCTTAAATTCCCACGAAGATCACAGGCTTGATCACGATCATGATAAAGACAGCTGTAGGGATCACAGTTGTGATCATAGATTTGCCTAACACGGTGAATTTTATGGGCTTGAGCATGCCCGTTTATCTTCACTGACGTGTCTCCAAGGTTATTTCAACGGTTAATTTTAAAAAATTATAGCTTTTAATCAATTTCTTCAGGACTTTAATGTATTTGGGTTGCATCCACTCATGATAATGATTCGAGTTAATTAATGACTAATCAATTTGAAATCCAATAGATGCAATTCATATCTAAATAATGTAACTCTTCATAAAGGTTATGATGGTTGGAATATTAATTCATGATATAAAATGTGTTGCATCTAGTAATGAAAGATAAGTGATAATTACTCTTCTTCTTCTTTTTGTATCACTTTTCTTAACCAATAACTATACACATACATCTCAAAGTTTGAGACTTGATTCTTGAATATTTGCTATTCAAGTATCAAGATTTAGCTATATCATGAGGGAATTTTGCATTACAACTAAAGATGTAACTGGGTCGAGTTTCAAACGTATCATATGAGTCAAAAACCCAACATGCTACCCTGTATGATCTACCAAACTCGATCCTATAACCCTATAGGTTTTTATGCTATATACAAACATGTCCTACAGGGTTTGATTTAGAACTCGAAACTTAACCCTATAACTCTATTTTTTTAACCTATTTTCAAATTTTAATAATGAATTTAAGAAAAACTGGTACTTTTGACATAAGTTTTCTATACATTCAAAAATAAAAGATGTATGTGGAATAGATAGAAAATGTTGCAGACCACATTCATTATACAACACTTAAGCACATAAATATATTACTTTTATCACAGATAATATTTAAAAAAATATGGTTAAATTAAATCTCCTACTATGATTAAAACATAACAAATGGTAAATAATATTAATTTTCACAACAAATATGACTTAAACAAAATTTAATAAAAAGTTCTAAAATCCATAACTAGTCTAGTAGATATTATTAAAAAAATCTTTGGGAGGTAAAAAAAATAATAGTTCATTCATGTTTTTTATTCTCTTCTTGCTCCTTTAGTAATTTTTTTTTGAAATATAATATTAGGTTGTCGAGTATCCATCTGGTTGTTATATGATCAAAACCCGATCCTATAATCCTAAGGTTTTTAGTACATATTCAAATTCAATCCTAAAACCTTATAGGGTTTTTAATAGATCGACTAGATCAAAAACCCTATAACAACCTACCCAATTGCATCTTTAATTATATTCTCATAAAAAATTTTATGTGAAAGGCGTAATTCTTTAGGAAAGCTATTTTATTCGTGCCCCTAAGCCAATTTACTTTGCAATTTATTTCTTTAAGCCCCTTTGATAGTTTTAAGGCGTACAAATTTTTCATTCATTTAGGAGAGGAATTTCTTTTAGGATTAGAAACTCGTTGGTAAAAAAAGAAGAGAAAATTCTATTATCCCGAAGAAGATATAACCATTGATGAAAAGATTAGGAAAGGAGAAATTTTAAGGGATAAATAAGGTAGTAATTTAAGCTATACGAATTCCTTCAACATTTTGACCATGTATGACGAGGGCTATAAACGCATCACGTTGAGATGATACGGTGTTAACCTTGAACTTGACTCAAGTGTAAAACTCAAAGTTCAAAACTTAATTCGAACTCAATTGAGCTTTGATTTTGAAGCTTGAACTCAACTCGAATGGATACTCGATAAGCTCGAGCTCAACTTGATTAAGCTCAATTATTCTTATAAAAATCAATTAGAATAAAAAATAAATTAAGATTTAGGAATATAAATGAGTTTTTGGTTGATTTGATCTTAAATATAATAAATGTGGATCATTAGATATGAAAGAAAAAAACAAGATATAAAAATAGGCTTTAAAAGCAGAAAAAAAAAACTAATTATATATATATTATAAAAAATTATAAAAAGCTCGATTACCTAGCAAGCTACTTCAATCGAGTATTTAAAAACTTGAACTTGAGCTCAATAACTACTGGAGTAGCTCAAACTTGAGATTGACTCGATTGTAGTTTAGTCGAATTTGAGTCATTATCGAGTTGAACTCGAATATGTTGCCAGTAATCTTGACTCATTTATAACTCTAAGTATGAATTTTGATGCAATATTGAATTTCATAATTAAATTCTCGTTCATTTTTATCATCAATATATTAGTACGTAATGATAATTAACAATTATTATTAACGTTTTGTTGCAAATAATTGAAGTCTCTATGTCCCTTTTATGCTGATTATTAACACTGATTAATGATTTTCTTGTAACAAGAAAAATCAATTACTAAATTATCACCTTTTTATGTAGTAATCATAATAATATAATATAATTAATTATAATATTTGACTTGATAATTTTAATTAAAATATATAAATGGAAATTATTTTTTTTAATTATTTTTTAATAATATATTTAACTAAAAGTTAATAATCCTGCTACATTGATAGTTGCTTATAAAGTAATTTTTAATAACTAACAATCAATATTTTTCTGGTCAAAGAAAGTCGAAGTTTGCTAATTGCTTTCATCAAATAATAATAATAATCCCCTTTTGTATGGCCTACATTACATTACATGAAAAGGAAAAGGCAACATGGACATGAGACACAATTAATTTGAAAGTGGACATAGCTCGTATTTAGCAAATATATCCATTTATTAAAGTGATAATCTTTGGCATTGCATTATTTAAAGTAATTTTAAAAATACAAACATCATCTTGAGCATTTCAATTAAAAAACCAATACATCAACTTAAACAGCTAGTTTTATCATAGCCTACAAGAAAAATTTAATGCGAAATTATAAGCTAAATATAAACTTCTAGAATTGTAAAGACTGGAAGAACTAGGAAAATTAGGCAAAGATGGCAATAAAGATTACCTTGATTTTTAATTTTATTTGGAACCTATAATTAAGAGTGTGTTTTAGATATTATTATTTTGGCTCTTTGTTTTGTAAAATATAGAAGCATGTTAAAAAACTGTCCATACAATAAATGCCTAAATTATTGTAAAAACTTTTAAAGCATATTTTGTCCTATACATGTGCGACATACCTTTCCAAAAGCCAAGCATTCATAGGATACAATGCATGGGAGTACTTTTTTATCCGCTAGACACTTCTGTTCTAGCTTTTTTTTTTTTTTTTTCGGGTGAGAATTTTATTAAGGCCTTACTATTTGTATTTAAAAATAAATAAATACTATCTGTTGAAATCAATCATGACACAAGTGTAACTAACATTACGATTGGAGAATGATATTAATACGAAGGGAAAATGCGAAATTCCTTTGTAAAATTATTCAATTTGTTACTTATATTTTGAAGTAGTTAATTTAATATCTAATGAAAATTTCGTGATTATTTTTACTTTTTTGGTAATACCGTTTGTTTTAGTTTTTTAATTAAAAGAATAATCTAATAGTATTAGACATATTAATAGTGGTAGTAAAAATTCAATCATTTGTCATCTCTTATACATCGATAAACAAAATAAACAATATTAAGTAAAAAAAATAGTCGTAAAAAGCTTGAGTAGATATTAAATTCATCACGTGGAAATTTACCTATTAAATTGAGTTGCAAAGTCTAGTATTAAATTATGGCATGTCGGAAAAAGATTTTACTATTGCAGAGAAGCCGAATCAAGCCTTGTCCAAGAATATTTTTATGGGAAAACTGGCTTTTTTTTTCCCCCCTCTCTCTCCTTTTTTTTCCTTCTTTTTTTTTTTTCCAGCTAGTATTTTGTCACTCTTGAAACAAGATATTTTGTGTTATAATTAGTACAAAGATACAGGATCTTGAAATTTTGTTTAGCAGTTATGGGCTGCTATAAGTTATATTAATATGCAGTATGTGTTATTATTGGAGATTGCAATGTTGCAACACAATCAAGTATAACCAATGACTAGGCAGAATATTAGAGAAGTTGACATTTATGCCCGAAAACAACTATGTAAGCATATTGAAAAACATTGATTTAGTTCCATATAATGATGATTTGGTATATTTTTCCATAGTTCCAACTATTTATTGCCCTTGTGGACTATAAAATATACTTTAGAAGGACAACGAAGGAAAAAAAAACATAAAAGAATAGTATAAAGTTAAAACACACTGAAAAGCTCTAGATTGGTCCATTACTCTATTCATCAAAAACATAACATCAACTAAACCACCACCACCACCCACCCACCCACCCAAAGCCCAAGACCAAAAACCTAGGAAAACAGACAAAAAAAGCCATGGAAGAGAAGGAGAAGAAGAAGAAGCACAAGAAGCAAAAACACCAACACCCAAATGATCAAACCATAAAACCAACCTCAGATTACACATTCAAACCAAGTTCTGAGGTAAAAGGTCTAAGATTTGGAGGCCAATTCATAGTCAAGTCCTTTACAATAAGAAGGGCAAGGCCTCTTGAACTCCTCAAGGTCCTATCATTCCCACCAACAAATAAACCAAAAAATAACAAACTCCCTTTCCCATCAACAACAGCTTTTTGCCCACAAATTTCACTATCCTAGCACACCATGCTTGGCACACCTTAACACTTGGTCTGGGACCAAAAAATCCAAGGTACTCGTATTTGTATTTGAATCTGAAAGCCTCAAGTCATCTGTGGATAGAATATGGCCGCCTGAGATCCCCCTAGGGGAAGTCAACAAGAAGCTTATTAGAGGCCTCAATGGATGTGAAATGGCAAGGTTCAAATTCAGGAAAGGGTGCATAACGTTCTATGTTTACGCGGTGCGGCGTGCCGGTGTTCTCGGGTTTGGTTGTGCTGATGATCTCAGGATAATTCTTCAATCAGTGGTTGAACTCAAGGATTTTCTAGATCACACTGCCATGCTTGCTATGCCTAACCAAAGAAGCATTAGCTTTAACCCCTGTTGCCATGGCACATTAGGTCTCGTTTTATTTGTGTAGGCCGGTCCAGAAAATCCTACCACATTTGCAATTTTGCTGTAACAGGATCTACATCGATCCAGTTATAGAACTTTACATCTACAAGACCAATCAATTTACAAGGATTCGGTAATCTCCTAGACTTTTCAAATTAGATATATGACTTTTGATTTTGGAAATACTTTTGTTGTTGGGAATTGGTTTATTCATTTGAACATAACGTTTTTGCTCATATAAGTTGAACATTTGTAACTTAATATAAATGGAGTTTGCTATTTTGAAGAATCATGTTCCTGTTTTCAGACCTTAATTTCAGTAATATTTTCTTTTCTGACCTTTTTCAGCATATTCTTATGTTAATTTCATATGTCACTGACACAATTTGTGCAGTTCGATGTAAAAATTGCTGTTAGCCCATGTTGTCTTCACATGCGGTACCATAAATTAAATTTCGTCTTCTGCAATATTTGATTCGGTATCGAATATATTAAAATAAATATCAAGAGTAATTCGTCTATTTTTAGTGTTGTACTTGAAATGTTGTGTAGTTTTATCTTATAAAAGAATAAATAAAAAATCTAAACTGAAGACACTAAATTACAATAACGACTTAAAATATATAAAAAAAAAAAGTGTTGTACTCTTGAAAAAATAATGGCATCCCAAAATTCATCGTATCAATTCCATTAAACCATTTATATTAGCAAGTAGAATCTGTGGATTTATTCCCAATTTTAGATTTTTCTGTATCGATGTTATGTATAGCGTTTGAAGCTTCGGTGAGATGGATCAGATTATTGAATGATAAACTTATATAAAGATATGAATGTTAAATTGATCTTTATTTTTTCCTAAGATTGTCGGTTCTTATTTTAAAAATGAAAGGGTATTAAAATTGTTAAGGACTTATAGTATAGTATCATTATTCTTGAATTTTGAATGAGAAGTACCAGATTCGAATTCGGGAAAAAAAATTAAAGCATTTATTAAAGGTAAAAGAATATAATTACAATTTCTAACTTTTTTTTAGTGTGTAATTGAGATTCTTCCTTAGAATTTTCAATGGTGTTCAAAAACAGCCGTTAGAAAAAGATGTTACTAATGAACGCGAAGTTCAGAATCAAATTAGCAACAGAGGAAAATAGAATGTAATTATAATCCTAACAATCCTTTAAGCTTCCACTTTACTATAAACATGTCGAAACAAGGGGGTCAATGTGGACCTATCTTTGCCATCATTACAGAGAAGCTTTAAAGTGGTTTGACGTGTGTCCCCACAAACCACCTCTGCTATTATATTACAAAATATTGCCGGAGTACGTGTGTGATATATATATATATATATATATATATTAACATTCTGTTAAAATTCAAAAATAAACATATGATAGTAGCAACGGAAAATTTAAAAAAAAAAAAACTATGATAAATTTTTATTTTATCTACTAGTCATTTGTCAATTTTTAGCTCATTATATTACCAATGAAAAAAAATATTAATTGATATTAATACGCCATATATTAATGTGTGATGGATAAATACTTGTGTTATTTGGACAAATGGTAATGATAATATATTTTTTTTAAAAACACAGATGTTAATATTTGGTTATTATTTATATATTATCAATAGTATTATCATATCCAGATCGATTTGTCTGGTTCAATTTGATTGAACCCGATCCCTCTCTAAAAATAGATCAATTCAATTGCGGTTCAACCTCGTACTCGATTAGATTTTACTTATTAACCCTTTTAACTTTTTTAGCACGTCTGAGCCAAATTGCCAAGCTGGAATTGACAACATTAGTTATTAATCAATTTTCGTGATGTAGCAACGTGATGGAATCTTTCTAACTTTCTTATTATCAACGGTGGTGACATTTGGTAATATTTTTTCCATTTATAATCACAGCCATCAGCTGGTAAGAAGTCCCAACAGCCTTGACTCTAGCGAAACTACCAATTAAGTTGCAAATTTCCGGTTCATCGTCTCTATCAACTTCTGTTATGATTGTTTGATTTTAATTTGTATTATATTTGTATTTGATTTGTATTTGTAATGTATCTGTATCATTTTTATTTATTAATTTATAAGTAAAATTATAAGTTTTTACATTTAACTATTTCTTTATAAATATTTATTTATAAAGATAAAAATATAATACCAAAATGACGATTAAACATACAGACCCAAAATCGATGATGGAACTGAAAAGGCAAAAGGTTCATATTATGTTATTAATATAAGCTAATATATTTGTTAGAAAGTGAAACACCTTTCCAATTTTTTTTTTTTTTTTTGGCCGCCAATTATACCTTTCCAATTAACAATTGAATTATAATAATGTTAGGAAGTAAATGCTCTTACAAATGCTCTACTCAAAATTTGAGTCTACGCCATAGCCATCATTAAATTTGTATATTTTAATTGTCCATTTCAAAAATACTATTATATTTTTGGAGGGTTTATTTCCACTTTTCTTAATTTTTAAAAATTATTTAGTTATATTTTGAACAAATCTGGATAAAGGGACTTCTTAACAGTGGTTTTAAAAATTTTAATAATTTATATTTTTCAATAGTGATAGAGGAGATAAATATAGATACGACTGTTTATAGGTTTAGGTGTTTATAGTTAGAATATTTTGGAAGAGTAACCATAATTATCATGACTATTATTATTTATTTTTCAAGATGACCTTCTTTGATCCGTTGTTATTCCTTTAAGCATAGCATGTGCAATTTTATTTTATGTAATTGCTTAATAGGTGCAATGAGACGCCTGATTATTTTTCAGTATTTTAACACTATTCAACAGAGTTGGGCAGTGGGTAAAACTAGTAAAAATGTTATAAGATGGGGAATTTCTACTGTTGTATTACGGATCGTACTATTGATTATCAAAATTAAATTGATTATAAAAAGATTAATGTAAAAAAGCTTAAAGATTTAATCACGATTGAAAAATATCTAGACTGTTTACTAATGTGACGAGATCGATTTATTGCAACCACCACAAAATCATAGAATTTTTTTACAACTATGAAACGTTGGAAATAATGGAAACCGGTTTCAAATACATATACAATGGTTTGAAGAATCAAGCCGATAGGCTTTTGGATTAAGGTCATAATTATTTTAAGTTCTTTCATCATTTCTATTGGATTTATATTCCCTTAGACCTTTATCTATTTTTATATTTAGATTTACCTTTTCACTAGCTTACTTACAAGGAAATAAAACACTTCTCCCCGTTTTAATAAACTTTTAATGATAGGGATTTATGAAAGGATATATTATATAGAAGATATCACCATATAAAAGATAAGTTAATTTAAAATATCAATATTTTAAATAGTTAAATAGATGAATTAATGTGTTTAATGAAGTGAATCAAATGGTTATTAATGTTTCATAAAGTTCATTTTAGATTCATTATTGCTTGAAGTTTTTAATTTTCCTTTATTTAATACCTAGATGACTCCTTTATTTAATCATTTGATACGTTAAATAAACTTAATTCTAACATTAATATTTTTTATATAATATACTTTTTATAAAATAAAATAATTAGAAATAAATGGTAACAAAGTAGAAAATAAAAAAAAATATATTAAAATTCTATTGTATTTTTTATGCAATATGGTTTGGTTGGGTGCAAAACAATTTAATACCTATTTGTTTTATCTTTTTTCTTATAGTTTTTACATTTTTTTTTTTTAAACAGACTATTTGTCAAGAAACGGATATAGATGAAAAAAACATATATATTTTTATTCATATTAAACAGATGAGATATAAATTAGATACAGATACACATATAAATGAAAATCAGACAATTTAAATAGAATTGAACCGCTTTAAATAACATCAAGGTCTATTTGGATTATCTGATTTTTATTGTATCATATTTATAGATTTACATTTGTATCTTATCTATATTGTATATATTTGGTTTGTTTATAAGTAAAACTATCAGTTTTTCATCGGTATTAATTTCTTGACAATTGATAAGCATTTGTTTAAAAATAATAAAAATATGATGATAAAATAACTAGAATATAATGAAACAAACAAAAAGAGCAAACCAATGGCCTTGTTGGATTATTAATTTTTTATCTATATCGGTTCAATATCAGTATCGATTCAATATTAGTTTAATTAGATTAGTTTATGAATAAAACTATGATTTTTCATCGATATTATATTTGTATTAGTTCAATATATATTTAATAAAATAAAATAATACCAAATGACACCACATCGATGAACCAAAAAAGCTCCAAATTTATAAACCAGCCACATTTTATATTTCGATTCGATTGAGTCCATTCACCCAATTTAAAATTAGCATAGTATCACTGCTCTCTAGTGACTCGTGCCAACGGTCTGGTCCCGTGAGCTTCACTGCCAAAAGAAATGTTGGAGTGTGATGCCAGTAGTATGGAAATTTAATGCACAACTCCCGGGACACTGTACTTTTATTGAAAATCTGGCATAACGATGGTTCAGATCAAACGTTTGAAAATTTACTGAAATGCATAAGGAAGTGGCAGATCCATTGTTTTTCTTGTATCATTTTAATCATATCATTAAATAATATTTCCTAAAAGTTAAAAAAAAAATCAGAAAACTTAAAGTTTGTGGTTAGATGTTTCTTTTTTTATCACAATAAAAAAAAAAATTCGACTCACATCATACCTATTAAAAGATCAATACTAATATCATCATATCATATTACACTTTCTTAAATTAATTATAATCGTTAGTTTGAGGGTATAAGTTTATAATAATAAAAAGATGTGTTTCCTCATCAATGAAATTGTAGTCAAGTGACATCCAGTTTCAATCTTCATCCTTGAGGTATCGAGTTTAATTTCCCACATTGTAATATCCTCGTGGCCACGTTATTTTAACCACATGAAAAATAAATGATGTATTCCTTCATAATGCTTTCTATTTGTTAATTTTGAAAAAAGATTATATTATTTCAGGCTCTAAACCTAGGACAAGGCCTTTTGAATTTATTTCATTGACAAAAGGAAAAATATTTCCTCAGACATCTTTATTATGTCTTCCTCACTTTCTTCCATCCAAATATATAAACAGTATTCAAACCCCAAACACTATATATATACATAATACAATTGATGATATGGGAAATCATTTGTCTAAAATCATAAATTTAACATTCTTCCAATACTAGTAGATCTAAAACATGGGATGAGAGTGAACTTTAATTCCTAGACAATAATTAAATGATTGCTATAATGTTATAATGTGATATTGATGAGTGTTTATTGTGGATGTGATGATTATGCTAAGATGGAAAAGCAATACATTTGGTTAAACATATTGAAAGTGGAGATGGGGTTGGGAGGGGGGTGTGGGAGGGCAAGGACCATAGCTGTAGGTATGGTTCAAAAGGGAAAGGCAAGAAAGGGAGAAATCAGCTTTTTTAATTCCACCATCGGTGCCTTTAATCATGGAATGAGAAGGCCCCATTGGACCAACTTTATCACAAGAATCATGTAACTTTCTCTATCTCCGCTCTCTCCCCTCGCAAAAACCTTGTTGTGTACATACTTTGCAATACACGGAGACTCTACTCTTAAATGCGATCATGCAAGGAGGGTCTTGCATACCGACACCGACAATTACAATATAAGATTTTCTTCTTCTTCTTCTTCTTTTTCCTAACAACAAGGGTCCTTTTGTTTCATATTAGTTAGATCATTGACATCATATTTTGATCAATTTCAAACAGATGTTTTGTCAATAAAAATAATACTGATAAAAAACTAACAGTTTTCATTATAAACTGACAAACAAAGATAATACGATAGATTACAAATATAAATCAAATACGAATAAAATTCAATAAAAATCCAACAATCTAAACAAACCCTAAATTCATATTTGTATAAACGAACACAACTCTCAAGGCCGATCTAATTAATTCAGCTAGAACTAATAAGTTTTGGATTACCTTGAAATTGCCGGAATAGATCGTTGTAAGCTAGTTTGTTCTGGATCCAGCGATACATGGATCTAATTCATGAATCCAAACCCGTCTTGCATAATCATTGAGTTGTTAAAAATTAGAATGGGCGACAAATTGAAAATAGAAACCAATTGGTTAGGATACTGTCTCATACAAATACAACAATTGTTAAATTTTTTTCGTTTATAAGTAGGCAGAATACAAATACAAGGGGCACTACTTCTTCAAAACGAAATACAAATGTATCGAAAAATAAATGAGATAACGCAACTGCTCTCACATTTAAAAATATCAAGTATAATAATGTCATTAGAATCTATGGGTTGTTAATGTTAAATATTTTCCACACATTACAAAATTTTATTAATATCACAATCACCATCAATGTCTTTATGTGGCATTGCTCCTACAAGTTAGATTAAAGTTGCTGCGGAGGGTGGGGATTTTGTTGGTTAGTAAATTAACCTGATTTTAATGCCACTAATCATTTTTTTAAGCTAGTGATATGATAAAGGGAACTAAACCTAATTGGACCAATTTTCTTGCCCACTACATTACTTAGTTTTCTCAAGTCTCATTGGGCTTCTAATAAGTCTCATGAACCCTTTTAAAGCCTTAGACTTTTTTTATAAAAGCATATGTGCTTCTATTGTAATGTATTTTGGTTAAGTCGTATTAACTTATAAGGATTCGAGAATGACTAAAACATTTTATCCAAGCACAAGCCTAAAAAAACCCTTAAGGACATGAAGGCTTTCAATTAGGATTATTGATCTCCAAAAGTTAGTCTAAAGACTTAGGATCTGTTTGAATGATTGTTTTTCATCTGTATCTGCATCTTTTTAAAAATAATATGTGTAAATATTTTTTATTTGCATATATATTTTATCTATATTTGATATTTTGTATATGAGAACTGTCAATTTTTTTCCATCTATATCTATTTTTTGATAAATAATTTGTCAAAAAAAGTTTGAAAAAAGTGTCTGTATCTGCCCAAAAAAACCGAACAAACAGACCCTTAATTAGCTTGTTCATCTCATGATAAGAATGCAAACGAGTTGAGTCGAGCCGAGCTTTTAAAAGTTTGGCTAGGCTAGTTTAAAATCTATCAAGCTCAAGCTCGAGTCAAACTTTTTATTGAATCTAAAATTTAGGCCTGAGCTCAGCTCGTTTAGCTAAAAGCTTTAATTTGAGCTAGGGCTTAACTCGTTTATGAAATATACTCAAGCTGAGCTGAGTCTTTTATTGAGCCTATCGAACTTGTATCAGTCTGACATTTAAGCTCGAGCTCGAGCTCGATTGATTTAAGAGTCTGTTTAGCCAGTGCTTTTTGTAGATACAGGCACTTTTTTTAAAAAAAATTCTAACAAATTGTTTATCAAAAAATAGATACATATAAAAAAAAAAAGTTTGCAGTTTCATGAAAATATCAAATAGATCAAATATAGATAAAATAGATATAAAAATTGGACATATTTATACATATCATTTTGATACAGATGAAAAACAGATTATCCAAACAGACCTTAAATCTAGTTTTCATTTTTTTTTTCAAACCTAAATATAATATATATGTGTTGCTATAAATATATACATATATATTAAATAAAAATTAGCTTTTATTTTAATTATGTAGTTACATATAATACTTCATGCATAAAAAATTCACAAATCTACTAACGAGCTTGTTAATGAACCTGTTTAGGAACTCGTTCATGGGCTTAAACAAGCTGGTTCACGAGCCTACATCAAAGCTTGAGTTGGCTTGTTTAGATAAATAAGATTTACTTTAAGCTTAAGTTTGACTTGTTTACTAATTAAACTCGAACCAGCTCGAGTAGCTCCCGAGCAGCTTGACTTGTTTGCAATCCTACTCATGATCATCCAACTATAGAGGTCAAGAGCCAATTTTTATTGATATAGGTTGAAACATTCCATATCAATGGAAATGTTTAATCAAATAAAAATTAAATAATTGATACAGGTTTAAAATACCAATGAATAAAATAATCTCCAAATTACTTAAGTGCCCTTGGAGTTATGTTGCCAAGTGAGAATATTTTAGCAATATGAACTTTGAAAGATATTTTTCTTCAGGAGTTAATAAAAATTAAAATTATTAAATTGCCTTTAGACTAATATAGCCAACGTAGGAGGTCTTGTAGTAGTTTGATAGCTATTAAAATAAGAAGGGAGAATAAGAAGATACAAAGTATATCTTCAAAACCCAAGAGGGGTTTAGAATGGAAATACCCTCTCCTCTCTTTTCTTCAATACTGTAAATCATAGATAACTAACTCAGGGGATTAATCAAAGTAAGGAGAATCCAAGACGTCAAGAGACTACACATCAAGGTTATCATCAAGCTGGATGAATATCTTTAATCTCTAGTGGAAAATTCTGATTAAAGTTTAATTAGATAAATGTAGTAATTTAAAATATTGTGATCTATTGAATTTAAAAGATGTTAAAGGAAAATCATTTGGGTGGCACCAAATTTATCATGAGATATAATTAAGTTCAATTCTTGATTCTTTATATTTAGGATCTAGGTTTGAGATGTGTTTAATATATAGTTAATAGAATGTTCTAGATATCTAATTAATTAACTGTTAATTGCTTGTTTATTTGATTTTAATTGTAATGGAGGTGGATCACAGAGTTTGTCCTTGCTAAGTTGGTGGAACTTTAATATTTATATTAGTAAGCAATCTTGAATCTTAAACTTAACACTGTATGTTAGAAGTTGTAGTTCCATTCAATTTAAATTGATGTTATTGACGGGTTGGAAGTTTGTAGTTTGTGCATGGGTTGAGTATTGGGTAAAGATGTTAAAATGTGCTTTGCTTATTAATTAATTGAATTCTCGATAATAATTTGAAGTTGTTAAATAAGTTGCGATTGAGAATTTTATGTTTAGAAATCATGAATAGACATCTCCTCAGATGGGTTCAACCAAGACCACCCAACCTAACTTTTAGATCCGCCTTAGTCCATGGGTCCTGGCAAAGTCTACTAGTGAGACCCATGGGTGCAATGGGTCTAATTGAGTCATATTTTAAAAAATAAATATATATAATTTTTATTAAAAATGTGAAGTAAAAATAAATATATCATTTATTATCAAAATAAGAAACGAAAATAAATATAGAACACAAAATAGTAGGAATATTGAAACAAAGTAAATAACATTTAATGTTTAAACTATTTTCTATGTAAATAGAAATTATGAATTATCTATTTACAATGTTTAATGCGTTATTGATAACAACACATGATAAATGCAATTCAAAATCATGTCTCATGCTTTATATAGAGTTCTATTAAGAGAGTAATTCTACATCTAAACAATATAACTTCTTTTCTTGTTTTTTTTTTTTTTGAACTCTACTATTTTAAAGTATTATTCTATTCTCACATTAGTAATATTTGAACACTCGATAAGAATATGCTTGTGTTTAAATAATTGCAACTCTTTAATAGTATTAAATGAATATGAGTTAAAAAGTATTATATTATTAGGTCTATGTTATATATTTAAAATTTATAAATTTATTATTTTAATTTAAGAATTTTTCTTTCTTTATATATTTTTTAAAGAGACGGGTCGAAACCATTTAGATTTGCCTTAGAACCTAACAGGTCTAAGTAAGGCAAAGACCTGGGTCTGCTCATTGAGATATCTATTCACGAAGCTAGTCCAGTGATGATGTCGTAGGGTTTATGAAGTAATAAGGGTTGGTTGGGTTGGGTTGGGTTGATTTGGATTAGTTCTTGAGATGTTTGCATGATCATTGATTATTTCAAGTTGTTTAAAGGTGTTTTGGATAAGTCTTTAAACTAAGTGTAGAATGGGATGGAGGATGGGTCGACGCTATAGGCTTTGGAGTGGATAGGATTTTTGTAGTGTTTGATTCATGTTTTCGTCCAATTTGTTATATAGCCCGTTGAATTATTAGAGTTTTGTGATTAGGGAGTAAGTTAACTTTTATGTTTCATTATTAAATGATGAAGATCATGTAATAGATGATAGGTGGTTGTGGAAATGGTATGAGAATATTCTTTAAGTGATTTTATTATGAAATATCTTGATTCACCATAGACTTAATTTGTTTCATAATAATCATTGATGATTCCTATTTAGTTATGTTAGGAAAAGATCCGACCTTTTCCTCTTGCCAAAGCAATCAACAATCAACAAACTAAAATAAAAATGCGGAATTGAAATAACACCAAATTTACATGAAAACCCTAAATCGGGAAAAAAACTACAGAACCAACAGCACTCAAATTCTTCTACTATAAATAATATAATGTGATCACAATTGTTCTTCACTAGATTTGTCTAGTAGGTCACTCAATCATCACCACAAACGGTGGATTTTTGTTTCTTCACCAAACCGGTGGATCTCATAAAGTTTCACCACTACTGGTGGATTACAACAAGAACAAGATTTCCTTCATCTAGAGTCTGTCACTCTAAGGTTTCCTCACTTTTATCTCTTTCTCTCTCTAGAACTCTCTATCTAGGCTTGAGAAGAGGCACACACTTGTTTCTTACAAACCCTAAGATTAATAAATAATAATATATATGCAACACGAAGGGAATACAAACAGATACTCAAGGCTATCAACATTTAATTAAAGGCTGGCGGTTTTGGATTTGGGTGCTGACCTTTGGCATTCTGGAGTAATCAATGTTGACTTATGATTCAATGAAGGCCGATGACGTTGCCCTCTCAGTTACCAGCGTATGCAACAATTTCATCATTTGTTTGCACAAACAACTCCTTATCTCCAAGTTCTCTTCCAAGTATATCATATATATACTTATGATATATTGATTTAAAGTCCTCTAAATATATATAACCATATATTTAGGATTTCCTTGCTCAAAGCATACTGGCCCATTCTTACTTTGATTCCAAAGTCTTCTAAATATATATCCGACATATATATTTAGCCTCCATTTGGTTATAAACCCATATAAGTTGGATCTACAACCCAACAATCTCCCATTCCAACTCATATAGGGGGTATCCCCAATTCTGCTGCCTTCTTGCAATACCTTTTGTTAGATTGAAACCTTTCACTACCAGCTTTTGTATTGTTCCTTGATTGTGAGCTCTTATCATTGGTTTTCACCCATCTGTTCTTCAGAGGTCCCTTACCCTTAGGCAATTTCACCAAGTCAATTTTCCTGTTCTCATGTAAGGATTTCAATCCATCTTGCATTACTCTAACCTTTCCTTTCTTCTTTTCATTTCCCATGACTTTCAGATGATCATCTAACTCTCTCGCATCAGTGAGTACCCATACTCATTTGGACTGAATCTAACTGATGGTCTTCTATCTGCTGCAAATCCTTCTCATCTTGAACCGCTGATAAGGCTTTTGGGATTCTTTAACTAAAACTCCCCCATTTCTACCATCATTAGAACCTCTGTGTAAGAGTACAAGATTCACATCTCCTTTACTTAGCTTTGCTGATATTAAGCAAAGGGAATTCCTCCTCTTTCCTTTTCCCATGATGAGAGAACCCTTGTGAGCTTCCATCTTCCCTCAGTAAAATAGCTACCATAGCCATCATCATCAAGATTTCCTGTAGAAATAAGGTTAAGGCAGATACCTGGAATATGTCTGACATTTCTGAAAGTGAGCCTGCGATCTGTGTTAATCTTCAAAATAACATTTCCAATGCCTACAATATTGAATTTATCATCATTTCCCATCCTAACATTATCAAAATTTCCAGCAGTGTAGGTTGAGAAGAACTCATCATGTGAAGTCACATGGAAGGAGGCACTGGAATCAACAACCCAGTCATCAACATGACTAGCAAGGCCAACACACTTCTCATACCAGGTAATGACAATCTCATCATCATTTGTTGCTACTGCAGCTGTGTCTACATCCTTTTCTTCACCTTTACCCTTCTCTTTCTTCCAGAGTTTGCACTCTCGCTTCAAGTGACCCAGCTTGTCACAATAGTAGCATCTAGGGTCTTTCTTTCCTCTTTGACTTAGACCTTCCCCTGGATTTCTCTTATTCATGAGGTGATCTTCTGAAACTGCTTCTACCATTCCTTCATGGCTTACTAGTAACAAGTGCCCTAGAATCAAATCATGTGTTCAAATCATTCCTCCTAGCCTCTTCATTCATCAAGCTGTCCTTCACCATTACAAGCGTGAGCGTTCCCTCTAGGATAGAGTTACTAACAGATACAACCAGTGTCTCCTAACTATCAGGCAAGGAACTCAGCTACAACAGTGCTTGGATCTCATCTTTAAGCACCAACTTCATGGCAAACAACTGACTCATTAGCCTTTGAAAATCATTCAAGTGCTCCATCCCTGTATTCCAAATTTACAACTCTCCTAATCAATGAGGTTTTATTCAAGGCCGTCGACATCTCATACATGGATTCCAACTTCTTCCATAGGACTTCTGCTCTCATTTCTTGGGCCACAAGGTGATAAACACTGTGATCCACCCATTGTCAGATATAACCGATAGTTTTCTTATGCATGATTTTCCAATCAGCATCAGATTTATTCTTAGGCTTTGCAACATCACCACCCAAAGGCAAGTATAGATCTTTGCAATACAACAGATCCTCCATCATAGATTTCCATATGGAATAATTTGTTGAAATCAGCTTAATCATCGTACCTGATGATTCTGCCATATCTGCGTTGCAACAGCAACCCTAATTTTCTTTTTGAAACTTATGCTCTGATACCACTTGTTAAGAAAAGATCCAACATTTTCCTCTTGCTAAAGCGATTAATAATCAACAAAATATAAATAAAAATGCAGAATTGAAATAACACCAAGATTTACGTGAAAAACCCCAAATTGAGAAAAAACTATAGGACCAGCAGCGCTCAAATTCTTCCACTATAAACAATATAATGGGATTACGATTGTTCTTCACTAGATTTGTCTAGTGGATCACTCAATCATCACCACAAACGGTAGATTTCTGTTTCTTCACAAAACCGGTGGATCTCACAAAGCTTCACTATAACTAGTGGATTACAACAAGAATAAGATTTCCTTAATCTAGAGTCACTCACTCTAGGATTTCCTCACTTTTCTCTCTTTCTCTCTCTAGAACTCTCTATCTAGGCTTGAGAAAAGACACACACTTATTCCTTACAAACCCTAGGACAGTAAGATAAATATATATGCAACACAAAGGGAATACAAACAAATACTCAAGGCTGTCAACATTTTGGGTGCTGTCTTTGACATTCTAGAGTAATCAATGCCAACTTATAATTCAATGAAGGCCGACGGCTTTGTCCGCTCAGTTGCTAGCGTATGCACCAATTTCATCATTTGTTTGCACAATCAACTCCTTATCTTCAAGTCCTCTTCCAAGTATATTATATATATACTTAGATTATATTGATTTAAAGTCCTCTAAATATATATAATTATATAATTAGGATTTCCTTCTTCAAAGCATATTGGTCCATTCTTACTTTGATTTCAAAGTCTTCTAAATATATATCCAATATATATATTAAGCTCCCTTTGGTTATAGACCCATATGAGTTGGATCTATAACCCAACAAGTTATGAGTAAGTAATAAATCGAAAATTTGTTTAAACTGTTGTTCTAATGTTTAGGTGGATTGTGGGATAATTTATGTGCACCTTTAATTTTAAAAAAAATCCAAAATATTTAAATGTGCTCATTAGGGAGATTAATGAAGAGTCCAATGCTTTTGGTGTTCATTTAAGTGTTTTTAAAAATATTCACTGATATCCAAGCTTGTTCGTAATTATTTTATATGAATGTTTTTTCAGCATATCCAAATTCAATTTGTTCGTCTTATCCACGTTTTCTCTTTTTGCTCTCACTATGTGTTGTCTCTTTATATATGGAGCTACTTTCGTCGCTTGAAGAAGAACCAGCTGCATCATATTGGACTTTTATGGGTTCTTGAAAGTGGGCTGCTTTTCAGTACGTGGAGATATGGGCTTTCTTTTAGTAGACGCTTCCTTCCTAAAAGACTACCGGTTCCCCTCCATGAATGACAAAATAATATATTTTTCACTTCCCAAAGTAGAGGGAATTCTAAGATCCCGTGAATGAATGTTTAGTTAATAATCTTCACTATTAAAATAAATATAACAATTGATGTATAATCAAGATTTAATATGAATTTAAACTATTCAATAATAATAAAACTATAAAAAAAAATAAAATATAGATATCTTATGTTTAAGTAGTTAATTGCATATTTTATAAAAAAATCCATGACATTAACCTAAAAATTTTTAATAAATCTTTAGAATGCTTACAAATATATAAAAAAAAGTCATAAAATTAACTTGATCAAATACGATTGATACAGGATCCTGATAACTTTAAATAAATTTACAACCTAAGCATAAAGTCTTAAATATAACATATCCAAGAATTCTTTAATTATATAGAATCAATGGATTTAGTTTAATTATGGTTTAAATGAATGTTACTAATAAATACTAATGCTGATTTCCAAACTCACCACATGTCTTGTTAGTTCTTCAATTGGGATTTTCTTGTGTATTTTTAACGTCTAGTTTTCTTGAGAAATAGAAACTATAATAGCATAATTACTTTTTCTAAGTTCTAACCACCGGGTGAAAGTGATATTATATATATATTATATATATATATATTGTTTTGTATCATTATTTAGAAAATGTTTTATTGAATTTTCTAACTAAATCATCTCCTTTTTCACGTAACTTTCTTTTATGTTTTTATCTTACAACTAAAATCACACATCTAGATCTTATCACTGACAAAGTTCTAAAACATGATAAAATTAAAATTTCAAAGAAATTTAAGGTACATATAGATTAAGTTTAACCTATTATAAAAACCACTTAGGTATTGGAACAATGTAAAGGGAAAATCAGAAAATTCTATTCACATCATAGGAATTATCTCAACTAATTTTACTCTACTAATTGTTTAAAATAGAATGAAAACGGTGGCTCATACGTCACATTTTTTACTAATAAATAAATAAATTGTAGGAACACTTTGAAAGAATTTAGCTATATGGTACACTAAGAAAAATTAGAATGGATAAGTGTCACAATTAATACTTAAACTTTATCAATTTTTGTAATTAACAGCTTAAATTTAAAAGTGTCAATTTATTGCCTAAAGACTTTTTAAGTTTATTTATTGGAGTCATTCACTCTATATTTTCTTTATTTGATGTGCTAATTATTCATATATCTATGATTTATTCTTCGAATTGGTACTTAATTTACAAATATGTTTCTTTTACGTGATTAAGGACAAGTTATCAACATTTGAAGGAAGTTAAATTGATCAAAGTCTAAGTATTGCACGTCAAGGCCTTCATTACACCAGTGATCTGGATGATAATATATTTGGGTGAATATTTGTTAACAATCACGGGCATAAAAAGGGGATCAATATCGAGGATAGAGGATATCACGATCCTTATGCCAACCATGATTAAGATGGTGATCTACACTAATCAAATCCTCAGTATCAGTCAGTTGTGACATGAAGAAGAAGAATAGAAGTTAGAGCAGATCGTGGGCCTCATCTCAGCCATGCTTTAATGGGGACCTTGCTTTACAACACGGAATCGTAGGTGATCTAGTTGAAGAAATCAATGCTACAAGGATCATGGCCCGTATAACAATCGTGATCATCAGAGATATACTTTGTTTTGATTCATCAAGTCTAGCATGATAGCTATGATAGGGACTCGTAATTTTTTGCCAAAATGGCCGTGATCTACCTTAAATGCATGATTTTTTGGATCTAACGGTCCGAGTCATAGCCGTGATTTAGATTGGGACTTACGTTATTTTCATGTATGATATGATTTAATAACTTCTTAAAGAGGGATAAGGCCAACTGAGATAATGATATACCATTTAGTCATGTCTGATCACTTAGAACATATGAATAGGTGATTCAAACATTACAAATAATGAATCCATTCATCATTGTAACAGCGAAACATTGCAAACCTAATTAATGTACATCAATTGCACCTGTTTACAACGTGTGTCAAAGAGTGTGTCAATTTGTAAGGAATTCTTAAAAGATTTTCAAGGGGGAACAACAAGGAACTCCATTTTAATTCATGTAAGCAAAGATCTAACATTGTTTGAGTAATAAAAGGGTCGTATTCACGTTCATTCATTACTGTTCCTGCATAGTTTTTGTCATGTTTATACCTTGTGTGATGCATGAGTAATGCAAATTAGGCTTGTGATACCACAGATTTAGCACGTACTAGCAATTTATATTGTTAAACATTGTTAATTTCCTTGATTCCTGTAGTGAATCTTCAATGCATACTAATGCTATATAGCGCACAATATGGAATTAGGTTAGATTTCTTTGGGAACAGATGAGAAATTATCACATTGAATAGATCAAGGCAATAGGGAGAGGTTGCTCATGATTCTAAAGATAAGATCGTGAAATCTCCTACATTAAATTTTTGTTAGTATTAAATTTCGGGTTGTAATGCAATCTCAATCTATTATTAACTAAGAAGAGATCTCAATGGATAAGGCTAGGATTAGAAGTCGATGATCTTAAGAAAGACATTGGTCTATCTCTTGAATTTAGTGGCTAGGGAAAATTATAATGATACTCTAGTATGGTTTATCTGCATGTTTGATTTAACTGGTGAAGCAAGTCTAAGTTATCATATTGTGTTACATTAGCTAAGTAATTCAGTGTTGAAGTAGTGAATTGCTAAATGTAGGATTTAATTTGTGTAGCTAATAATATAGAATCACTCGCTTAATTGGTAGGCTAGATAATAATAAAAAAGAGGACTACTAGTATTTACTGATCCCTATGGAGACTACCCTGTACTCCACTCCTATATTGCATGTGATTGGTGCACTTGCTTATATTGACCACATAATTGGAACAAGATCATAGGATTTAATTTATTAAAATTAGGTCAGCTAACACACTCCATTTATTCATAATCCTCATTTAGTTAGTTAATTGCAAAAATAAGTCAAATTTAGGTGGCTACTTGTATGACAAAGTTCATGTAACTAATTGCAAAAGTGGCCAAAGTTTAGGTACCAAATTAACTCTTTTAAATGTCAAGTAGTTAATTTTGAAAATAAACAAATTTTATGTCACTGATGTGACAACTACCTTATATATAATTGTAGAAATATTTGATTGAAATAAGTAAAAGTACATACATGTTAATAATTAGTGTCAATGAATATAAAATTGAAATATCCTAAATCCTCGCCTAAGTTAGAAATTGAGATTAGGTTGATTAAATAAGTCAAGCCAATTTATAGGATGTAATTAAACAAGTTGACACGATTACATCAATGATAATTTAAGTTCAAATTTGAGATTTCGAATGTCCTTTCAAATTCAAATTCCTAAACCCCTAAACTTTAATCAAAATTTCAATTCCTTAATCTTCCTAAATTTTAACTTCCTTGATCTTGAAAATATCAGTTCTTGAGCTTGAACTCAAGTTAAATATCAATTTGATATAAACCAAATTCTTAAACTAAATCCTTATTTCAAGTTATTCATTTCTAACTTATAAATTCTCAAATTATTTCCTAAATACTTTAAGAACTAAAGATATTGATTTAAAAGGTTTAAACCTAATACATTAACCCTAAAATATCTTAAAAGTTCTTATCCTTTCCTTTCCTCTGCCATCCTTTTCTTTCTCTCTACGTTTTCTTCTCCTCCTTTCTCTTCATTTCTCTTCTCTTCTCTTCTTTTTCTTTCTTCCTACTCCCAAAATTAAACTTCGAATCTCAATTTCAAGAAGACTAGAGGAGAAAATCAAGGTTAGAAAGGAAGATAGGAAGTGGAAATCATGCTAGAAATAGCTTCAACATCTAAAAGGTGGTGGTGGAAAGGAAACTCAAGTAACTAGGATTTACCTAACAAGTGAGTTGTTATTTTTGTTGTGTTTTGATTGTTGTATATGATGAATTGATGTTAATTATAATTAGGAATTGAGATAAATTTGTAATCTTGTAATATATGAAGTTATATGTTAAAACCCAAGTAAGATCATACATGTTATAATTAAGATTTTGATGAAAAATGAAGTAAAAACATGTATATAGATGTTAAAAATGATGATTATAAGCTTATGTGCTAAGTATAAGATGTTAGATATTGAAAAATGATGTAAAACAAGTAGTAAAATAGGATGAGTTTTCGAAACATGAAACAAAGTAAAGAGCATGAGACGAACACAGGAAGCCATATTAAAGCGTGCCCCTTGTTTTTCCATAATCAAAGAAGAAACGTGGCTGGAACACGGCTCAACTTATCCGATCGTGCTTCTCTTTGAATTCTTTTACACGAATATTCCTAGAACAACATGGCTAAGGACATGACCTCCCCTATCCTACTGTGTTCTTTATGTTTCATGCGTATGTTTATGCGTCGAGTGAAACATGGCAAGAGCACGATCCCATGTATCTCACCATGTTTCTCTATAACCTCTGAGTGTTTGGCTTTTTGATGAAATACAAGGGAAGCACGACTCATTTTATCACGTTATGTTTTTCATTTAAGCATCTTGTTTCTCAAATGTTTCCATTCAAGGAAAAGCATGATTGAAACGCTGCCAAATGTATCACGTCATGCTTCTTTCTTATCTCCAAAACACGAACAAGCACGATATCACAATTGAATGTATCTGATCATGCTTCTTCTTATGCACGAACACAGGATGAACACGGCCCGTGTATCCGATCATGTTCCTCATAAAAAAAATCTGAACAAATAAAAATAAAATGAAATGAAATAGATAACCAATAGTTAATATATTATGTTAGTTAATTTATACAATTAGGAATAAGTTAAGTGAATTAATGAGTTTTAATAACAAATTAGATTAACATAGATTTAAGCCTAAAATGAGTCTTAAGTATAAAATGAACTTAGTTAATAAATCTAAGTTTAACTTGACTAAATAGACTTCAATGAATTAAAACGAATTAGATTGATTAAATTTAATCAACTTGACTTAGTAATTGAATTAAATGATTAATTCTAATCAATTGGACCAAGTTTAATTAGTCTTAATAACTATTAATTAACTTAAATTGATATGTTATGACAAATCATGAATAATATAGGGAATATGTTGTTTCAAATGTATACTTGCTTGGAAAATCAATATTTTTGAATATAAATTTTTGATGATGTTTTTGCAATAAATGACTATAAACAAAGAGAAAAAGAAATAATTTGACAAATAATGGAGAACTGTCCATATCTTGGCAAGCGATTTCGTAGCCATGACGGGGTTCCTACTTAGTGTTTGATCATTGGGATCTTAAAATAAGTATGATGTAAATGGATAATCAATTTAATTTCTTATATGAGTTTAATTTCATGAACATATACTTCAATCCACCTTCTGTCTTATCTTTTAGATTGTCTTATGATCTCTGTCAGGTTTTAAAACAAATATGCAGTGACTTGTATGTTGTTTGGTATGATAGGCATTCCTAACGAGCTAAAACTTAAAGACAACAAGTAATTGAGTATTACTTATGCTTGTGTCGTTTAATCCGGTCCGAAGAGCGACAACCTTGTCCATAGTAGAACACGGTAGTTAGGTGCTTAGGCCACCTCCTGCCATGATGAAATGACAATTCATAAGTGGCTCGACGGGTAGTCAATAGGGCAAACAATATCGAAATAACGTTTACTCAGGCTTAGGGGTGAAATAACATGATTTAGTTCACATTTATGAGACTATTTGAACTAAATGATGTTATTGACTGAGATGAATAGAGATGTGTAATAGTTGTGAATCATAAACAATACTATTTTCCTCTTCAGTTAGATGTAAAGGATATAAGTATTCGAGCTGCTTATATCAACCCCCTGAACAGTTATTATTACTCAAGACCCTCAGATTCCCAATGATTTTAATTAGAATGTGAGTGCTCTAATGTTATTTGTTTCGCTTTAACTTAAAGATAATAATTTGTTATTATTGCATTGCATTGGCTTAAGTACGTGTGATATCATGTGTATGCTTGTGTTACTATTGTACTAGGCTTCTGCTCATTATTCTCTCTTTCTAAGTGTTGATTTATGATGATGATGGTGGTGATGGTGATGGTGATGTGATGGTGGTTTGAATGATGATGATGATTGACTTAGGTATGGGTGATCCTAGAGGATTTAGAGAAGAAGCGAAGTGGATTTAGGATTGTTGGCTGTTTTTGTTTTATTTTTGTATAAAGAGCTAGATTTTTCTTTTGAAATTGTATTTTTCTTTAAGGGATTGGTTGAGAAACCCACGTGTTTTGTAATGAATCTTAAAGCTTTATTGGATCGTTATAAAAGTATACGAGATACCCAATGGCATGGTTTTGTTTTATGAAAAGTTGATCCACTCTGGTATGAGCGGAAGCTATAAATGTTTTTATGAAGTTTGTTTCTTCTTACATGCCTTGATTCATTTTAGGGCATTACAAAAATATTCTTATTTGAAGAATATTACACACTACACTAGATTTAAGTATCAAATCTTATATAGGAGGAAAAAAACTTTAGGTATTATGCGTTGTTTGATAGGAAATTAGAAAGTGGAAAGATAAACTAACATCGAACCTCAATTTAAATAGAAAGCGTTGTATTGGAATGAAACAAAAAATAAAATGTAAATATTATTAAAATTAATCGATTAGCATGTTAAACTTGTGATATGTTTTATAAATATGTTTAATAAACAAATATGTAAATTATTTAAGTGATAAACACAATTTTGAATACAAATTTAAATGCTTTATATCAAATTACTTTTTTATTATTTATATTGATTTTTCAACGCTCTCATTTGCAATCATGTCATATAATCTCCAGATTTATGGTTCAGATCCTAATTTACCAACCCTAACCACAAAGTAAAAAGTAGTTAACTTAGAATCATATTTCGTACATATATAATAAACTCTTAAAATTGCATTCAAAAGATTATATATAATAAACTCTTAAAAATTGCATTCAAAAGATTTTCAAAACAACCCTTGCTAGAAGCAAGTTATATACTATAGATTAAGGGTTTGCTTAGATCAATGCTGTTAAATCCGAATCGGACTGGCCGATTCAATCCGATTTAACAAGAATCGGCATCAAAAGCGGTCCGATTGTAGTAAGCAAACCGTTTTTAGGTTGAACCAACTAGACTCGGATGGTTCGGCCGGTTAAACCGTGACTTAGTTGACCTGGACAGGTCATCTATGTCTAAATGCAGCTAATATTATTTTTAAAGACAAAAAAAATGTTAAAAGGCTACAATAGTGAAAGGTAGAAATGCCAATATCCTAATTCCTAATCCTCCTCAGTTTCTCTTTACTTCTTCATTGTTTAATTTACTATTTGATTTTCACTTCAATTTCTCATATGCCTTACCGCCCTAAAGTCACACAACCTCTACCGAGTTGGAGCTACTCACCCATACGACTCACCATGCTATCTAGAAGCTAACCACCACTACAACGACTCCGTGCCATCATCTCTGATGACAACCATCACTTTTTTATCTGCATTCATATCTTTGTGGTTGTTTTATGAGGAAAGAGAAAGAGTAAAAATTGAAAGGAAAAAAAAAAGGTGCTGACAAAGGCATCTAATTTGTTATGTAGGAGAAGATCAATGGGTAGACGAGGATTTCATCTTAATGTTGAGATCAATGGGTAGATGGGGTTTTGGCTTTTGAGCATGGCAAAGAGGCTTAAGTGCAATGGTATTGGATTGTGTGATGGATTCTGTATGTTTTGTTATTAACATACATATAAGATAATAATACAACTTTATGATCAGTTAAAAAAAAAAGTAAAAATAATACAACTTTATGACAAGTTTTTGATTGTTACTACAAGTAATAACGAAGCCTAAGATTAGAAGGAAGCCTTTTACTTATAGGCCTTGCTTAATGGCTAATACCACTACAAATATTTTGACAAAGAAATGTGATAGCGTTTTTCATTATTAATGTTATTATAATAATGAATTTTTAATTATTAAACAAAAATAAACATTATATAAAATGATTAAAATAAAGGATTGGGCCATTTGAACGATTGAATATATTATCAATGTTATATACAAGTGGTTTAGACTAATATAATTAATTAATTATGGATTTAATTATAAATTTATATTTAGTTATCTTTTATAACTAAAATATATCTTATAATTTATTTTTCATTAACCGTAGTTCAACCCCTTGGCCACTGACCCCTTAGTATATCCATGTCAAACCCTGGTTCGGTTCTTGCAACATTGGTTTGGATTATCTTATTTCTATTTGTATTTTATATGTATCTAATCTACATCTATATCTCATATGTATTTGATCTATATCTTACTCGTTTGATCCATTTATGAGTGAAAATGAGTATTTTTCACATATATTCATTTTTTAACAAATAATCTATTTAAAAATAACAAGATAAGATGTCAAAACGATCATAATGAAATGAACTAAACAAACCACAAACATTGATTTCAGAACACTTATAAAAATCATTTGTTTTTGGACCAAATGCTTGCTTAATAGAATATAAGAAATATAAATTTTCACAGTGATCTCTTAAAAAACTATTTTTGCTGATGATATCATTCTCATTGGTGAAAGCTACCGAAGAGAAAGCAATTGTGATGTAGGAAACTATTGAGGGATTTGGTGTACTATTTAGACAAATGGTAAATGTGGAGAAGTCGAAAATTGTTTTCTGTAATATGAATCAATCAACCAAGTAAAAGATTATTGAATTAGTGGTTTAAACGAGGGAAAGGATATTGGTAAATTCTTAAGCTTCCTAATCATAGGAGGAAATAGCTTAAGTACCAATGATCTCACCTTTCTTGTGGACAAGATTAACA
The DNA here is from genome assembly GCA_024138025.1 of Combretum micranthum. NCBI lineage: Eukaryota > Viridiplantae > Streptophyta > Magnoliopsida > Myrtales > Combretaceae > Combretum > Combretum micranthum. The sequence goes on along the minus strand of JAMXBD010000491.1, from coordinate 437,913 downwards.
ACAAATTATTTGGTTAGAAATCCGAACTCCTAAGTATGGTAGGCTATAAAGTTGTATTGGATTCTATTGTGCAATGTATCTTAAGCTACTATATGCAGACCATGGTAATTCCTAGAGGAACTGTTAACAAAATCAAAAAAATGAGGGATTTTTTTTAGGGATTGAAGGAAAATATTAATGGATAAGTAAGAGTTAGCTTACCTAAAGTGAAACTCCCAGAAGGAAAAGGAAGACTGGGTATGTAGAATGTTAAAGTTAGAGACAATGCGAACATGATGAAAGATGTCTATAAGTTGAAGAGAAAAGAAATGGTCATGGACCAAGGTGTGTGTGTTACTATAACTATACCTTTGTGATTCATGTTAAATGTGTTATGATTAGGTTTAAGAGTTAATTCATTTATTTTGTATCACAAAGGTAAGACTCTAATATTACACATATATACACTCTACCTATATTGTATCATTAGCCATCCAAATCAACAAAAGTCAATCTTTTCAATGTATGTTCATGGTATCAGAGCAGCGAGTAAAAAACCTAATTTAAATTAACTTATGTGTTCATACCTACCATATTTTTCTTCTTTTTCTTCCTATATCCTTTATATCATATTTTCATATTCCTTTCCTTTTGTGTTGGTCTTAAAAGAAAATACCTAAATCCCTAACCCTAATAAACAATTGACTAATTAACAAACACAAACCTTAAACTTTGCCAATCATTAAAGCCTCCCCTTTGTCGGATCATAGTAGTAACCACCAACAATGGCACTACTACTAGATTAGACCAAAAATCAATGACACAACAACAAGTGACATGATCAAGCCTCTTACCCACTACCGGCAACCAACGACAATAGCAACCAGTAACTATAGAACCATAGGAGCTATTGCTCTTTAACCAACAAACAACCACACGGCACAATAGCATCACAAGCATGACCCTCTAAGACCAACAAAAGTACCATTAGTCCCATCGAGCCTTTCCTACTAGATCAAACCAACTCTTTACTCCACTACTGGACATTTAATCAACCCACAAGCATTGACCATACCCTTCATTTCGATCCACAAATACTTTCTCTCTCCTCCCAGACCCAACCATTAATCATACCCCCTACATCGTCCCTTCATCAACAATAGAAACAACTCATCAACTCGGATTGATGACTTTTAGTTTCATTTTCCAATTAGCAATACTTATTGTTGCCTACACACAATCTTGAGCTCGCTTATTAGATTTGTGGAAAACCAGGACACTAGGCCCTTTCATGTCACCGCAAGTATTATGACTCTTTTACATCAAATGTGCCTTAAACACTTGTCGCTCTCTCCTCTAATGAACCACATAAGGTTATTTGGTATATGGACTTTGGAGCTATACACCACATGACTCCAATGTAGGCATACTGTCACGCCCCAACGGGTACCCTAAACGTGGCAGTCCGCCACACTCAATATTAAAACTTAAGTATGACAACCTTAGTCATTTCCAAAAGCTTTTATATTAAGTGTAAGGCTTACTTTCACAATTTTAGAGGACCATATATGGAATAATGAAGCTTAAGGAGATATAAAAACATATTAAGAAAAGAGATCACAATAATATTTGTCATGCAAAACTGTGCATACTTAGGAACAATTCTAAATTACTAAGCTATTATATAAATATTTGCATGCTAATACTATGATGTACTTTATCCAGAGTTCTAATATTCAAAAGGGATTACCTGCCCACATGGTCCACGTGGCCTTAGCCATAAGTACGGAAACTGCAAAAGGTAGCTATCGGGGTATAAGCTAATAGGCTTAGTGAGAACTATTTCCATAAATAACTTCTTGTAACAAGATTCAAACAAGTTGGTTAATCACACATATGTAATGCATCAAACACGTGGGCAAACAATCATATAGCTTTCCGGGAACTATATGTTGAATGGATTTACGCCCTCCATTCGGGGTTTGGTGATACTCAAAACAAGTAGTTTTAATAATAGAAAATTTAAGCTTGCGAGCACACATCGCCAAGCATTCAATAAAAACTTTTATACTTGCGAGCACTCATCGCCAAGTATTCCGAACCTACTTGATTTGACCTTGCTTTCGGATCAACCGCCAAGCATATTCCATTAAGCCGCCAAGCAATCGCTTTCGGATCTTCCGCCAAGTGTTGCTTTCGACATGAGCCTACTATCCTTCTCACCCAAGGATAATATCCCAACCATGTAATGTGACTCACTTCGTGGTATGCATGAGTTCATTAATTTATAAAGTCATAACATAATTATTTTCAACTTTATGGTGATCAAGGAATTTCACACAAATCAATATTAACTAAAACAATCACTTAGAACAATTCGGGCTTCGATATTCTTAGAATTCTTTCAAGGAATTATTACATGCATATCGGTTTATCTTTTCTAACTCTAGTGCAACTAATTTACAAGCACAACAAGTGTAGCATTTAATGGAAATAAACTCACGATGCCATTGTCGTCTATTCCTCTAAGCGGATGAGTCGTTCACACACTCCACTAAATCGTAATAGTTCTCGGGGTGAAGAAATCCTTCCTCGGGGTCACCTAACCAAAGAAAATACCCATAATGAGTTTTTCTTGAAGATCTTCTTGAATTTTGACAAAACAATGTCAAAGAACGTTAAAGTTCGTATGGAAGAATGTTCCAACTTAAAATGGCCATAACTTGGTCATTTTAACTCGGAATCGCGCATATAATATACCGATTTCTATCTACTCGAAAAGATCTACCCATTTCTAAAATTATTTCCCACAAACAAAGCCACATAGGCTCCGAAAAACTGGTGACAAAATTCACCACGGATTTTCAAGTAAAAACAACTTTGGTTCAAGAAATCAAAATTTGTTTGATAAATACTTAGTTATCTATATAGTTGAAAATTCTCTTTTTATAACTATAACTCATATTAAGCATGCTCAAGTGTCTTGTTGTCCAAATTATTTTTCTTAAGTAAAACAATGTCGGTTTGAAGCTTTTCGGAAATTGTTTTTGTGAATTTCTTTGAAATGAATACCTTGTTTATTTTGTTTTCTAAAAACGTTTTATGTTGGTTTTATTTATCTTTTTCTAAGTGACTTTTGAAAATAAATTTTCTACTTAAGTTACACTAATAATATTTTTGAAGTTTTTCTAGAAAATATGCTTTTCTTATTTTCTTGTGTAAATTCCTTTGTTTACTTGTTTTGGCAAAAATCTTTACTTGATATTTCTCATTCTTTTTCTCATGTCTCATTTCAAAAACAATTACTGCATGAAAATTTGTTTCTTTATAAAAACAAAGTGGAACAATTAAGGACTTTTTGTAGAAAAACTAATTTCTCTAATTCTATTATTTTCCTCTTGTAACTTGAAAAGAAATAACTTTATTGTTTTAAACTATAAATTTTTCTTTGCCTATTTAGTTTGCCTTTAAAAATTTCTTAAGTCATCCATCTTATTTTCTTTCATGAAAAGAACCATTTTAACAAAAATATCTCCTTTTGAAAAACAAGGTGGAAATAATAAAGATTTTAGTATCTTTGTAAGGCAAAAGTAGTTTATAAAATTATTGTGAGTTCTCTTTTTGGTAACATGAAAAGAAATGAGTTTGTTTTGTGTTGATTTTACTTTACATAAACTTATTCCTAAGTGACAAAAAGCCTTCTTTATTTAATTAACTTTAGAAAATAAAACCTTTGGACAACAATCTAAATGAACATGATTATGAGAATAATAATAAACAAAATAACATAAATCATAAATAATAAGTCAAGTATTGGAGTCTTAGCTTTTTCAAGGCTCCCGGGACTGAGAAATAAACTAGTCCCATAAAGAAATAAAATGAAAGAAGAAAAACTTGTTTTGACTTGATTAGGACAAGTCTAAGACTAGAGACTAGTCTTAAGAACAACTTGAAATAAATAAATTGCATTGAAGTAATTAAATTGCATGAAAGGTAAATAAATTGCAAAATTATGAGCTTATATGCTCTAAAGAATATGTATATAGTTATTTAGATATAGTAGATAGTTATGAACATAAAAGAAATATAAAGATCATAAAGGAAATATAAGGAACATAAAGGAACATAAAGAAATTGATATTATGAACAAAAACAAAGTATGAATCTAATGTTGCTTTCTTAACCTTCATGGTTTTGGAAAACATACACTAAGCTCATACTAAGTAGATGAACATGGAGACTTCTTGAAGAACTTTTACCTAAAGGAGATGAGCCTAAAGAGAACTTCTTGAAGAAAAATTCTAGAGAGATTTTGAGAGAGTAATTTTAGTGTAGAAGTGGTGTGAAAGAAGTGAAAGAGGAGGGGGGTATTTATAGGATTTTGAGGAGTGATTTTTGTGTGATTAAAATAAATACAAATTAAAACAAATTGAGGGCATTAGAGAGAGAGAGTGCCGGCCATGCTTGGAGAGGAAGAGGGAGTGATTTTTAATTTTTTTGTATTTTGTTAAAAGATGTAATAAGTAAGGTAGATGTGATATAAAGTTATGGGAAAGGTAAAAAGTTAAGATAATAGGTTATGTAGAGTGTAAGAGTAGGTGTAAGAAAAAGTAGAGATAAAAGAATAGTGTAGAATAGTAATGAATAGTGAAATGTAAAGTAGATGTGACAACTAAAGTACCGGTAGTAAGAAATACGTGTATAATAGCTATATCTGTTATTTTTACTTACCGAAAAATTATGAAATTGATATTTTTGGAAAACTTATATTTTTACGAGTCTAACGGTATATTCGGAATATTTTTCCTATTCCGGGCTTCCGGACACGTTTTTCGAGAACTGCGTCCGATCGGTTCGAAGGACACCCGAATTTCGCGAAACTGAAACTTTTATAAAACCTATGGTTATTACGAGCTATTTGAGCTACTTAACCCAACTTCGTTTTTCCGAGCCATAGCAAACGGCAATGCCGGATTTAGATTGATACGGCAAACTAGGGTTTTGTTGACCTTTAGGGTTTCATTTGACTTCCGGTTAGGGTTTTGTGCTAAACCGATTCCGAAAATTTAGGGGTTTACACATACTCACTAACTCAACTTTAGATTTTAGTTATGATCAGATTTTAATTGATAATGGTTATGAACCCCATGAAATTTCCTTTATTTAGAAACTTCCAATAGAAATAATAACTTGGGAATATGATATTTATAAATTCAAAATTAGAGATATGATTAAAAATTCATATATTAAAGATAGTTTAAACTTGAGGGCTCTAAAACATTAATTGCATAAGTTCATGTATAATTAAAAGAGTGAGTTTGAATTCTAATATTATCACACAAATTTAAATTTCTATATTAATTATATAAACTTAAAATTTCTTTTTGTTAAATTGTGTAACCTTAAAACTCAAATTTATCCAATTGTGTAAGATTAAAACTTTATAAAATAATTTAAAACCATAAGTAAGATGTTTTAAATAATTTAAAAGCTTAGTTTTCAATATGAATATTTTCACTTTCGTTTATAAATATTAAATTCGATCTTTTTAACTATATAAAACCTTAATCGGGCAAGAATAAACCCTATAAATTTTTAATTGTATGACCTTAAAAATTAAAAATAAGATAAAATAATTAATATGAAAGTCATGGAAGCAATTTTTGGGTTAATGTGCCAAAATTGAGAGCATTTTCCTCTCTTTCTTAGTCAATTAAATCATCATTACCCATTTCCTATAGTCTATGTGTATATTTATAAATATATGTATATGTATAAGTGTATATGTCCATCTCTTTTAGCCAAATTTAATCCTCATTGTGAGCTTCAAGTGGATGACCCTAATTGATTTCATTTTTTACCAAAACTTATTCTCATAAAAAAAAAAACTTATCTTAACTTTATTAAATATTGGATAAAGACTAGTAATAGTGAAACTTAATGATAGTAGCTTTGATTTTTTTTTCTTTTTATTTCTCCTCAATTTCTTTATAATGTAAAAAAGTTCAATCCCTCACATCCTTTCACTTTATCCATTTTCAAAATTTGACAAACTATCCTACTCATTCCTTCCAAAAATAGCGTGAAACTTTCTCCCCTATGTGCTTTCATTTTCATTTCCTTTCCTTTTCAAAACAAACCTTTTCAAACTTTTAGAAAGCTTCTAGGACAAAAAGAATAGCAAGTACTTACAAAACCAAGTACAAAAGGGTAAGTAAATTCTTCTAACTATTACTATCAATTAAGTTATTTAAAGTATAGAGCTTAACTATATTATTTTCTTTCTTTAGAAGTGGCATAAAGAAGGAATTCATCTTGTATTCTCTACAAGATCAAGGTAGACTACTCTAACCCTACACTTTTAGTAAAAGATAAAGAAAAAAGTTGATACAAATAGTTTAATATTTTGAATGATGATTTTAGAAGCTCTAGCTATGTATGGAAAATTTAATATTATGATGAAACATCAAGTTACTATATATAGAATAGACTTATAAAGTAACCATAAAAACAACAAGATAGAAGATCCATCTCTATGTTAGTGATGTTCGGTAAAATTTTGAACATAAGGTCATGATAGTGAGTTGTATTCAAAAGACATATTGACCTTGACTAAGTTATTATTTAATGATGATTTATAAGCTTTAGACAAATAACAATCAAAACAATAACATATATACACACATGCATGTGTGGTGGTCCAAAGAAGAAAAATAGGTCACCACTTCATTTTAAATTCAAAATCTTATGATTCCTTTCTTCACATAAATAGATAAAAATGATTAAAGAACTAGTTAGTTAATAAAGGAAACAAATCATTGAAATAATAAAGTATATGCCTTTATATATTTTTTTAAGAAAATAAATAACAAGTTAAATATAGTATAATATGTGATGCTATAGAATATGAAGATTTATATAAATAATTAGAAAAAGAAATTATGAGAAAATATAATATAGTGATATGCATACATAACCCATGGTTTCTAGAAAAAAAATAATAAAAGGAGATTATTTAATTTATGAAATCTAAGTGGATTATTGAAAAGTACATGAAAGAGCTTTACAGCGACTATTTTTATGCTCAAAACAGAGTTAAAATAAATATATTACATTTGGTTTAACAATAAGTGGTTAAAATTAAGATTTAAAGTCCGTTAGAGTACTTTTCTATAAATATTAATTTTATATGAATTAGACTAATTAAATAGATAAAATTATGATAAAGTAATTTTCCATGAGCTTCAAAATGACTATTTAAATGTTAAAATAGGATTAGAAACGAGAAAATAACAATAAGTTTAGTAAAATATAAATTTAGGACACTTAGCCACAATTAGGAATACATATCAAGTTATCTCTATCATAATATGTTGTTATTACTCTTTTTTATGGGAGATAGATCCATTCTCCGACTTGCCAGAAGATTATCATGACGAATAGGTTAAAGATGAACCAGTGAGTAATTTAGATATGTTTTACTGTATGTGTTTGTAGTATAGTGCACTAAAATAAAGATAATGAAAATTGAATTATGTATGGGGTTATGGAATTATATGCTGCTTAGTGATTGTATTGATCGTTGAATTAATATAATAACAGTGGAAATCGGTTTATTGAAATAGCTGTTTGATAAATTGTTAAGTGTTTTATGATTGAAGTAGTCATTTTAATAACTGGACTAAAATTATCGGACTTTATAATAAATTATCATGCATTGCACGAATTCATAAATTGCATTATTTTGAGGTTACCCTGCTATGTGTTAACATTTCGGACCTATGAATTCAGTTAGTACTTCTAGATGTGGATTCTTAGTTTCACGCTAAGTTTTCATAGATCTGTTTGGTTCCATGGAAACTACTTGGCACTCGAAGGAACGTCGCCTATGAGATCAATATGAAAAAGTTAACACTTAATGGAGTTCTAAATTTTCCAAGGGTAAGTAGAGATAATTTAAATTATTTTTAAATAGATGTATATATTATCTATTTCCTTGGTTCTTAGTTTCCCCTAGGCTTGGTTAACCAGTATTGGTTCCTGACAATCCCAGTGTGAGGGCACAGATTTACACCCTATTGAATTATAGTTATTCAAACTTGTATTTGCTATATATGACTGAGTGTCGCATTACATGTGCTTGTTAATCAAACTTGCTTGTGATCGTGTAATGTTGAATAAAATCCGATTACTTCATTGAGTTGTGGTTTCGCTTACACCCTTATAGGCATTTCAGGTTCCAAGGCAGTCCGTGGCTTATGTCGAATCACGTCTTTATTAGGGTACAAGTCCTAATGCTAATGATTAGAGCTGGAAGGAAAAGCTTAAAGCTTATGATAGAATTACTTAGATTAATATCTGTTGTTATCGTTATTACAAAAAATATGTGGTCTGTAATAAATAGTAGTTAATAGTGATGCTTATTATTGCTTTATTTCCCATATGATTTATATATATTCGTATTTCTTATCAAAGCAACTTCGATCCTACTTTCATGTCATTTCCTTTGGTGTAATTTTGTTGTCCAAGTGATTGTATTCTATATTGATGTTCATATCATGGCTTGACAAGAACATCAATTTAGATTTACAATGTCTTGATACTACTAAGCTACCTTTAGGGCGTGACAATGGTGCCTCCATATCTATAACCCATACAGGTAACTTCTCTATATACCCCAGATAGGCCTTTACATATCACTAATGTCCTTTTCGTCCCTCCCTTATTCATAACCTCTTATTTATTATTAAACTATGCTCATTAATGTCCTTGTTATCCCCTCCTTTCTCGATGACATCTTATCGGTTATTAAACTATATTATGATAATAATTGTAGTATTACTTTCAATGCCTCTCGTCTTTGCATTAAGGATCATCAAACAAGCAAACTTCTCCTTCAACAGCAGACTGCACATCATCTCTATCCTTTTTGACCTTGCATTACTCAATCCCTGAGGACTCTTTTTCCTTCAGTCTTATCGAAAGAGATATGACATTCTTAACAGTGTCATCCACATACACATATAATCAATCATCTTGTTAATAGTCATCACATTAATGCCAATTCTTCCTCGAATCCCCGTCATGCTTGCAATATTGACGAATCTACTCGGTTACCCATTCATCATTCAAGTTATCATGCTCAAAACCCCTTAGATGTCATTCATTTAGATGTCTGGTAATCACCTGTTAGATTTAATTTGGGGTTTTGATACTATGTCCTCTTTGTTGGTGATTGCACTCGATACTTTTGGCTTTTTCCCATGCACAATAGAACTAAGGTCTTAACCAATTTCAAGCATTTTAAAACACTAATTGAGAAATACTTTGCCAACCGCATTAAATTTTTACACCTACCTATCACAAGCTTATAGGCATACTTATTCTAAGATTACCACTCCACCATCTTCCATAAGTCCTTCTTCCTCTCCTACCATAGCTAACCCTCTACCATCATTATTAATCCCTACAACATCTACCTTCACATCAAACTCCCCTTCTAGACCTGTTTACTCCATGTTTACCCACTCTAGATTTGACACACAAAACTAAAAACTATCCTCAATCTTCACACCTACAAAATGCCACATAAGCCTCACCACTACATTGAACCTCTTAAAGACCCCATTTGAACTACTATCGTGAGAGAATAATTCAATTCCCTCTTTCAAAACCATACTTGGGTCCTTGTACCTCCTCAACCAAACCAAGATGTTGTTGGCAAAATATATAAGACTCCAAACGAGCAGAGCTACTCGTGCTTGGCTTGTTTTAGACTCGAAGCTTGAGCTCAAACCTAGACTCGTTTAGCTAAACAAGCTTAGCCTAAGCTTATTTTCAAGCCTACGAGCTTGCTTATGAATAGGCTCGTTAAGGGCTCGAACAGGCCCATTAAAAGCTCGTTTAACACACATATATAATATTATTAATATAATATTATATAATTATTTATATTAATTTAATATTACAAAAATAATTAAAAATATAATTATACATGCTAAAAGAGCTAAGCTTAAGCTTTTTTAACTAAATGGGCCCGAACTTGCACATTTCAGGGTCGTTTAGAGCCCAGCTTAGCTCGAGCTTGTTAAAATTTAAACAAGCCGAGCCTAAGCTAGTAAAAGTCTAGCTCATTTACACCACTAAGCACATAGAAGTTCTGCATTAGGTATAATGTCGAAGGACGGGTTGAACATTACAAAGCTTGCCTTATTACCCAAGGCTTCATTCAACATGAAGGCATTGATTATGATGAAACATTTAATGCAGTTGTCAAACCTACCACTATATGTTTTGTTCTCTCTCATGCAGTTTCTTCATCATGGATTATTCATCAATTAGATGCTAAGAATACTTTTCTCCATGGTCACTTAAATGAGACAGTGTTCACAAAAACAACCTCATGGGATTATCCATCTCTGTTATCCCCACAATGTCTACAAACTCAAGAAGTCTTTTTATGGCCTCAAAACAGGCTTATCGTCCCTAGTTTCATCGGTTCAACACTTTTCTTTTCAACATAAGCTTCCGTTAGCGTAAAGCTGATACATCTATGTTTACCTTTTTCTCAAGGTTCTCACATGCTTGTTCTACTCCTCTATGTTGATGACTTGATCCTTACTAGTAATAATCCTCATCTCGAAGCTAATCACATATCTCTTGTCTCTCAACAACGTGCAATGAAGGATCTTAGGGATCTTTACTTTTTCTTATGTGTTAAGGCCCATCGCATACCTCTAGGTTTGCATTGGATCTAGTCTCACTTCATACATGACATCCTCAAATGTATGACATGCACCTCGGCAAACTTATCAAAACACCAACGTCCCCTCAAAGCCATAAGTTTCTCTTACTCTCCAACCTCACTTTTGTACTACGAGATTGTTGTGGAACTCCAACACCTCACTATTACCAAACTATACATCAACTCCATAGTTAGTCAATTGAGTCAATATATGCACTAGCAAAAACACTAATCACATGTGGCAGCTAAGCGAGTCCTTCGATATCTTCATGGCACCGTGATACTAGATCTCCCTATTATTTGCATAACAGACTAAATTAAATATATTAGAGATAATAGGTTGTTTTTTGAAATGGTCAATTTAATACTCAATCAAAATTTTTGTAAGTATTTTTACTATCCCCTTAATATTACTACTTTATTTGTAGACATATAATAGGTTACATATCATTAAATTATTACTAATAGATCTAACACCATTTAATACTGCTGCGTTTATCTTCTATGATAAGAAACAAACCAAAAGTTATCAGTGAGATAATAAAAAATGCCAAGAAATATTTGATTGAGTATTAAATTGACTGTTTCAAAGTTCATATATCCACTTTTGTGTTTTTTTTTTTTTTTGTGAAAGCATAAGTTAATTAACTATTAAACAGTCTGTACATAGGTTGCATACAGTCCACTACCTTGTTTAAACAGCAAAGCTTACATGGCGTAATAACAACATTATAAACCAAAAGACGAAGAAAGGATATAAGCATTCACTAAGAGCATGTCCATGTATAATAACAACCTTCGAACACACATAACTAGAGTCATCCAACATCATTATATCCTATACACATGCTAGTGGATCATTAAAAAAAAAAAAAAAAAAACTCCCTTTGCAAACATCTCCATGCCAACAGTTGCCAAAGCATCATCTAGATGGCTTATCTCCCATATATGATGTTCTAATTTATAGTGCTGCAGCTAACAAATCCTTACCCTACATAGATTTAAAACATTGAAATATTTAAATTAACAGTTAGCTTGAGAATTCAACAACTTTGTCACCACTTGGGAATCAATTTATTTCCACCCTACTAAAAATTTTTCCTATGGAATATTTCAAATCATAAGCCAATGCCCATAACTCAGCAGCAACAATATCAATGCATCCATTATTTTTAGCAAGTCCAAACAGCCAAGATCCATATATATCTCGAATAACACCTCCAGCAACTGCTAACTTTGATTATGGATTTAAAGTAGCATCTGTATTCAATTTTACCTAACCATCAAGTGGTAGAGTCCATATGATATTGAGCCTCTCAATAGACTTTTAAACATTTTGTACTTTTAAAACCTGCCCAAGATTCATGTGCTTTTATTCTAATTGTTACTTATAACTCTTCAAAGGCACTAGTATTTTGATAAATCAATTTGTTTCTAGAATTCCAGATAACTCAAAGCATAATAGTAAATATAAAACATCTTGGTGGTTGTATTTGTTGAGGATCTTGTGTAGAAATGCACAATTCAAAAGAAGGCATTCATGAAAAGGCATAGATGAAGATACTGTGCTTAAATTTTTATTTTCCCATTCTATTATAATATGAGAAATACAATGACATTCTTCGAAAGCATGAGTAATATCTTCATTAGGAAAACCACAATAAGGATAGGCTGCATATAAAGCAAGCCCCTTACAATGTAAAATTTGAGCAACTAGCAAGGCATTAGACGATAATTGCCATAAAAACACTTAATTTATGTGGAAAGTAAGAAGACCAAAGGCTTTTCCAATCTTGTAGTGATGGATTCAACTTAGGTTACAACTTTTCGCATGTGCTTCTCAATGCAGGTGTGATCCTATTTTTCCTACCAATGACATAGCAATCTTGATGTTCTTTCAAGATAACAATAAACCCCATCTCATCTACCAAAATATCAGATGGTTCAAAGCCGATTTTATTATTATCTTAAGTTACTTCATCTATCCAACGGTCTTTAACTGTTAATTGCATAGAACATTATGAAATTGGTCCCTGAATCAAAGATCTAGTTAATCCCTTGTCAACCCATTTATCATACCAAAAGTTAAACTTTATACCATTACCTAAGCAACCAAATCCATCATCCTTGACTCACTTTTTCAGCTTTTATTAATCCTTTACATAAAAGAGATCTTGTACAAGGGTTGCCATTACTGTTCTCTTTCCATAAGTGCCTATACTTAGCTTTACATAATTTTGCCCATGAGACTTTACTTGCTTTCCATTCATCCCAGCGCTTTAATTAACGTGCCTTATTTCTCATGGTCAAGTTTGTAAGTACTAAACCCCCATTTGCCTTTGATTGAGTAAGGTTTTCCCAAGCAACCTAATGAATTCCTCTCTTATCATTATGTCCTGTCCCGATGAAATTCCTCATAAAACACCACAGTTGATCCATTGTATTTTGTGGCAAAGAAGACATTTGCATATAATAAGTAAGAATAGACTCTAAAATCAATTTAGCCAAAACTATTCAATCAACTATACTCAAGTGTCTTCCCTTTTAGCCATTCAATTCTGATTGAACTTTTTTAATTCATTTGCGTAAAGTTAACACAAAAATATGATTATAATATAATAAGTTACTCTTAATACAAAAATATAATTATAATACTTTTGTGTAAAGTTAATATGCTAAATTTGACATTTTTCATATTTGGAAATAAGATCTTAATATGTGTTCCAAGATAACATAGACTAGATAAAATTTGAAAATGGTTATTATTTGTAAATCATGTGTCATTTTCTTTATAACATCTATGCTATTAAAGCAAAACCACCTCCTTTGGTGTCTTTAGTATAAATACTTTTAGTGTAGATGTTTTTAATATAATATTTTTAGTATATGGGCATAAAATATTTTTCGTATACCTGAAATCATGAAAATTAAATAGGGTTTGAATATAATTAAATAAGATTGAATAGATATAGTTTTTTTCATTTTTAACATACAGGCGTAAAATATTTTTGGTATCCTTAAAATAATGAAATTAAATAAGGTTTGAATATAATTAAATAGGGATTGAATAGACATAATCTTTTCTGCGTAAAATATTTTTGGTATCCTGAAATTATGAAATTAAATAATGTTTTTATTTATACTATTAAAGCAAAACCACCCCCTTTGGTATTTTTAGTGTAAATATTTTTAGTATAAAATTTTTAATATAATGTTTTTAGCATATAAGCATAAAATATTTTTCGTATCCTGAAATGATGAAAATTAAATAAGGTTTTAATATAATTAAATAAGGGTTTAACAGATATGGTATTTTCCTTTTTTGGCATGTGGGCGTAAAATTTTTTTGGTATTCTTGAAATCATGATATTAAATAAGATTTGAATAGAATTAAATAGGGGTTGAAAAGACATAGATTTTCCGCGTAAAATGTTTTTGGTATCCCTGAAATCATGAAACTAAATAAGGTTTGAATAGAATTAAATAAAGGTTGAATAGATATAATATTTTTCTTTTTTACGCTAAGCATGTACCTTTACATACAACATACCAATCTAAAGCTTTGATACCGTATTTATGCATGACAGTTACCTAATATGGAGAAGTTACGTGTAGAAAATACAATTGTAATTATGATTTGTAATTAATTTTCTAATTTTTAGGACTAATTAAGGTCGTCCTCTTCCAACCTATCAAAATAATATATCTATTTAATTTATATATATCGAGTTGTTTTATTTATACACGCATCACGGGTGAGTCGTCTTCTTGTAATTTTTTTAACTTGTTAAATGATACACCTCTCTATATTGTAATATTTCTTTATATTTTTTTCTTTTTGTAGTGTCATTAAAAAACCCTTGTGAAATTGTTCAAAAAGTCTCCCATTGATCTTGGGATTAAAATATTTATATTAATTAACTTATGTGCCTAGACCAATGGATGATTTTTTCAACAATCTCATGAAGGATTTTTTAGGAAGACGATAAAAGAAAATATAAACAAATGTTATAATATAAAAGGTGCTTTATTCAAAAAATTTGAAAATTCATGTTATAAGGTAAATGACACTTGATTGCAAATTATAACCTTTTTCAAATTTTGCTTGCTTTATTTTATCTTGAAACACATAGTAAAATCTTACTTTTCGAATAAATTTGATGTTGAGAGTTTTCAAGTGATATAATATTTTATAAAAACCAAACATTGCATGTGAAAAATTATTCGTAATCAAACTTATAACATAAACATAATTTTCCTTTTATTTCTAAAATAATATATTGATTAAAAATATAAAACTAATTTCAATTAATTAATTCATAACTTTCTTTATATTTTAAAATAATATACTACTTAAGAAAAATAAAATATTAATTTTTAATAAATTAATTAGATAGATATTAAAGTGCATCAAAACTAAAGCATAGACACGAAAATGCAATTAAAACTAAAGTATAAAGCACTAAAATGAAAAAAAAAAATCTAATAGCATTAACTTTTTTGTCAACAAAGACATTAAATTGATACTAATTTGAAACTATAGACACTAAATTACCGAAATTGAAAGTTTAGATATTAAATTGTAAAAAAATAAAAAAGTATAGGGACTTTCGGTGCCTTTTTTTTCGGTGGGTCACAAGGGTTATTACAATGCGACTACATAAGGCCATCACAACTCTAACGTGAGAAATTGAATTTAGTGCATCAAGGATGATGACCTAGACCGGATGCCACTAGTCTACAAGGCCATTAGCGACTTTCGATGCCTTATCGCTATATAATGTGTATTTTTTGTTCGCGTGTTAGGCTTGAAGAAAAGGATTAGTCTGCTTTTGAGTGAAAAACATGTTTAGGGCTCCTACAAAAAATAATTACCAAGATATGGTCGGTTTTGAAAACAATTACCAAAATCATTCACAAATTCACGTTTATAAGTGATGATATTGCAATTTTACATGTAAATCGGGTCTAAAAAACACAATTTAATGTTTTAGTATCGTACCTAAATCATGATAATTAAAAGGGATATAGTATTTTGTATATAAATCGTGTTAATTAATCGTGATATATGGGCAAACTATGCAAAAATTTTGAACCACATCTAAATTACTTTTTTTCTTTCAAGATATACATTTATATCACGTTTTCAATGCATCCTATGTGTCAACATATATTACGTTTATTTTTCAAGATTTACGTCTATTTAAGTAAGCCTATGCATCAACATATACCACGTGTTTTTTTTTTTTGGATATACCTTATTATATCGCGTTTATTTTTCAGGATGTAGTATTTGTATCGCGTTTCATTTTCAAGATAATGTGCACAAGTAAAACGGTACGTTTATGGGCCTATGTTGCCTTCCATTATCGCAATATAGGTGAATTCAAATCTACATCGCCTTCTTTGTCCTCATTCTATCATCACTCTTGAAAACAGAAAAAACATAAGCACCCCCAAGTTCTCTCAGAAAGGAATTTAAGGTTGGTATGGTTCTTCAAATTGAAGTGGTCCGATTCAACAATCAACTTCCTCAACTTGAATATAGATAAGTAATGTGCTATTCTCGTTTTCAATTTATCTTCATTACGTGAAATTTTATTTGTACATGACGCAAATACATGTTTGATGAAATGTTTGTTAGGGATTCTTTCAAAGTAATTACTCGATAACAAAAAAAAAAGGACACTCCAAAGCTTTCTTGGCAAGGATTTTAGGTTGCTTTGATTCTTCAAAGTACTCTATAAGAGATTCTCCAAAGCTCTCTTGGCAAGGGTTCAAATTCATTAAAAAGACTGCTGTGAGTTCTTTTACTTTCACTTTATGAATCAATAATTAAATTCATCGTTGTCTACTTATTGTCTGATTATATTGAACATGAATTCGTTGCGAAGGAGGTGTTGGAATTTTAGGCATTTGATAGAGACTAGAGAGTGGATAAATGGATAAAGGCTAGAGAGTGAAAAAATGGATGTATATGTAGTGTATGTCTGAACATTTTTCCTAGAATGATGCCCAGCTATGTTTAGGAAAAGTAATGTCTTTGGATATCCATAGTAATCCTCAATACTAGAGCCAAACATTAATTTGGTGAATTCAATGGATTTCGTATCGGTACAAGGAAGGTTATAGTAAGCTGCATTCATGCCATCTAGTACATCTACAAAGATAAAAAAATTATACCAAAGTAAAATAGCATCTCGATGCAATTAATTATATCAATAAAAAGAGAACATCTAGCTGAGTAGAAAATTGCATCTTAATGCGACTAACTAAGATATAGCAGGTTGTAATCATGTTATCTAGTAACAAAGTTTCATTAGATCAGCAAATTGGACTATTTTGATATAGATAAAAAAATCTGGTTCTGTTTTGTTTTGGTATAAATAAATCTATGCTTAAACTAAAGCAAAATTTATCTTTAGATTAGCAAGTTGGCTTATTTTGTTTTGGTTTATTTAACTTTAGAGTAGGTCTAGTCTAAATAAATATGCAATTTCAGCTTCCAATAAAATTAAGTGTACCATGTTAAGATTGGCCTGTTCTAGTATAAGTAAATATGCAATTGGGCAAGCTAAGACAATGTTTGATTTTGGTTACTATAGTCAAGCATATTATGTTCCAAAGCATCCTGTCAATGATTGAGTTCAATTTTGGATATATCACAAATATAAGTGCTTCTAATTATTAACAATATTTTGGCAATCTTATTAGTGGGTAGTGAAAATGGTAGAACATGTTAGGATTGCTATTTTTGCTTGTGGCAAAATTTTGCGAGGCACAAACAGGCCATATTATGATAGGAGGCCATTGAAAAACCTAAAAATAAGAGTTGATATGGATTATTTAGAGCCGTTGGGTATGTTATGTGATCTTTTGAAGGTTGATATTAGTAATACTGCTGTGGAAATGTATCACAGACAGCCATTAGTATATGGAAATGATTCAAGGATTGATATCATGCTAAAAGAAATTAATGATGATAATGATGTAGAAGCGCTAATAGAGTTTGCTAAAGCATCTAAGATAATGTGCCTTCAACAATTTTTCATCAAGATGAAAGATAAATCCGCATTAAGTCAAAGAAATATACCACATTTACTAGAAATGCAACAACCTGTTCATGCTACATTAGATTTTGAAAGAACAAATAAAGCCTTACAAAATGAGAATCCTATAAATGTTAGAGTTGAAATTGAAAGTGAGATGAAAGAAGCATTTGAAGAATTCGATTCTAAAGATGAATTATGTAAAGACCCGACCCGCTAAATCTTGAGATTTAGTGTACCGAGTCCCTAACCACATATAACATTTTCACATTATATGTAAGGTTGCCTTAAAACTAACAGTTTATGAGAATTATTTGATTAAATTTACCAACACTTTATAAACGTTTTTTAAACAAAAGAAGATTGCTAATAAAAGCAATCCATGCATATATACATTATATGTACAAAGATTAGTGTCGATATAAGATACTACAAAATTATAAGCTGTTCTTGTTACAAAAAGATAAACCAAAGAGATTTTAAAGTTTTTTACAAATTAGGCTTATTTAACAAGCCTCATATAAAGAGAATTATGTTTTAAGCAAAAGCTTCTCCAAAAACCAAGGGCATTCGAGTCCTACTCGTCCATGAACCTCTCAAAATCTGACCCATATCCTAGATCATCATACAACTCATCTTCAATACCTGCAGTGCAGCAAAAGTGAGCCAAAGGCCCAGTACGCAATAACAAATACAAAAACAAATTGTCAAGTAAACTTAATTCGAATGAAATGCATCAACGATCAAGTCATTATCTTGTTAGGTTTTCTTTTAACAGAACAACAGTAGGATATTCAAACCTCGGAATCACGTTCTGGGAATTTAGGGGTCCTAAGTAACAGCAGCTACTCAGGAGGTTGATATAAGCAGTCCGAATACTTATATCTCCTATATTTATTCCATAAAGAAATAGCTTCATTTAGGGCTCAAAAACCGTTGCCCGACTTTAATTAAACTCACTCCACAACATGAATCTAGTTCACAAGTCCCCATAAACTATGAACTAAACTATGGCATTTCCTTCTTAAGTTTAAGCAAACGCTACTCGGATACTATTATCCCATCAGCTATCCACTTAACCATAAACGAATCGCTATTGCATCATAGCGTACCATTGTATCATGGTAAAGTCATTGCATCATGACTTAGGTTAAGCACCTAACTAACATGTCATTGCATCGTAATAGGTTTGTTGCTCCTCGGACCAGATTAAATAGCATAATAGACATCCAGTTCATCAAAGTATTAAATTAAATTGGATTAAGTCAAATTTAATAATGCCTATTACTAGCATACAGCAAACAAGATATTACGTACCTATATCCAATAGTGTATTACTATATTCACACAGAGGGGAATCAACTGAAGAACCTTTAACTGAAATAAGAAATATTGAAACAAATCAAAAATCGAACGTAGAACATATATACAACACACAATTCTAAGTTAACTATACAAGGAGATTAAATGAACCTAACATATAGTTTTAACATTTAATTCATACATAAAACATGTTTATATAGCTTATAGATTCATTAGAAGACCATATATGAAGCAAAGAAGGACAATTGAAGAAGGTTGAAATTGTAAAAACTCAGGGAAAATGCGGGCAATTTACACAGCAAATTTGAGCTAAATGCCGGCAGCATTGGAAATATACGCCAGCGGCATTAAGCCCGGCATTAAAAAAATCGGTTTTGTTCGCATTCAACACCGATTAAAGGTCGGCGACGTTAAAGTCCTAGTAGCCGGCGTAGGATTTTAAAAAAATAAACGCTGGCCAATTTCTTCACAAAAGCCAGCAGCATTATAAGCAGCATTGAAAAAATCGGTTCTGATCACATTTAACACCGCCTCTACACCGGCGGCGTTGAAGTACCAGATGCCAGCATACATGCAAAAACAGACCTATTCGAAAAGTTTTTTGTTTCCCCAATTTTGCACTTCAAAAATTTATAGCATAAAGCACTTCTAATCCTTCTTCAAACACATATTTAGCTTCATACACTATCTTTATCCACATTAACCATTCTTAACAACTTTAAACATCATTTTAACACATCAAACTACTTCATTTATATCAAACACCCTCCTACTCTTCACTTCAAACTTAACTACTCAAATCAACTTCAATCATCACCAACACTTATCACTACTTCCATAACACATATAACGAGTTCATATAATAATAAAACATAACCTAACATTTATTAATACATAAAACCACTCAAACTGATATGACATTAAACTAATTCTAACATGGATTCTATATTTATATCACAAGAAAGAATAAACAAGAGTTTACAATTTGCATTAACTTACATGAAGAAGTTTGGCTTGAGACATTTGTTGAATCCAAGAGCTTATTTTTACTAAGTTTAGAGCTTATGTTTGAAGAAAGAAGAACAAAAGAAAGAAATGAAAAGTGAAAATTCGTTTTAAATTTTGTGGGCTACCAAAAGAGGGTCTATTTGATCAAAATATGGATTCATAATTATCCTAACTTTGACTTTTGGGATACATATGGGTTGGGCTTAATTTGGCTTAATTTAGGGCAAATTTGAACTTAAACTTGAGCTTGAAAATAGGCTTAACTTTTTGTAAAATTCTGCTAACAATTATTTAGACATTTCAAAAGTTGCTTTGATAAATTTAAACATAACACACACACACACATATATTAATTCATAAGAGACGCAAACATTAATTATACTAAATACATTAATATACATAAAATAATAGTATTAATCTCATCACACATATATACACATACATCAATAATTTACATCAATAAATATAGTATGTCAAACCTATTTCTACACATTTATTTTCATATATCAAATTTACTTCAAACTTAATATTTAGAACTAATATTATATTTACATGAAAATTAAATTATTAAATAAATTAGGTTATTTCAAATTAGTATGTTAAGAAGATGAAAACCTGGGTGTTGGATATGACCTATCCGATGATGGTAAGGATCCTGAGACACTAGAAGATATTGATGAACATATCGTTCAGACTAGATCTCACTCAAAATAGCATAGCAGAAACACATCTTTCTAGGATGAAGTTCCATTCATTAGCAAAATGGATGTTAGAGATGGTTATATATCATATGAAGAAGACTTTTTTTTCACTCTAAAAGGATAGGTTCCATTGATGAGTTAAGGCAAGATATGTGATTTAAAAGCAAATCAGATTTGGTGTTTGTCGTTAAGATGTGGCATATGAAACATCACTATAACTTCTTGGTTATTGAATCGGATACAAAGGTGTGGTCAATTATATGCAAAGAGAAGGAGAGCTGTGAGTGCAAGTGGAGACTTTGCGCATGATAAAAACATTGGGATATCGACTTTTTGGTAACAATAGTGGAAGGACCACATAAATGTATAAATAGAAAAATAGATCAAGACCATCAATAGCTCGACCAAAGCTTCTTGAGTCAATGTTTTATGGATCAAGTTAGAAATGATGTTGATGTGAAAATCATTGCACTAAGAAAGCAAATTGAAGAAACATTTGGATATGTAGTAACAAAGAGGAAAATTTGGAGAGGAAAAAGAAAAGCAGTTGAATTTGTATATGATAATTGTGAAGACCCATACAGTGAATTACCAAAACTACTGCAGGCTATTAAAATAACTAATCTTATAACATCTATAGCTTGGCAATTCAGGAAAACTAATAAAGAAGACGGGGTGATATTTGGAAGAGTATTTTAGGCATTTAGGCCATGCTTAGAACCTTTCAAAACTTGTAGGCTAGTAGTTAGGATAGATGGAACTTTTTTTTTGTGGAAAATATTCTCATAGTCTTCTTGTTACATGCAGTTTGGATGGTGCTAATCGTATAGTACCAATAACATTTGCATTGGTTTATAATGAATCAGGTGCACAATGGTCATGGCTTCTAATCAAACTAAAACATTGCTTGTAATACTTGCAAGAAGATGGACTCTCCTAATGAATCATATCAGACAGACATAGAGGTATAATAAAAGCATTGAATGATAATGAGGTTGGATGGAAGCCTCCTTTTGCATATTAGAAATTGTTGAACTTTATTTTCACGAATGATTTTGATAAGAATAATTATTACATAATTAATTATTTAAATATTCTTAATTGTTCAAATACTTAAAATATTTATATATATATATATATATGATTTGTATTTGTTATGTTGTTGTCTAAGTTTTAATACAGTAAAAAGTTGAAGAAAAATCAAAGACAAAGCTATCAAGCCTAGTAGAAGAAAGGTGGAGACACTATTATCAGATAAATACAAAAGACTAAGTTTTGAGCAAAATCGCGAAGTTAATGGCTGGAGTTTTGGGCAAAATTTATAAAGTCAAAGGCCTCAGTTTAGGCCTCGACCTTGGACCTCGACTTCATAAATTTGGGCTTGGGCAAAATTTATGAAGTCAAGGGCTGAAGCTTAGGCCTCGACTTCGGACCTCGACTTCATAAATTTGGCCTTGGGCAAAATTTATGAAGTCAAGGGCTGAAGCTTAGGCCTCGACCTCATACCTCGTTTTTAGAAAGTTAGCCCTCGACTTTAGAAATAAAAGAACTGTTGGAATGCATTTAATGCATATGTCAGACACATTTAATGTTTTTTCTCTGGTTTTGACTTTTACATGTTTTTAAAACGTTAAGTTCATTGAACATAAGTATGAGCTGTCAGAAACTTTTTGATAATGGGCAAATTTTTATCAAGAGCTATAAATGTAATTTTCCTCCTCTCTTTGAAATAAAATGACATATTAAAATTTTTGAACGCACAGTAAAAACGAAAACAATGTTTTGTAAATTTTTTTTTACTTATGTTTTTTTTTTCTCGTTCTCATTAATTTGAATTTTTTTAAGAAAACAATCAGTGCTCTGTTTTGAAATTTGTTGATACACTCTAAACAAGAGTTTTTTATCGCTATTTAAGATTTACAAAAATTGATTATCTGCTCGTTTAAGGAGCTCAATTTGTAAAAGGAATTTGTAAAATTTTCAAAGTATTTTCTGTTGTAAATATGCTCAAGTAGGAGCATTTCTTTGTAAAGGAAATTTATATATTTCCTTAAGAGCTTTTTAATTTGTAAACCTGTTCATATAGGAGTTGTTTGTAAAAAGTCCTCAAACGAGACATTTGTAAAAGAAGTCCTCATATAGGTAAAGAGAAGTGATTCATTGAAGGCAAAGAGAAATCCTTAGTGGGAGGCAATTGAAGTCTGGTTGTGTGTTACCAGCACAACACTTGATTTATCAAGTGGAAGTCCTTTGTGAAAGGCAATTGTAAAAGTCCTATTGTGATAAGCATTATTATAATTCCTCGTATAAGAGGTATATGATTTTGGAATAATCAATATAGTGGTAAAAGTCCTCTTTGAGGCATTTGCACCATGGAGAGTAAACAGTAGGCCGAACTCCACGTTATGTCATTGTGTTGCTTCTTTTTCTCTCTCTTTGAGCTTCCTTATCTTTGCTTATTTATTAATCGGTTTTAATTAGTTTATTCCGCTGCATTTCTTTGTTTTAATTAACTATTGTCTTATCTTAGTTAATTAATCTGTTTGATAAAACAGAAAAATTTGCAATACTTAATTCACCCCCTTCTTAAGTATTCCTTATGTATTGTTTCTAACAGAGACTATGTGCACGACGCGTTGCGAGCAACTTCAATACAAAATACAAGAATACTTATTTGAAAAAAAGATAGTAACAGCAGCAACATTTCAATCACAAGAAAGAAGGTTTACGTACCACGTGGAGGAGCTGAGCAAAAGACACACAGGTGCTATAAGTTGCTTCATATACATCGTAAAAGAGTAATGGACACGTGCCTACGATGGAGGTCTCATATATGGAGTAATGACAACAAATTTGAATTAGAGCTATAATGTAGTGATAAGAGGTGTAAGATTGTTGCCTGTATTAGCCCTGGTTTTAAAAATATTTTATAATTGTGTGGGATATTTCCAATCGAGGTAAGATGAAGCAACCGAAGCTATTATTGAAATGAAGACCTACACTAAAGGTGCTCGTAGAAGGATAGAGAAATGGAAGGATTTTTGAAGTACAAACAGGCATATACATGGCAACTGGTGGTAGCAAAGGTGGTCATTACCAAAAGGTAGATATTATAAATAATATATGTAGCTGTAATAAGTGGCAAACTTTTAAGATACCCTATTCACACACATTTGCGGCCATAGCTCATCTAAACATGGATCCTATGCAAAAGATTGAGACGTGGTATTGCTTGGAAAACCAACTTATCTGTTATAGGACTTCTTTTTAACCTCTTGAAGATAGAAACACTTGGCTAGATCATGAACAAATTCATACAATTTACCTCAATATACAATAAAGCAAGGACAAAGGGAAGGCCACGAACAACCCGATTCCGCAACGAGATGGATCCTAAAGAGATAACATCAAAGAATTGTTGTGGAATATATAGGAAATGACATAATAGAAGAAGTTTCCCTAAACTGAAAAAAAAAAAACAAAAAGGTTTCAAAATATATTCAATGCTTGTTTCATTTATATAATTGTATTATATATGTGAAGATCTAATTATACATATGTTTTATGAAGATATAACATGTTTTTTCTCGTGCAAATGGAATTGGGTCCAGCAGGTAGATCAATAATGACAAAGCAGGTGGCTCATAAGTTTGAGCCAGTCTGGCGGTGAGAGGTATGTTACTTAACTATATTATATATACTAAAAAAATGACATCATAATATAATGTGATAACATTACTGTATTTTGTTATTTTTTTTAAACGTAGGAGCACACTACAATTACATGCCGCCGTCGTGAGGCTACGTTGAAGAATATAGATGCAATGTTACTGCTACATGATGATAAGATGCATCCATACTTGAAGTAGTTAAGAATCCGAAAGGTAGCTAATACAGTTAGATTGGGGATTGATCACTGCATTAGTTGAAAGATGGAGACCTAAGACACACACGCTTCGTATGTCTCGTGCAGAGGTTGGGTTGACTTTACAAGATGTTGTAGTGTTATTTAGATTGCCTATAGATGGGAGTATAGTTACAGGAGTGATAAAGTTGACATGGATAGTGGTATGTGTAAATTTATTAAGTGTCTTGGCTTGAGAGTACATTCAGAGCATTACCAGCGGATGTTGATGATGTCACTATACAGAGATATACCAGAGCATATATACCACGGTTGATTGGATGGATACTATTTCCAGATAAATCCTCTAATTTGGTATATCTTATGTTTCTATCATTGTTAGAGAACTTCGAGATCACTAGATCACATAGTTAGGGATTAGCCTGTCGTGCATAGCTGTATAGAAATTTGTGTAAAGCATCCAAGTCTTCTACAGTAGAGATGGGCGGAGCGTGTATATTACTACACTTATGGGCATGGACCAAAATTTCGCATACTGCTCTACTCGGACAGCATTGGCTTACACCACTAGCAGGACTACTATCTTACATATGGCATGACATATATGATCTGTCACATATTCCTTTATATATAGTATCATATTACAAGACGACATTTGATTCTCAGAGAGCTGATGAGGTAATATAAAAATATCAATTGATCTATTTAAATTCTCGTATTTATAAATTAACAACTAACACATAATGCTATTTTACAGATATGTTGGATGCCACATACAATTGAGATACTGGATTCATTGCTACCTATATGCCGAAAGGGGCAGGACTTGTGGTTGACATGGGTGGTATTGATTTGTTTCCATATTGTGGAGGTACATTATTTTGATAGAGTTGTCCAACAATTTAGTAGGATTCATCGGATCCTACAATCTTGTTAAATGGACAAACGCCTCCACAATATAGATCTCAGAGGGAAGAATGAGGATGATTGGACTAGGAAACACATACCTCATATACATCAATAGCAGAACAGGAGATAGAATCTGATTATATTAAAGTATGATGAGGCACTTGTAGACATAGTTTTAGAGGACTATTATTAGTAGCACTACAATATGACAATACGATACATAGGATGATTTGAAGCATTATTAGGAGCTGTAGTAACTATTCTCTCTTAAATTGTATAATTATATTCATATATGAAAAAAATACTCTTATTAATTTCCATTCTATAACATTTAATTTTGCAGTCAGATGCTTTTGATTGTATCAAGCGAGTAAACACATTATAAGAAGCTAAGACAATAGCAGCTGAAAGTAAACAAAGATTGCATGGTTTTAGAGGAATCAAAATTCTTGCTGCAGATGAGTAAGAGTAAAGATCACAAGAGCCTGAAGACCTGAAGAAGAAGAGGACATACACAAAGAAGAAGAAATCAACATGATCTACTAGTAGATCGATCATCTAATCCACCGGTTGATGTTTTTATTGCTCCTGTAGATCTACTTATGGATGCTCCTATGGATCTACCAGTGGATGCTTTCGTTGCTCGTATGGATCCACTAGCAGATACTCCTATAACTCATATAGATGGTATAATAGGTCATCCTAGTACTGCAACTGGTGATAGCTCTGGTTGTCCATCGTTTACTTTGATTGATTATCTCACACTAAACGTAGTTCCATCCACACTTGCCGCTACTCCACTTGCCTCTGTCAAAGCACCACGTCTTACTTCATCAAATACGAGGGAGGGAGTTACACAGACATAGCTATGCATCTTGATATTGACATTGGAACATCATAAGCACAGTCACCATCAAGACTTGGCCATAAGACATTTGCTAAGAAAAAAAATAACAATTCTTATATATATATATATATTATTATTTAGTTTTCTTTCATATCGTGTACATAACAAAACTTTATAATATGAACAACTATTATTTTGTTTCTCATTTTGAGCTAGTTTGGTTTATAATTCTGAATTAAAAATAGTTGCTATAGATTATGAATGAAGTTGATCACACAACTGTTGTGAGTTGGAAATCATGTTAGTTACACAGCTGATGTGGGTTGAAAGTATATATTATTATCAATTTGAAAAGTGAATCATCATCAATTGAAAGACGAGTGAAACTATGTAATGTTGTATTGTTACTGATTTATTTTTATCTATTTGATGGGTGAAAAATAGGTTAACTGAAGGGAAAACAGAGGGGATCGAACATGAAAACACATATATCGCGATGCAGCTTTATCCTTATATTGCGATCTTTTTTTTCGTGATGCACTATTTAAATTACGTAAATCGCGTTTAATACACACAATAATTGTAGTGTATATGTAAATTCGTTTACCTTATTTCTTAGTCACGATTTTACGACTGCAGTTAGGGAATCATTTTCAAAACGACCTTAAATAAGTAATTAATTTTAATTAGTACCATAAACATGAAATTATTTCGTTTATCTTTGGTTTTGCTTGCTAGTTGTAATGTTTTGTTGGACATTGTATTTTCTTTGGTGATAAATATATTATCTTTCCACCAAAGGGGAAAAAAATATTACTCAATGGCATAGTTTATTTGTATGTTTATTTATTTTTAATAGTTACGTGGCTTAGGAAGGAAGTAGATGCACTGCTGCAATAACAATATAATATGATTAGAAAGAGGAAAAAGTGAGAATATATATATATATATATAAATAACCAAACGAAGGAAACTATATATTTTAATTGAATAGTGGAGGGATGTTAGAGGCAAAGCAATAGGGTATGGAATTTTTGTTCTTGCATTTGCTTTTGAATAAATATTTGAGTAACTTTAATTAAAGTATTAACATCTTAAAGTAATATATATAGTAGTGTAAATAAGTATTATTGTTAAAAAAAAAGAGATAAACATTACATAAATAGTGCAAATAAAATATTATTTTTTATTTATTTGTCACGTTGATTTTTTTAATTATTTAAAACTAACGTTGTTAAACTAGACCTAAAAATGCTAGATGGTTAAGGTCAATGTGTAAAACCAGTTTGAACCGGTCCATTTCCAAGAAAGGGTAAGGTTCAACTGGTTTAAATCGAATGAATCAATTTGAGTTTGACAACACTGTTTAAAATGCTAATACCTTATTTGTACCATTGTTTTATATAATATTGATTATTATTTTACCTTTTATAACATTGATACCTCATGTGAATTTGGACTTATAAATGTTTATGTATCTCTTATACAATTTACCTTTAAAATTAGAAGGAAAGATGGAAAAAAAAATTATATTTACCAACCTACAATCTTTTTATCCACTTTTTTTTTCCTGTCCCTTTTCTAATTTTATAACCGTATTAATAAATTTACATTACGTCTTATTTAATCTTTAATAATAACATCTTTTTCATTCTCTTAGTAATTTTAAATATTTAAAAAATTAAATTAATCTTAATGTTTTCTTAGAAAAATTTTATCTTACCTACTTATTCACTCTTTCTTCCTTTTTCTTTAATTTCTAAAAAGATAAAAATAGTCATTTACTTCTTCCATCAACTATAAAACATTAATACCTTATTTGTACCATTATTTATATAACTTTGAGGGAGCTTCCAGGTGCTTTTGACCGGACCGTTCCACCATTAATTTAATCGTTAAAATAAATATAATAAATAAAATATTAACTATTTTAATGATTCGATCATGATTATGTATGGAAGTGAGCAGTTAGATTGTGACTAGATTGGTCCTGTCAAAATTAATGATAGGATCATAATTTTCCTAACTTTGATCATTTTTTTTACCCCTTAAAACCTTAATACCTTATTTGAAATTGAACTTATGAATGTTTATATTTTTGATAGTATATACCTTTTTCAATGGAGATTTAGAAGGTAAGATGGAAAAAAATAATTATACTTACTAATCTACAATCTTTTATCCACCATTTCTTTTCTATCCTTTCCTAATTTTATAACCATATTAGTAAATTTACATTACATCATATTTAATCTTTCACAATAATATATTCTTTAATTCTCTTAGTAATTTTAAATAATTAAAAAATTGAATAAATCTTCATCTATTCTTAAAAATATTCCTTCACACCTACTTATTTAAAAAAAAATTATTGGTCTTGTTATGTTTTTTCACGGAATGGGTTTTATCAATAATCTAATAGCTTATATTCATAACAAACTGTAATTAGATTCTTAAAATATTTTATACATAATTATTATATTTATTTTGAATGTTCGAATCATTGAAACGCTGGTCCATCCACAGATGGTAGGACGTAGGAGTTTCCCGAAATCCATCAGTCTTTATTCAAATTTACTGCCTTCCCCATTTTCAGTATATTAGACTCACCTTACGCGGATTTGTAATCTATTTCTGATTTTCCATGAATAACCTTACAAATCACATCGATTTACTCCAAAACTCCAATACATGGAAAGTACGGTAGGGGTGAAAAGGTAATTTCATCTCCACGTAGCTTAGACTCACGCTTGCTTACTCACAATGTCAACTTCTTTAACACACTGCACTGCTCCTTCGTTACGTCACCTCTTCAAATCTCTTCCTTTTTCAAGACCCCGATCGATGTTCCAAGTTTTCCTTCCCTTCTTCACCACTCTCTCCGTAAATTTTCCCGAGAAACAAACTCGAACTCCATTGCAACTACGCCTTCCTTCATTCATCAAGGTACGACAAGTTGACGACGACGACGACGAAGACGACGATCATCATCATTTTGCTGTTTGTTTTTCTTGGTTTAGCTTGTGAATGATTTATATGTTAAGATTTCTCTGTTATACTTTAGTTTGTTAAGTTGACGTTTTACATGTAGAATGTGATGTTTATGCAGACTTTAAGGAAGTGTTGAGACTATAAGCTTCGCTGTAGTTTGAGTTTCATTAGTAATGGCTTTTTTCAAACCCTAGAGGTTGCTTAAGTATAGATACTTGGAAGTTTTGGTTCTCTTTTGTGTGAAAAAATTTGTTCTTTCTTCTTGTTTTTTGTATTTGTAAAGTTTATTTTCAGAAATTTCACTCGTGCATGTTGTTAAACTAAATGTTACTTGAGCATTTAGCTTGCTTACATCACGAATTATCGCTGCATTTTGAATGAATATCTGTTTACTCCAGTGTTTTTTTTTTTAAGGGAAAATTTTCAGTAATCGGGTCCTGTTAGGTTGCGTTTTAAGTTTTTGGTTTGATTGCACCCTTGAGAAAAGGTGAAGAGTTTGTTATTGTTTTGTTTTTTGATTATCATAGCAAACAACTAGCATCCGTGGTCGTTTTTGTTCATAATTTGAATTGCAAGTTATTGTTAATCTGTTAAATCTCTCTCTCTCTCTCTCTCTCTCTCTTATGTTGAATAGGATAATGATTTTTGTTTTTCATTACTGGAGAATTTTCATCAAGGGATGGTTTCGAAGTTTCCTTTTTCGATTAAGTTTTATTTTTACAATCCATTGATCCATTTCCGTTTTCAAGTAAGTTTTGATTGGAGATTACACCTTCTGTGGTGTGTGTGAGATTCTGTTAATGGTGACGATAACGAATCCAAGTTAATATGGTCCTCATGTGACTGGTTGGTTGGTTCTATTGCAGTGTTATATTGCTCAATAGGAGCATGGGCAAAGGTGTGAAGAAACAAAACTTAACAGAAGAAGTTGGCCCTAACAGCAGTGTCACCGCCCGAAATCTTCGTAAAGATGAACTTTCTGGGGTCATATTTGGATGCAAACATCACACAATTGCTGAGTGTTACTCGAAGGAGCTGTTTGGTTAGTTGGACAGCTATTCTTCTGATTATTTCTTTCTTCCTTTATTTCTGTTTTTCTTTCTCTTTGTGCATTTGATTGCTTGCGTGAATATTAATTATGAACTTATGGTTTTTCTCTCAAATCTATGTAGGTCTGCCAAGTCCACATTATGCCTATGTTAGGAAAATTGATCCTGGTTTGCCACTATTCTGTTCAACTACAGTGATAGAAAGCTTCATGGCATATTCGAGGCAGCAAGTAAGGGGCAAATGAACATTGATCAACACGCATGGATGGAGGATGGTTCAGAATATACCCCATATCCTGCTCAGGTAGTTATGCTTTTTTCCTCATAATCCATTTAACTCTCCTGTTTTGTCTAGTCTTAGCATGTCTCTTTTCCCTTGCACTGAGTAATGGGGAGTTACTTAAAATACTCTGCTATTTCTTTTCAAAGGTTCGGATTCGGATTCAGCGTCATTGCCAGCCTTTGATGGAAGACCAGTTTGCTCCAATAATATCAGATAACTACCATAAACCGAAGCTGTTTTGGTTTGAATTGGACAAAATTCAAACAGACAAGTTGATCTCTCGTTTTCTGTCTTCTCCAATTGATACCCGTAGATCATTGGCCAATACAAGAAGCAACTGGCCACATGTGTCCAACCCTAATAGAGATGATAAAGCCAGTCAGCTATGGGCTGGTCCAAAGAGCCGGGATACAGGAAATACAGAGCACGAGTGTAAAAAAACGTGGAGCTCTTTATTTAAAGGTTCTTCAACTGCTGTGACTGGGGAGGAAGTTGGTAGTCTAGGAGAGAAAGCAGAAGTGGACGTTCCTTTTCCTTCAGACCAGCAAACTTCTGATTATGCCTCTCAAGATGAATCCACGAGTATTCCCGGACAAGAGCTGTGGGTTGCTGACCCAGAATGGGGTAGTGGAGAGAATTATCAGGAAGTTGCAATAGCATCAGCATTGAAGTCTTCCAGTGGGGGACCAATAATTTCAAAGGTAACCCCCACCAATTCTGTAAGAAAATGGCTAACTAATTATATGTTGTTTCCATTTACTTATTGTGTGTTTATAATGTAATTGAAGGTGCTGGGTGATGTGGAGGAACTTAAACTCTCTTTGGGACAGCAAATTCAGAAGGCATTGTTTCTAGAGAATGAGCTGGTAGATTTCTCATCCAATGATCTATGGTTCTTGATAAAGCTAAAGTTGGTTGTTGAGAAAAGATAAAAGATAATTTTTCTCTCTTGAAAAAACAGTACAATGGAAGTTACAATATATAAGCACATAATGTGGTAGGTAGCAACAACATCTTCTTACCTAAGACATGGTAAATAAATAATTAACATAATATCCCAACAACCCTTAAACTAATATCTATATTTCCAATACTTCTCCTCAAGCTTCGGAATAGATATTTATCATTCCAAGCTTGCTTAGTAGGAACTCAAATTGAGGTCGTTGAATTGTCTTTGTAAATAAATCAGCTTCTTGGATATGTGTAGATTGATATCTCCTCTTTCAATTTCTGCTTGGATGAAATGCCAATCACTTCGAACATGTTGCACCGGGTTCTTGACAATACTAATAGTAGACTCTCTATGACTATACAATCTAATAGGATTTTCACACTTAATTTTTAAATCTGTCATTAGTTTTTGTAACCACATTGCTTCACATATCCCTTGTGAAATAGCTCTAAATTTAGCCTCAGCACTATTTCTTGCCACAATTGATTGATTTTTTTACTCTTCTAAGTAACCGAATTTTTACATACCTTAGTGCAATATCCAGTTGTTGACTTACCATCTTCAATATCTCCTACCCAGTCAGCATCAACAATTACTTCTAGGCTTCATTCTTCGCTCTTTTGAAACAGTAACCCTTTTTTTGGAGTTCCTTTTAAATATTTAAGAATATGGTAAATGGTATCAAGATGTTTTCTAGTAGGACAGTGCATAACTTGGCTAACCATACTTACAGCATGTTTACTATCAGGACTTGTAAGAGACAGATAGGTAAGTTTTCCTACAAGTCTTTGATATCGTTCTTTGTCAGTTTTAGGGTCATTATTATTAGCCTTTTCTTCCAATTGTATTCCAAAGGAGTTCCCATAGGCTTGCATTCTAACATTCCAGTTTCTTTGAGTAAATCTAGTATATACTTTCGCCGAGATATGAAGATTCCTTGAGAACTTCTTGGCATCTCAATTCCCAAAAAATATCTCAAACCTCCCAACTCTTTAACTTAAAATTCAGATTTGATTGCTTTCCTTGGAGCATCTATCTCCACTTCATCATTACCTACGATTATTATGTTATCCACATAGACAGTTAAAATCGCCTTCTTGCCTTCCATGCTTCCTTTGACAAACAAGATGTTTTCAACTTCACTTTGTGTGTACCTTAACCGAACTAGAGTAAAACTAAACCTTGTAAACCAAGCCCTTGGGGATTACTTTAATCCATAAAGAGATTTCTTTAACCTGCATACCTTACCCGTTGAATTTGGAGTTTCAAAACCCGGAGGAATTTTCATATAGATTTCCTCTTCAAGTTCTTCATTTAGGACTATATTCTTCACGTCTAGTTGATATGAGGGCCAATCTAAATTCACTGCTAATGAAAAAAGTACCCTAATTGAGTATAGCTTAGCAACAGGTGCAAATGTTTCTTCATAATCAATTCCATATGTTTGAGTGTATCCTTGAGCTATTAAGCGTGCTTTAAATCTCTTTAAATCTCTCAACAGTACCATCTTCCTTATGTTTCATCGAAAATACCCATTTGCTACCTACTGGTTTCTTATTTTCGGGTAAATCAACCAATTCCCAACTTCCATTATTCCTAAGTGCTTTCATTTCCTCTATGACAGCATTTTTCCACTCCACACTTTTCAAAGCCTCACTAATATTTCGTGGAATTTCTACTCTATCTACTTGTGTAGTGAAAGCCTTGAACCTTGGAGACAAATTTGAGTATGCAAGATAATTTTAAATAGGATACTTGGTACAAATTCTTTTACCTTTGCGAAGTGCAATTGGTAAATCATTATCAGTAGCATTTAAATCAACACTCATTTCCCTTCCAGCTTCTCTCTTTTCACTACTTTCACCTCGCATGGCTTCTTCTTTCCCCTAAAATTCCCAGTTCTCCTCTTTGGGTTGTTGATGGCATTACTTGAGCTTTGTCTCTTCTAGTATATACTTGCATCTCAATTTCTTTAGGCTCGCTGAACTTGGGACTTGTAAGAGATATAGAAGGTCCATGAGTAGGAGTGATGGGAGATTTGTGAATTTTCTAAGAGATAGATGGTGTAGAAACAAGAGTGATTTGAGACTCACAAATTGGCAATAAAATTGAAGGGTCCCAACTTACTTTTTGTGGTGTTTCTTCTAAATTAGTCTTACTTGAGAACAAAAAATGATGTTCTAAAAATGAGACATCACGAGAAACATAGAATTTCTTTGTTGGAGGGCGATAGCATTTGCACCCTTTCTGACTAGGAGAACAACCCACAAAAACACATTTTAGTGCACTTTCATCAAACTTGGACTTATTTGGAGAGGATTCCTACACATACACAACACATCCGAAAATCTTTAATGTTTAGGAGTTAAACAATCGAACTTGTGGGAAAGATTTTGACAACACACTTAAAGGAGTCTTAAAATTTAAAGGTTTTGATGGCAATTTGTTTATAAGATAGGTAGCTGTTAATATGGCTTCCCCTTTAAAATCCAAACATAAGAGAGCGAGCAACTTAAAGTAAATGTTTATTTTTGCTTTTTGCTACTCCATTTTACTGTGGAGTATAAGCCCAAGAACTCTAATGAAATATTCCTTGTTCATGTAGGTATGTTTTGAACTCATTTAACAACTATTCCCTACCATCATCGGTTCTCAGGATGTGTATGAACTTTGAAAAACATTTTTTATCAATTCGTGAAAGATCTTGAAAAAAGTATGTGCCTTAGATTTTTCTTTCATGAGATAGACCTAAGTGGCTTTGGTATGATCATCAATGAATCTAACGAACCACTTTGCTCTAGATAGATTAGGAATTCTACTAGAACCCTAAATATCACTATGGATGATAACAAAGGGTTTAGAAGCTTTGTATGATTGCAATGGATATGAGCTTCTAGGAAGTTTGGCTAACTTGCATCATTCACTAAATAAGGAACTCATATCTATATTTGTGAATAAATTTGGGTAAAAGGTCTTCAAATAAGAAAAACTTAGATGCCCTAATCTCTCGTGCCATAACATAAGACAAATTGGGTTCCAATTTTATTGAGTCTTTTACTCCTGAGATGTAGTATAAGCCATGACATTCACTAGCATTGCCAATTATCTTCTTTGAAGAAAGGTCTTGAAAATCACATGAATGTGGAGAAATTACCTATTTGCAATTCATATTTTTAATCAATTTACTAACTGATAAAAGGTTATGCTTCAATAGAGAGAGATATAAAGTCAATTTAAGACATAAATCTGATAACCAAACTGTTTGTTTCCCTTGAGCAAAAGAAACATTACCATCAACAACTTATATTTTAGTTTTTGAGTCACAACTTTCAAGCTCTATGAAATAACTCCTTGGATTTGTCATATGATCTATAGCCCCATATCAACCACCCATTCATGATTAGCTACAAAAGTTAAGGAAAAAGAAATATTACCTTCTTCTATCGTAGCGACTAAGGAATTAGCATTGCTATCACTTGACCCATTAGTAGCGGGGTAACTTTCATCAGATTTATCAAAGTTTTGAACATTTCCAATTGTTTAGTTGTCAAGCTCACATTTGAAGCCTTAGCAGCCACTTGAGCCATCTTAATCCCTTTTTTTTTTTTGATTTCCAACTTGCTGGTTTTCCATGAAGATTCCAGCAATTTTCTGGAGGATGAAATAGCTAATGGCAATAGTCATACCAAATTTTTTCTTTAGATTGAGTGTGTTCTTTGCATAGCTAAAGCTGATGTTTAAGCTTCAATTTCACTATTTGAAGGATGCAGCATCACCTTTCTTGATTCTTCTCTTTGTACCTCAGCAAAAGCTTCATGAAGAGTGGGGAAAAGATTTCTTCCAATTAAACGACCCATAACCTCGTCCACATTGGAGTTTAACCCTTGTAAAAAGTCAAAAACCCTATCTTTTTCCAGCATTTTACTATATTTTGCCCCTTCTTCAAGACATCTCTACTTCATGTTATAGAACAAATCCATCTCTTGCCATGGATCTACAAGAATATTATAATATTCTATGATAGATGATTTCCTTGGTTGGTCAATTGAATTTTTGATCCAATCTCAAAGCATTGAGATGTGTTTTCTAGATCTGAATGCATATCTTGGATGGCATCCCACACTTCTTTAGCCGTATTTCCATTGAATTGATAAGCCAAGCCATAACTATTGAATTCATGGCCTCCCACATTGCATAGGAGTTTGAATTTGGATCAGGAGCTTGGATAGTGCCAATGAGATATCTAGCTTTCCCCTTCCCTTAGTAACAAGTTTGATTGGTTGAAACCATCCTGTAAAATTCACCCCATTAAGTGTATGTTAGGTGATTTGAAGAGAATGGTTATCACTTAATGCATGTTGCATTTCACTAATTTGTTGAGTATTAGAGGGTTTCTCCACAAGTGATCTAAAAACGAGCCTTTGTTTTTCACCAACTGGTGTTTTCTCAGAGAGATCACTCATTTGTGTATAATGTGTTTGGATATTAACCTGGCTCTGATACCATGAGAAAAGATAAAAGATAATCTTTCTCTTAAAAAAATAGTATAATGAAAGTTACAATATATAAGCACATGATGTGATAGGTAGCAACATCTTCGCACCTACCACATGGTGAATAATTAATTAACAAAATATCCTAACAACAACCCTTAAACTATATCTATATTTCCAACAGTTATTATACACCAAAGGATGTCAGAAGCTAGTTGTAGCTGGATGGGTTCATACTCTCCTTTGTTCAGCCTATATACTTGCTCCTTTGTTTAGCTTATATATCCTAATAATAACTCCTCGTTTAGTCTCAAAATGTGGGCCTTAGATCTAAAAGAGTGCCTTGGTGTGCTATTTTCCAGGGAGTAGACTTTCTTCCTCTCTGCTTAGAGAATTGCAGAACCTATTGGAATAAAGAATGTCTTTATGTGTCTGCATAGTTATGGACAGCCTGAAATAGACAGAAGCAGAGTACTAACTGACCTTGCATCTTGCATACTAAACTGCTCTACGACCCTTTTAATATAACTCTGCTGTATCAGAACAGCTGGCTTAAACATCAAATCCAATAAATCTTTATATTATAGTCTTCACTGCTGCCCTAAATTCTTCATCTCAAACCATGCACCATTCTAGTCTTCAAATGATTTATCTAAGATAAAATCCTTTTCTACAATCAACATATCATTAACATAAAGTAGCAGTTATATGAAGGAGTCATCACCAAGCATTATGCCGGAACACTCTTTTGACACCTGGTTGCTATAACTCATAGCTGTGCATAGCTACCATTGGGGTGAAAGCATTGTGAAATCGATTCCTCCAACCATTGTAGCCCATGATTGTAAATCGTGCTGACTATTTATCATTTGGCATCTTCTATATTAGAAGCTTTCTTTTCCTTGAAGACTTATTTACAGCTAACTCTTTGGTTGTTGGGGTTGTCTATCAACTCCCAAGTGTCATTATTGTCATTGACTCTTCCCAATTGGTGATTGCTATTAATTTGTGTCATGGTATGGAGATCGCATTTGACAATGAAGTCGGACCTATTGGCTCAATACGATTAGCAATACTGGGGGTAATATAATTTAACTGCTCTGCCCACTTTGGCTAAAGGAACCATTGGCTTGAAGCTTTCTTTTGAGCATTCTCTTTTTCAGCACTAGAAACAACAAATTGTTCAAATTTCCAATGTAACAAAGCTAATTCATTTAATATAATGTCCCTACTTATTATTCTTTTTTTGAGGACAATAAAATCATGTCCTTTAGCCTCATGTTGAGAACCCATGCATATAGGGCTTGTTTGGATTATTATATTTTTATCTATATCTGACATGTATTAGATAGTGTTAGTTCGGTATCGGTATCAGTTTAGTATCAGTTCAGTTTGATTAGTTTATGAGTAAGACTGATGGTTTTTCATTAGTATCATATCTGTATCGAT
The DNA here is from genome assembly GCA_024138025.1 of Combretum micranthum. Lineage (NCBI taxonomy): Eukaryota > Viridiplantae > Streptophyta > Magnoliopsida > Myrtales > Combretaceae > Combretum > Combretum micranthum. The sequence goes on along the minus strand of JAMXBD010000491.1, from coordinate 400,271 downwards.
TTAGTTTCGATTCAATATCTATTCGGTTTGATAATGATACCAAAACGACAATCCAAACAAGTTTAAATAAGAGCAATCGAGATTTATCTTACTAAAGGTATAAGGAGTTTTGCAGTTGATGAATTGATTAAGGGGGCTGATTTGTCAGATGGCATGTTGTACTAATAGCTTCTATCTAGAACCTTTGTAAATCCTGCATAGCTTTGTCTAGAAGGATTTTGTTCATCTGCTTTATGATTGTTGAAATAAGGAGAAGAGAACTGTAATTTTCTTATTGTTTTCTAATACAAGGAGGATTGCATATATAGTAATATGGAGTCTTATCAACCTCTACCTAATCCTATATTAATTACAATATCTAGTAATATAACAACATATTATAACACAACCCCTTAAGTTGGGGCGTAGATATTAATCATGCCCAACTTGTTACATATATCATCAATTTTAACACCATTCAATGCTTTGGTGAAGATATCTGCTAAAGTGTTCCCTAGTTCTAACATGTCTAGTAGAAATCAAATTTTGTTGTATTTTCTTATGGATGAAATGACAATTGATTTCAATATGTTTGGTCCGCTCATAAAACACAGTGTTAGATGTAATGTGAATGGCTGCCTGATTATCACACCATAACTGGGCAGGTATAGGCACTTCAAGTCCAACTTCAGTCAAGAGCTATGGATCCAAATTATTTCACATGTTGATTGTGCTATAGCTTTGTATTCTGCCTCTGCACTTGAGCAAGATACTATGTTTTGTTTCTTGCTTTTCCGAGAGATTAGGATTCCTCCAACAAACACAGAATACCCAGTAGTGGATCTTCTTCTATCTTAGATCCTGCTTAATCAGTATCTGAAAAATACTCAATATGATGATGTCCATAATTTTCATATATCAAACTTCATCTTGGAGCACCCTTTAGATATCACAAGGTTTGATCTAAAGCTGCCTAATGGTGCACTGAAGAAGACATAAACTGAGTTACGACATTGATTGGGTATGCAATATCAGGTCGGGTTACTGTGAGATAGTTCAGCTTCCCAATTAGATGTCTGTACATTTTTGGATCCTTAAATAATTCACCTTTTTTTTGTGAGATGCATATTAAGAGTCATAGGTGTTGCTTAGCTCATAATTTATCTGTCTCAGCTAATAAGTCATCTACATATTTCTTTTGAGATAGGAAAATGTGTTTCTTACTTCTTGTCAGCTTAATTACTAAGAAATATTTCAGCTGCCCTAAATCCTTAGTGTGAAACTGAGCGTGGAGGAATGATTTGAGAGAGGTAATTCCGACGTTATCACTCACTGTGATGATAATATTATCAACATATACAATGAGGATAATTATACCGGTGTCAAAATGCTTAGAGAATATTGAATGATCGATCTTCTTCTCTTCTTAAACCAAAACTTTCAATTGCTTGACAAAATTTCTTAAACCAGGCTCGAGAACTCTGTTTCAATTCATATAATGATTTCCATAGGCAACAAACTTTACCAGACTACCCTTGAGCAACAAACCTAGGTGGTTGCTCCATATAGACTTTCTCCTTCAAATCGCCTTGTATTTTTTATATCCAACTGATATAAAGGCTAATGATGAATATATGCTATATAGATGATGAAAGTAATTGATAAAAGTAATAGAAGTAATTCATACTACAAGAGATTACAAGGTAAGAATATAAAGAGGAAAAAATCCACCTAACCACCTACCTACTACATTATTAATTACACCTACTACACCATTAATTACGATATTTTACTACCTAAAAATACTTCTCAACACTCCCCCTCAAGCTGAGGAATGAATATCTTCCATTCCCAGCTTGGATACATTCTCATGAAAACTGGAACTATTTTGTCTTTTTGTTAAAACATCAGCGAGTTGACTTCCTGAAGGAACATAGGACATGCATATGAGTCCCTCTTCTAATTTCTCCTTAATGAAGTGTTTATCAATCTCAATATGTTTTATCCTATCATGTTGAATGGGATTATGGGCAATGTTGATTGCTGACTTATTGTCACAGTAGAGCCTCATAGGCTCCTCCTACGTGACTCTCAAATCATCTAAGATAATTTGCAGCCAAAGTAATTCACACATCCCTTGAGCAATAGCACGAAATTCAGCTTCTGCCGATGATCTAGCCACCACATTCTGCTTCTTGCTTCTCCACGTTAGTAGATTACCTCCAAGAAATGTACAATAGCTCGTTGTCGATCTTCTATCCACTATAGAGCCAGCATAATTTGCATCAGTATAGGCTTCTAATGTCAGAGTAGGGTTTCGTTTGAACAGAATTCCCTTCTCGAGACTACCCTTTAAGTAGTGTAGTATTCTGTATGCAGCTTGAAGATGAGGCTCTCTCGGATCATGCATAAATTGCCTGATCACACTCACTGAGTGAGCTATATCAGGCCGAGTGTGTGTGAGGTATATGAGTCTTCCAACTAGTCTTTGATACATTCATTTATCCATCGGTGGTTCTTCTTTAGCTTCACTTAGTTTCTGGTTTGAGTCCATAGGTGTTGCAATCGGTTTACAACCAGCCTTTCCCGTCTCTAACAACAGATGGTTACATATTTCCGCTGGGATATGAAGATACCTTGTTTAGAGTGTGTTACCTCAATCCCGAGAAAGTACTTCAATCTCCTAAGTTCTTTTATGTCAAATTCCTGAATCAGTCTCCTCTTCAAGTCACTTTTTTCCTTCTCATCATTCCATATCATGTTGATATCATCAACATACACAAGTAAAGCAGTTACTCCCCGAGGCCGAATGCTTAAAGAATAAAGTATAATCACCTTGACTTTTTCTATAGCCCGAGTTTTTCATTACCTTAGCAAATTTGCCAAACCATGCTCTAGGGGACTGTTTTAACCCATATAGAGCCTTTTTAAGCTTACAGACTCTATCGCTGTTTTTGTTTCCCTCAAACCCTGGTGGAATGTTCATATATATCTCCTCATCTAAGTCTCCATGGAGAAAGCATTTTTCACATCATATTGTAACAATGGCCAATCAAAATGGGCAGCTAAGGACAATAAAATCCTTACTGTATTCATCTTTGCCACTGGAGGAAATATCTCATGATAATCCACCCCATAAGTTTGAGTGTACCCTTTCGCAACCAACCTTGCTTTGTATCTTTCAAGAGATCCATTAGCCTTATACTTTAAGGCAAATACCCATTTACAATCAACTATGTTCTTCTCTTTCGGTCTTTTTAGGCTAGCTATAAACCTCTGGTGGTTAAGTGACAGGCGTTTGATTGAAACATAATGGGAGAGAGGATATAGTGGCTTGTTGGTGCATTCTCGGGGTTTTTTCTTGATAGCAATGGGCAAATGAGAGTCATCTGGTGAAGCTTCAACTGTCTCTGTGTCCAGGGATGAATCTGTACTCACTATGCCTTCATTCTCAGGACTCGGATTGGCTTCTTGAACTTGTGTCAGGTTAGGAACTTTCGCTCTTCTTGTATACACCTGAGAAATCTTTGGTTGAACATCAATAACTTGACTAGATACAGACTCTTTTTGAATTTCTGAGCTGACAAACTCTCGGTGTTGACAAGTAGGCTCGGGCTCGGGTTCTATGCTGGAAGACTCTTGGAGCTCACGGGTAAGATTTTGTGGAATGACCAAGGGGGTATGAGACATAGACGATAGTTCAAGTGGTTCAAAAAACTCAAAGGACTCAGACCGAGTGCCATCTTCAAGATTGTACGTCTCCCCCTGAAGATGGGATTTAGGGAAATAAGACTGCTTTTCAAAAAAGGTAACATCAACTGAAATATAGAATTTTCTTGACAGAGGATGATAACACTTGTACCCTTTTTGTGTGGACGAGTAGCCAACAAAGATACACTTGATTGTACGGGGATCTAACTTCCCTCTATTTGGTCGATGGATATGTACAAAGGCAGTACACCCAAATATCTTAGGTACGAGTCCACTTGAAGTTCTAAAGTGAGGATAATAGGTATTAAGAACTTCCATAGGACTCTTATTTTCAAGTACACGTGAGGAAAGTCTGTTTATTATGTGTGTGGCTGTCAAAACAGCTTCTCCCCAGAAGGATTTGGGTACATTACCATGAAACAATAAAGCTCTAGTAACATTTAGGAGGTGCCATTTTTTCTCTCAGCTATCCCATTTTGTTGGGGTGTATCCACACATGATGAAGTGTGAATAATTCCTTCTTTTTGAAAATAGGGTGATAAAACTTGGTTGAAATAATCCTTAGCATTGTCTGGCTTAAAGGTTTTTATTTTTACCCCAAATTGGTTTTGGATCATGGAATGGAAGCTGGGAATGATTTTACTGACATCAGATTTTTGTTTTAGTAAGAAAAGCCAGGTTACCCGCGTGCAATCATCAATAAAATAAACAAACCAGCGAGCCCCTGAAACATTGGGAATAGTAGAAGGACCCCAAATGTCACTATGGACCAATTGAAAGGGAAAAACACTTCTTTTATTACTGATAGGAAAAGATACACGAGTATGTTTTGCCGATTCACAAATATCACAATGAAACTCAGAAATATCTAATCCTGTGAACAACTGTGGAAACAAAATTTGTAAGACTTTAAAGGACGGGTGACCAAGACGATAATGGTGAAGCCAGATGGCATCTTTATTGGATGAACTGAGAAAAGACACATGTAAGTTACTTGAGATTTTCTTTGAGATTTCCAGGTGATAGAGACCATTCCTTTCCTTAGCAAGTTCAATCTTCCTCCTCGAGACTGATCCTGAAGAACACAATGAGACAAGAAAAATATTGCACTACACTTAAGATCAGTTGTAAGCTTTTGAACAGAGATAAGATTGGCTGATAACTTCTGTACATGTAGGACATTTTTAAGAACAATGGAGGGATTAATTTTAACATTTCCTAAACCTGCTACTGTAGCTAATTCTCCATTAGCAACAATTATCTTTCTATTGCTTGGGCAAGGAGTATATGTAAGGAAAAAATGTGAGGAATATGTCATATGGTTGTGGCTCCAGAATCTAGTATCCATGAATCATTAAAAAACTTATAGAGGCATGTAATCCATAAGAAGTCACTGGTTTACCTGAAAAACCAAGGAACTCGCTCCGATGGTTTCTCAAGAGAATTCAATAGACTTCTCAATTTTTCAATCTCATCCTTTTTAAACCCTATCTCATCTCTCTTGAATCCCTTGCTGTCCAAGCCTTCATCAGTTTTTGATTGCTCTGTGAGATGAGCTTGGGGCCTTTGTTGTCTTCCATGTGTTCCCCACTCACTGCTTGGAGGTTTGCCAATCAACTTCCAACAAGTCTCCTTGGTATGCCTTGGTTTCTTGCAGTAGGTGCACCACAAGGTGTTGGTTTTCCCTTCTCTGGTTCTCTCTTCTTAAATTCCTTAGCTGATCATCCTTCCCTTTTCTTGATGTTCCACCTTAGTCACCAGGGCAGATCCTTCCATACTGCTTGTTTTTTCCAACATCACATTCCTTCGGCTTTCTTCTGCACGAATAATCGAAATGGTTTCTTCCAGTGAAGGAACCTCCTCCTTGCTAAGTATTTACACCCGAACTTGGTCAAATTCAGGATTCAAACTAGCTAAGAAGTCACACTCTGTCACCTTCAATATATTTCTTGAGAATTGCTGCATCCTCCGGGCATTTCATCTCAAATACTCGATAGTGATCCAATTCCTGCCACATGATCTGCAGAATATTGGCATACTCCATAATAGTCCTTTCTCCTTGCCTCATTCCATTTGTCTTAATTTTTATCTCATACACCTGGGCTGCATCACGTGCCTTTGAATAGGTACGTTGAATGTAATCCCAAATCGCCTTCGCACTATTCATAAACATACAAGTATCACTAATGGCTGGTTTCATTGAGCCCCACAGCCATGACACAATCATTGAATCCTCCTCATCCCATGCCATAAATTTATGGTCTGTTTTTGCTGGTCCAGTTCCAAGCAAATGGCTGATTTTTCCCTTTTTTTAGAGATACGTGCGAATTACTTGCGACCACTTGAGATAGTTTCTCCCATTGAATCGATAAGAGACTCTGATACTCTGCAAGTCTTCAGATTTTTGGATAGTAGGAGTTTCATCAACCTTGGTTTCAATTTCAGACATGATTAGATAAAGAGGAAGAAGGGCAACAATTAAGGCTGCTCAAGCAGAGAAAAAAAAAAAAAGGAAAAATGATGAACGGCAACAATGAAGGCTGCTTGGTAAAAAAAAAAAAATCCCAGAAAAATGCCCTAAGGCTCTGATACCATGATGAAAGTAATTGATAAAAGTAATAGAAGTAATTCATACTACAAGAGATTACAAGGTAAGAATATAAAGAGGAAAAAATCTACCTAACCACCTACCTACTACATCATTAATTACACCTACTACACTATTAATTACGATATTTTACAACCTAAAAAATACTTCTCAACGATAGTTAAATAGGCGAATAGCAGATGTCTTAGCTACAGGAGAAAAGGTGTGTAAGTAATACATACCATAAGTTTGAGTATAGCCTTTGGCTACAAGACGGGCTTTCAGCCGAGCTACCGTATCATTAGGATTAACTTTAACTGCAAATACCCTTTTATAGCCAATTGGTAAGTCCACTAGATCCCATGTGCAATTTGTGTCCAAGGCATTTGTCTCATCAATCATGGCATCTCGCCAATCAGGATGTGAGGGTACAACATGAATAGATTTTGGAATGGTCATAGTGTTAAGGGATGCAATAAAAGTGGAAGATGATGATGACAAGTGATCATAAGTTAAGAGGAAGAAATGGGATAGGTACATTGACGATTTCCTTACGAAGAGCTATAGAAAGATCGAGGTCACTTGAGAAAGAAGAGACTGGTGCAGGACATGAAGCTGGTGGATTTCGTCGTCAAGAATACACGTCCAATTGGAGGATGGTGGTGTGGGTAGCGGCAGCAGTGGGGTACCTGAATACTTATAGGAAATTGATAAAGTAATATGTCGCCCTCCTCTTCTTGTTTTGAGGGTTCAATGGATGAAAAGAGTGGAGTGTTTGTGCAAAAGTAACATCAATTGACACAATTTACTTATCAAGATGAGGATAAAAACATCGGTATCCCTTTTGAACACTGAGAATATCCCATAAAGATACATTTAAGAGATTTAAGATCTAGTTTAGGAACCTGAGACGAACGTCAGGAACGAATTACCAAATATCCTTGGTTCAATAGGAAATAATGGCTTTGTAGGAAACAATACTTTATAAGGAGTCTCATCCTGAAGAATAGATGAAGGGAGATGATTAATAAAAAAATAGGTAGTGGGGACTGCATCAGCTCGAAATTGTTTAGGAACATGCATTTGGAATAGAAGTGCTCTTGATGTCTCAAAAAGATGTCTGTTTTTTCTTTCAGCCACTCCATTTTGAGAAGGTATGTCTTCACAAGAAGATTGATGAAGAATCCATTTTAGAGCATATATGCTTGAAATGAGTGAGAAATATTCCTTAGTGTTACCACTTCTTACTGCATGTATTAAGACATTGAATTGTTTTTTTTAAATTTTATTTTAGTATAAAAAGCAGAAAAATGAGAAAACACTTTTGAACAATTTTTCATAAAATAAAGCCAAGTCATGTGAGAATTGTTATCCACAAAGGTAACAAAATACTAAAAACCAGTCTTAGACACCACTGGGTATGGTCCTCATACATCGGAATGATCTAATTCAAAAGTCTAACTAGCTCTTTTATTGATTCTAGTTAAACTAGACAAACGATGGTGTTTAGTAAGATGATAAGATTCATAGTTTAAGATAGAAGCATGATTAAATTGAGGAAAAAGTGTCTTTAACATGGATAAAGAGGGGAGTCCAAGACAGCAATGGGCTTCAAAAGGTGTTAGGACACTTGAGCATGTAATAGAACTTGACACTTGTGTATCCAATATATAGAGACAACTTGATTCATGTCCTCTACTAATAATCTTCTTTGTCATAAGATTTTGAAACAGACAATAACCAGGATAAAATGAGATACAACAATTCATTGCACAAGTTAACTTACTGATAATAAGTTAAAAGAAAACTATGGTAAACTTAATACAAAAGATAAGGAAATCTAAGGAGTTGGATTAACTGTGCTAGATCCAAGGACATATGACTTAGAGCCATCTGCAAGAGTGATATTTGCAGGCGATGTGTATGGTTGGTAAGTGGAGAAGAGATCAGGGTTACTTGTTATATGATTTGTGGCTCTAGAATGATGACCCACTTGGAAGTGGAGGGAAGGAGAGATTGAGTTGGTTTACCTAATTCTGCAATAGTAGACATATGATGAGATGAGGCCTTCAATGCCTCTTGATATTGGGAGAATTTGGCAAACTCATAAGCTAAAACTGTGATTGTCTTTTCAGAACTTGGGACAGGCTCAATAGAAGCAATGGGTTTATTTGTATAGATTGTTTTTTATCTGTATCTGTATCTTTTTTGAAACGATATATGTAAATATGTATGATTTGTATCTATATTTGATTTATTTGATTTTTACATGAGAACTGTCATTTTTTTAATATCTGTATCTATTTCTAGATAAGTAATTTGTTCAAAAATGTTTGAAAAAGGTGTCTGTACTACTCGAAAAAGCTAGCCAAACAAATCCAATATGTGCAGATGGTTTCTCCTGGGTCTGATTGTGTAACAGACCCAATACAGAGTCCTATCAACCTCTACCAACCTCTACCTAAGCCTATAGTAATTACAATATCTAGTAATATACAACCATATTATAACAATTTGTTATTATACCAAGAAGTTGTACTACTGTTTTGTGTCATGCAAGCCATCGACAAATTTGCATTATATTCAGAGCCAGAACCCAAACCGTCATTGATTAACAGTCTTTTGACCAACCTTCCAACTCTAAAATATCTCAAGCACATCTTTTTTTTCTTTTTTCTTTTTCGTTTTTTTTTGGATAACCCATCTAGAATAATCATCGTTAAGTGAGAAAGTACCTGTTGCTGCCTCCTGGGGGCAACAGGATTAGGGGATGGACTTTAAAAGTCTTAGTGGAAACAGTCCCCTTGTAAACCCTAGCAAAACTGACATGTCTGTTCACTAAATGCTAATTTCCTGAGTTTCTGCCAGTAATGAGACTTTTGCTAATTAAAATGAACAGTCTTCCTCTCTTAATGCCGACGGCATATGCTGCAACTTGCTGAATTGCTCATTACAAAAATGAAGAAACAGTTGTTGCATCGGTAAACATAGATCCCCGTAAAATGATTGCACATCTACAATCATTTTAATCAGGCTTCATTTGAGCACTTTTTTCAATTTGTTTTGCATGAGAATGGCGAGTGTTTACACTTACCATAAATTTAAATTGCTGTGGCACCAAAAAAAAAAAAAAAAATCTGACATTACTCGAAAAGAAATACATATCTGTGGCCATCAAACTTGATGATGGCTCTTGATACAAAATTTGATCCAAAAACGTTGACAGTCTCTAATACCAGTCGTTACATTAATGTCATGGAAAGGACAAAGAGAGATGAAATCAGGCAACAAAAAGTATATAAGAATGTGTGTCTGTGTGTGTGTGTGTGTGAGAGAGAGAGAGAGAGAGAGCAATTTTATGCGAGAAACCTCTTTGTGAGGAGAAACCACAGTTGAAGAAAAAATTTGCAACAATCTAAAAATGTTCAAAGTATTCAATTCATAAAATTTAGATTTGTATCTTTGACATTATAGACTGTTAGATGTACAGTAGTGATATATATAAATCCTAAGATCATAAAGGGCTGTATGCAGAATATTACATAAAAAGGGATGTGTTGTAAGGGTCATACTTTGGTGTGTATATCTGGTGTTTCTTTCTTTCTTTTTCTTATTTTTTTTCCCTTTGTTTTGTCAAATATAATGCCAATATATATGTTTTTGAATTTTTAACCACTAGCATTGGTATGCAGGTTGAATCAAAAAAGAGAATTCATACTTTAGAAGATCGATGCAAAATGTTGGAGTCAAAGTCTTCTCCGACTATTGGTTTCATCCAAGAGTCTGCTTGTGATCCTAGTTTCAAAGCCTGGCCATACCTTGATGAGTCAATGATGATAGTTGGAGGATATGATGGCCATTCGTCTTTGTCGACTTCATGCATTTATTCAACTTTACAAGATCGTGCAGTGTCATTATGTTCAATGAGCTTTGTACGCACACAGGCCTCGATGCTAAACTGAACAACGAAGTGTATGTTATTGGTGGTGTCTATGAGAATGTGTGGCAAGATGCAGGTATTACATGTTTATGTGCTTACATTACATTGATGTAATCTCATGCTGATATTTTTTACTTTCTCTTCTTTCAATATTAAATCTAATGTTTGAGATGATAGACAATAGTATAGGTAGACATCTGTTACTGTATGGAATCACATAATACTGAAAAATCGGTTTAAAAATAAGCATAAGCTCCAGCTCATTTATTGATAAATAACGTATACTGAAATTGAATATATCTTGCAACTTTAACTTTTTGTCCTTTCTAAACCTGAACTCCCATATTTTGAAGCATGATGATGTGCATGAGATTTGCTGGCTTTTTGTTAGAGAACAGCTGTATAACAACGAAGTGCTTTACAACAATGATTGGAATAGACAGAATCACAATATATACATCTACAAATTTATGACTTTTGTCATGTTCAAATTGATGCTAGTATTGCACTCTTGAAACTAATATGACATCTCCGTTCTTACATTTTGTATATATTTGAATGGTTCCACAAAATCCAATATTTTATTGATTTCAAAGAGAGCTTGTGCATGATGAAAGGTGAGGTGGTGAAGTTAACCAACCTATATGATACAATGGCAATATAATGCCTCTAGCACTATCACAAGCACTATTATCTTTTGACAACTATTTTCGTTTCTACTTGATTGTATAGTTATATCATATAACATGGAATATTATACTTAATAAGTGGTATGCTTCTCCATTGCTTGACCTATCATATGTTTTTCCTTAGTACGGTTTCATTGAACTCCTATTCTCACAAATATACAGTTGAGTCATACAGCCAAGAACATAATAAGTGGATTAGCCGACCATCATTGAAATTACAGAGAGGTGGTCTGGCAGGAGCAACCCTGAAGGGAAAGATCTTTGCAGTTGGTGGAGGAAACGGATGTGACACTTTCTCTGATGTTGAGCTGTATGATCCAGACTATGGAAGTTGGAGCCTTACCTGTTCAATGTTGAGGAAGGTAACTTTTCCAAATATCCTTTTCTAAAATCTAGAATAAATGTGGTAGCTGTTGTGGCCATCAATACTTCGTTGTTAAAATATCTAAAATGTTTCCATATCTTGTTATTATCTAAAAATTTATTTTCTCCTATTGTGGTTTGCAAAATCTTCTTGATGCATGAAATATTTTATGATGAATTACAATGAAGTCAAAGTTTGATTAATGATGTATTCAATTTGGTTTATTGACACTGCGTATACGCAATAAAAATCTTTTTCAAAATGTGTACATGATTGATTAGTGTGCTGGATGTGTACATGGTGACAAAACTAATGAGGTCGTGATTCACGGGGAACTAGGACTAATTACTAAATTAATGTTTTCCAACCTAATTTAAGCTACTAAAGTATAAATTTTTGAGAACTTGACAACAAAAACAACCAATCTAATCTTCTGGTAAATTTGGAAATTCAAGTGCAAAATTGTGATTTGTTCTGTATGGTGTCTTCCTCTATCTAACTAGGATCTTTCTCCTCGCTTGGCTCCTTTTTTATCTTTACTCTTACTATCTTCATCTTTCTCAACATCCTTTTCCTCACTCACCATTGAATACTCTTTTGGCTCACTTGGATCTTCTTCTTCACTAAAATCTTCACCTACAGTTCTACTTCACTAAAACTTGACGAAATCGTCTTCTACCTTCCTTTTGGTCACAAGATGATTACCTTCATGTCTTGTCACAACATCAAATATCCCACCATAGTTTCAAAATTTCTATGTTGGCTTCTTTTTTCCTCTCTTCATTTGTTTATTTGCTATTTAAGGAAGATGGAATTATTATTAATTCAAGGAACTTCCAATGGCCTGAATCTTTCATTTTATCCATCAGTCTGTGTGAAATTAACACAAATTTGGAACCTAGAGGTCTTTTTCCTTTTCTCAACTGAATCGTTCTTTTGTCATACTCGTCCACAATGACATAGGAACTAGGAAGTGGAAGTGCCTCTCTGTTTCAATTAGATCTGGGTGCCAGTGCAACCAAACAACTCATTCTGATCACGGTATTTTAGATTTGAAGAAATTCCTGTTTATAATAGCTTTCTTGTAGGGTAAATTACCATTCTTTCATAATGTTGGGTTGCCTGACAGAGAGATTTGCCTATATTGTGCATATTTCTAGCTTCAGTCCTCTCTGAATAAAATTTTTTTGTTGCCACTGTCCTCTTATCTCAAGTTGTATTGAATGAACACTTTTCTGCATCGATCATTTACTTAATTCGGCCCTCGTTCTGTCAGCGGTTTGCTCCAGCAGTGGCAGAAATGAATGGAGTTCTCTATGCTGTTGGTGGATTTGATGGGAAACAATACCTGGTGTAAGTTATTCTGCTGTTTCCTTTCTTATTATCAACATAGATGTATTCTAAGAAGCAAGATCCATCTAATTTCCCAGATCTCATATGTTGCATTTCCCATTAGTTGTGGCGATGGGTAAGGGTGGCACTTTTTTCATGAATATTACCTATGTTTTCTAATTGGCAAAGAATATCGGTGAACCTTTATGGTAAATTAAGTCTGCACATTGTTTCATAAATGCTAGTGAAGATGCAACTTCTTTCTGATTGGGTTGGTGATCTTATTGTTCCAAGACAACATCATGTTTCTATGGCAATTGGCTGCTGAACTTTATATAGTTGATGTTGATTCAAACTGGAAACTTATGGTTAGCAGGATTTGAAAGCCAAGATGCAAGCCACCTACAGATGCATTTTGCACCCACTCTTTGGTTAATCTGGTTGATGTCTTTTTGGATGTTCAGACTGCTTAAACCATTTAACTTTCTTTTTATATTTCTTAAGCGATATGAAGATTAAACAAACAATTCTAAGGATTTAAAATGTCCTGTTCATACGTTTCTTCTTGGTTATCCTATTGTACTTCTTAGCTTAATGAATTATCTCAATCGAGACAGCTAAATTTTCTCATAACAAATGAGGAGTCAAAGGCTTGTACCATATAAATGCAAACAGCTAATTTTTCAACACCCAAGGGTAGACCTAGGAAGAATACCTGCGATCTCTTATAATTTGCATGAGTTTTGAATATGAATTTTACTATGGATGCCTTTAGGAGCTACCTGTTAAGATATGATTGGTGCATGGGTCTTGTAGACTGTTTGATGTACTCGGATGTAGTTGGTTCAGTTATAGCTTTATCCATCCTTTATGCCAAAAATAAAGAAAAAATGATGAGATGTTATCATGACTGCCTAATAAACCTAATGCTCTTGGCCTTGGAAATTTTTTAATCACATATATTATACTGGAGTGATCGTTGATACCTGCATCATTCCCTCTCTCTCTCCCCCTCATTTTTTTTTTTGGCCTTCTGTATTCAAATGCTTAATTCAGTTTGGCTGTCTGATGTTTCAGTGATTTGCACCTTCTCTGAAAAGATTGTAACATTAAAATCTTAATCATCCACTGAAAGTTCATTGATTTAGTTGTCCAAGTAACAAATAGGCCCAGTGTTAACTACAAATAATATCTCTAACTGCAGGCATAGTAACTCCCTTTTTTTGTCCTTTTGAGTTTAAATGTATTCATTTTGAAGGATCCATCATCACATATTTGCATGTTATTATTCTTATCAACTTTCAGTGTCTATTTCTCCTTAATGATTATTAGTAGATCAGATGGTACCAGAATAACTTATTTCATGGGCACAAGTCTTGGTTTTCTTGTTACCAAGTATGGATTAGACTTAGAACATGGAATATCTTGAACCATCATATGTTGTCGAGTGCCATAATAAAAGGAGAGCAATAGAAACCAGAAAAGGTGGAGCTTTCTGTTAGTGCCGGCTTATTTTGTATGTAGGAGTTTCATGTTTCATCATTCACAATCTAAACAGGGTCCCACAACAGTACTTTGCTATTGGTACATATATTGACATTGAAAGTTTGAAAACTGACTTTCTTTAAGAATGAAAGTCATGGTAAATGGATAGGCTTCGTATCTTTAGCCAGTAGGGATATTAGCGTAGATTTTGAGGACTGTAAATTAAACTGTGAAAGACAGATCATGATAGTGCTACCACCTCCACCATGCCATATCCTAATTGGCTGAGGGCTATATTCTTAATATGATACAGTTAGTTAATATCTCAAGGTACTCATTGAGAGCTAGATTTGTAAGACTTTTTGAACTTCTCCAATGTAAATTACACTCGTAATGAAGAAACAATTACATCAAGATGGGCAAAGTTCTTTTTAGCTTCTTAGCTAGTACCTCTAGGACGTGCATTAATATTTTTCCTATATTAGTATTGAGATATTGTGAAGCTAAAATTAAGGCAATGAAAAGCAGCTGTTCTCTTTTTCTCTTTATTTACATGGTTAAAAATTGAGCTTTTGATGGTTCAGTTTGTTTAAGTACCATTATGTCTTATTATTGATAATTTCTTATTTTTACTTGCTTTTTCAGATCTGCAGAGAGATTGGATCCTCGTGAAATGTCGTGGAGGCCGGTGAAAGATATGAACACCAGGAGAGCATGCCTTTCGGTGGTAGTATTAAATGAAAAGCTGTAAGTTGGATTTACTTCCTTCTGTTAGGGGGAATATCATCATAACTGAGGGCAATGTGTGATAGACAAGTGTGCTTCGAGCAACCAGTTGTGAGGGATTAATGTTGATAATCTCTGCATCTTTTGGTGTCTTTTGGATATAGCCACTGCTGTGTTTCTGCTTTCGTGCTAGCATTGAATGATTTTTATCTCTCTTTTAGGCTTTTCATTTATTTATTTTTTATTTTATGTCAGACATTAACAGCAAGATTCATTGATCGAGTAAATATTGATAGCAGGAGTTAATCCAATGTCCTTTTTCCGTCTGTTATTGCTTGCATTATATAATAGGGGACCTAAAATTTTGTAAATTATGTGAATGTAACCTGCTATTGTCTTGAGTATGGTCTTCGATAGGGATGCAAATCAAATGTCACTTCGATAAATTGTGCAAATGCTAGCCAATGTATATTAGCCCCCAAACTTTTTTTAGTAGTATTTTTAAATACAAAGACACCATTGGTAGAATGGGTCTGTTTGGATGGTTTGTTTTTTATCTATATTTGTATCGAAAAGATTTTTATCAATATATCTGATTTGTATTTATATTTTATTTATATTTGATCTATTTGATTTTTTCATGTGAACTGCCAATTTTTTTTTTTATCTATATCTATTTCTTAATAAACGATTTGTTAGAAAAAAGTTTAAAAAAAGTGTGTATCTGCTTAAAAAAGCTAAACAAACAGACCCAAACTTTTTTTAGTAGTATTTTTAAATACAAAGGCACCATTGGTAGAATGGTTTGTTGGATGGTCTGTTTTTTATCTGTATTGTATCGAAAAGATTTTTATCTACCCCAATGGTGTTATGTAATAATATCTAAATGGGTCATTTTTAACAATAGTTTTAATCTTGCCTAACCTTGTGCTGTTGATGACAGTTTATATTGATTGTTTAACTTTGTAGATATGCTCTAGGAGGATTTGATGGATCTACAATGGTTCCATCTGTTGAAATTTTCGATCCCCGAATGGGCCTGTGGACAATGGGTGAACCAATGAATGAATCCAGGGGTTACTTCGGCGCTGTTGTGATTAAAGATTCAATATATGTCCTTGGAGGAATGAACGCCAAAATGGAATTATTAGACAAGGTACATAACTTGTCAATTATTTGTTATTTCTGCAGCTTGATACCTGAAAAAATTGTTTTTCTAACTACAGGTGGAATGCTACAAGGATGGTCTTTCATGGCAGGAAACAAATCTAAAGGCTATTGGTAAGAGATGCTACTTCTCGGCTATCGCCTTATAATGGCCATACAAGGTGACTAGAGAGTTGGGACATCCGGCATCCCAATTTAGCTCTCTTTCTTCACTAAAAGCTGCTAATCCTGGAATATGCATATACTGTATAGATACCGCAGTGCTTACGATAGACTGATGGAGGTACGTTTTTTCGCATATTAAAAGTACAGCTACAGAGAGTTGATGTAGTTACTGAAATTTTAGGTTTGATATAATGAAACTCATATATGTATTAGAAATAAGGAAGATTTTGTTCTCTTTAACTTTTGAGACATTATCCTTTTTTTTCCATTTACGATGCTTCGTTTTGTCATTTACCCCTTCTCATTAATAATGCTTTATGGTTACCAAGATTCTTCTCTTTTAATTATGTATTTAGGGAAATGTTCTTTATGGAGAGAATTTAAATTTATAGGTTAAACGTTATTAATCGTCTACATGAATGTGATGCACCTACATAGAGCGGAGAATTTCAAGATGGTATGTTTTTCATGTGTTTGTATCTGATCTTTGGATTGTTTTTATCTATATCTGTTTGAAACAAAGACTCCAAATCATATTCCAAACTGATGCAATGAAGAAGCGCTAGGATTCTCACCAAAGGAGGAGCTTCTAATAATGCATTTTTTATACCGAATTACATAACATTCTCCATTTCTTTCGTGTGGCAAATCAATCTACATTCCAATATTATAAAACCTAATAAGAAATTTCTACTTATAATTACAATAGTAGTATGTCTTCTATGCGTGGAGGGACTGATAACAAGTGTGCCGGTAGCTCGGGTAGCTTTCTCCGAAACTAAATGGCAAGGGGACTTTAAACTCTTCTTATGGATTTTGCAAAAGCCCAAAAGGAAAAGGAAAAAAAAAAAAAAAAAAAAAAGGATGGAAAGACCTTTGTTGAGGTGTAAGATATTAATTGAAATTCGACTGTCAACGATTGGAACGTTTGCTATGTAAACTTTCTCTAATCGAAGAACTTGGATCATCAACACACAAACAAGATGTAAAGATGGCAGGAAAAAGCGAAGTCTCGAGAAACTGAACCTAAGAGTTAAGAAACTGTTTTTGTTATTTTTGGAAAACAGTTATCTCATCTTGAGATATTTACAAGGGTTATATTTAACAGTTACACGTGAAGAAATAATATCAACAACAAAACCAAACACCCCCCCCCCTCCCCCCCTCTTCATTGGACTTGGAAGAAGTCTTAACTTGCAATACATGAAGTTTAATTGTTGAGCATTGACAGACTTAGTCATACAATCAGCAAGTTGAGCAGTTGAAGGAACAAAATCAACCGAGAGAAAACCAGAAGCTATGTGATCTCTTACAAAATGTACATCAACCTCTATATGTTTAGTTCGAGCATGAAAATATGGATTTTCAGCAAGTGTTTGGCAGATTTACTATCCATGTACAGCACAATAAGAAGAGAAATAGGCATAGATAAATCAGCCAGAATATATGAGACCCAAAGCAACTCTTTAGTAGTAGAAGCAATGCTTCTATACTTCGCAGTTGAAGGAACAAAATCAACCGAGAGAAAACCAGAAGCTATGTGATCTCTTACAAAATGTACATCAACCTCTATATGTTTAGTTCGAGCATGAAAACATGGATTTTCAGCAAGCTGTTTGGCAGATTTACTATCCATGTACAGCACAATAAGAAGAGAAATAGGCATAGATAAATCAGCTAGAATATATGAGACCCAAAGCAACTCTTTAGTAGTAGAAGCAATGCTTCTATACTTTACTTTAGTTGAAGAGGTAGAAACTGTCATTTGCTTCTTTGTTTTCCATGATATAAGATAAGATCTAACAAAAATATAAAATCCAGTTAACGATTTTCTATCAACACAAGAAGTGCCCCAATCTGCATAAGAAAATCCATATAAACATAAATCAGATTGAGCAGAATAGAATAACTCTCTTGTAATAGTACCCTTCAAGTAACGAAGAACATGGAAAGCAGCAAGCAAATGTGGACGTCGAGGTTGAGAAACAAATTGACTTAACTGTTGCCAGCAAAGAAAGTTCTGGTCTTGTAATTGTCAAATAAAGCAAATGCCCCACTATCCGCCTATATAGAGTAGGATCAAATAGCAAATCCCTTGAAGTACAATCAAGATGTATGTTTGTTGGAAAGGAAAGAGAAACTGGTTTGGAACCAATAAGACCGGCATATGTTAAAATATCCAATGCAAATTTATGTTGGTTTAACAACAAACCATTATGAGTACGACATATTTCTATACCCAAGAAAAATTGTGCTTCACCAAGATCTTTGATTGTAAAAGCCTTATCAAGAGAGGATTGACAGTTGTTACAACAGATAAAATCATCCACATATATAAGTACAGCCAATAAACCATTCGAAGAACTCTTTGTGAAAAGAGAATAATCATTTTTAGATTGAGTAAAACCCAAAGTAATCAAGTGATGTGTCAACTCTTTGTTCCACTGCCTTGAAGCTTGTTTAAGACCATACAATGAACGTTTCAATTTACAAACTTGGCCAGGCAAGACATTATGACCTTCCGGTGGAACCATGTAAATCTCCTCATCAATACAACCATGGAGAAAGGCGTTATTAACATCTAATTAATGTATATGCCAATTTTTAACAGATGCAATAGCCAACAAAATTTTGACAGTAGCTAACTTTGCAACAGGTGAAAAGGTATAATTATAATCAATACCTTCAACTTGATTGTACCCCTTTGCAACTAAGCATGCTTTGTATCTTTCAATACTACCATCTGATTTATACTTGACTTTATACGCCCATTTGCATCCAATAGCTTTCTTAGTTGAGGGTCAAGTGGTAAGCTCCCAAGTATTATTGGATTCCAAGGCTAAAAGCTCCTTATTCATAGCATCTAACCACTTTGGATCATCTTTAGCATCACGATAGCTTTGAGGTTCATGAACTGCAAACACATTAGCTAAAGACAACATACTCCTTTGGATAAGAAACAAAAGATTTAGAAGTAAACAAAGGATAAGAAGAAGGAGCAATTGTTGAAACATTGTGATGAACATCATGTATGAAATCTTGAAGCCAAGCTGGGGTTTTTTTAATTCTTGAAGAAGCACGAATTTCTTTGAAATTAGAATGTGCATCAGATTGTATATCAGATGAACCAACAGAAGTGGAACGATTTCGTGGTTCATGATCAATGAATTCATCACATGAATCATGTACAGAAATAGGAAACATGGAATCTGACACTAGAGAAGAAGATTGTGTTTCAGAATTAAAATGTTGGATAGATGACGACTGAAAAGGAAAGATATCCTTATAGAAAAGAACATCTCTACTAACAAAAAATTTATGTGTATCCAAATCATAGAGTTTATAACCCTTTTGTCCATATGGATAACCAAGGAATACACAACGTTTACCTTTAGGATCAAATTTATCTCTACCAATATTGTTGTTGCTGCATAGGATAAACAGCCAAAAACACGAAGTCTTTGATAAGAAGGTGGCTTTTTGTACAACAACTGAAAAGGTGAACACCAATTTAAATTTTGATGAGGCATTTTATTTATAAGAGTGGTTACTACAAGAACACATTCTCCCAAAAACTGTTTGGGTATATGAGTATGAAAACGCAAAGCCCTAGCTGTCTCAAGTAAGTGTCTATGTTTATGCTCAACACACCGTTTTGTTGTGGTGTGTAAGGTATACTACATTGATGTATCACACCAAGTTTATTGAGCAAAGCTTGACATTCATGAGACATGAATTCACCTCCATTGTCAATTCTAATAACTTTTGGTGTAATACGGAAATGGTTTTTGACCTGTGCTAAGAAAGTAGATATTAAAGACAAGGTTTGTGACTTGTGTTTCATCAAATATGTCTAAGTACAGCCGTCATATCGTCAACTATGGTTAAAAAAATTTATCTCCTCACATAGACGGTGCATTATAAGGACCCCATATATCCATATGAAACGAATCGAAAGGACAAGATGAACAAGTAGAACTCACATCAAAAGGTAAATTGTGAAACTTAGTAAGCATGCAAGTATCACAAACAAAATGAATATGAGTATTTTTATTAACTAATGTATCAAGCAAATGTGACAAAGAAGACCAAGAAATATGACCAAGTCTCTCATGAAAAAGATCAAGTGAGACTTTATTATTCAAGATAACAGTACAAGTATTTGACATAGTGAAAGAATTATGATTCAAACAAGAACTAAAGTTCTCAGCATTGCATTTAGCTTTCAACACATAAAGCCTTGCAACTGTTTCAGCAACCGCCACTGGTGTATTAGAGGTTTGGTCCTGAAAGGTGCAAATTGTTGGGTTAAAAATGGCAATCAGGTATGTTTGGATAACAAATGGTTAACAGATAAAAGGTTGAAGTGGAAATTAGGAACAAATAGGACATTATGTAGAATAAGTTGATCATGTAATGTAACATTTCCAACAATGTTTACAAGCTTAACATTGAATTTTTCAGTGTTCTTTTTTGAGTGTAAAAGTTCAAGATAAGGAGTAATATGGTCAGAAGCTCCTGTGTTAACAATCCATTTACTCGACGTACGATCAAAATTAGACGCTAAAGTGAGAGTATAACTTGCAAAATTCGCCATACTCTCTAAATGTCCACTTGACAATTGATTGTCCTTCATAACCTTTACAACCTGTTGACAAATTCTGGAAATCAAGTCAGAGTCATTAGCATTAACATAACTCAGCTATGGCATTTCAACCGGTGTATCCATAACCTCTATTTGTGTAGCAACCTTTGACCCAAATCTAGTTCCTCTTAGAGTCTTATACCAATATGGAAAACCGACAATTTCAAAACATTTGTCTCTAGTATGATAATTTCTCTTACAATGATTGCAATACAATTTATTCCTCTTTTCCTTTCTTTCACCAAGAGAAGTTTTCTACAAATTTCTAGCTATAAATGCTGCATTTAGATTCTCATTTGTATTTCCAAGCATCCCAGTCATTTGTTTTTGTTTTTCAATTTGACAAATCAAATAATACGCCTTACTCACGGTAGGTAACGGATCCATAGACAAAACTTGATTGCATACATATTTAAAAACATCATTCAAACCCATAAGAAACTGCATTAACTTGTTTCTATTGTCAATCTCTTGCCATTTGGTTTTCAGATCACAAACACATTGTTCACGCGCATCACATCTACAAATTGGATTATCACAAAGACTACTCAATTTATCCCAAATCCTCTTCAACTTGTTAAAATATTCTGTGACTGAAGAATTACCTTGCTTCATATTTGCAATTGATACAGTAATGGACCACTAGTCATTCCAAATCTCTCACTCACATCTTGCTATAATTCCCTAGCTGATTGCGCATACATAAAGGCTTCTGAAAGTTCTTCAGTCATAGAATTCAATAACCAGCATGTTATCATGTCATCATTTCTTATCCATTTTCCTGATTCTTTAACATTATCATTAGGTTTTTGACATAATCCATCAATAAAACCTAATTTCGCTTTCGCTCCTAAAGCCAAGCGAATGGAACGACTACAACCAAGATAATTTGTACCATTAAACACCAAATTCATTATGGATATACCAGGGTGATCCAAGCCAGATAGAAAATACGAATCGCCAAAAGATCATTCAATTGAACTCATGATTAGCGAGAGAAAACAGATATCAACAGACAAGTAAACAAGAAAAGAACAAGAGATTAAACCTGCTCTAATACCATGTAAACTTTCTCTAATTGAAGAACTTGGATCATCAACACACAAACAAGATGTAAAGATAGCAGGAAGAAGCGAAGTCTCGAGAAAACAGAACCCAAGACTTAAGAAACTGTTTTTGTTATTTTTGGAAAATTGTTATCTCATCTTGAGATATTTATAAGGGTTATATTTAACAGTTACACGTGTGAGTAACAACTCACATGTGAAGATAATAAATACTAATAATATCAACATGCTAAGCTTTCTCATTAACAAAAATGGTTAACAGAAAGTTTAAATAAAAATTTGCATGTAAACACTGTAATACGAATATAAGTATTTTACAAATTTTTAAATAATCACCTAGATTTAAAAAAAAGGAAGAAAAATTGTCAATGATTTTATGCTTTAGTGTATTACTTTTGGACTCTCGAGTGAAAGGTGCTAGTGGTATCATTCATGAACTTTCAGGTTTGAATATTCTCTCTCATTGTAATATATATAAAAAAATTGGTTTTACTATAAATGATTTGGCAATTAATTATTGGGTTAATTATTAAAACATGACTCGTGTTTTGAGTAATTTGCAAACACATGATTTCCATTATCTTTTTTGATAATTAGGTGATCCGAGTTTTATAAACAAGTATCAATATTATTAATTACTATTAGAGTGAATGTGTTAGAATATTATTGGTCTTAAAAAATTGATGTAATAAAAATAATATTAAATAGAAATAAGAAAATTTTAAAAAATGTAAAATTATTTTTTATGGCCAATAAAATATTAACACATGTCATCATAAAATTATTAAATAATATTAACATTTTCGTATAAAACTTAGGTTACCTAATTGTGAAGAAAGATAACACATGTCGTGTGTTTATAAATTAATCAAAACACATATAATGTTTTTATAGTTAACCCTTAATTATATCATAATATCCAATCCAATTTAATAAAGTACTTTTGCGTTGATAGTATAGGTTTATATACAATTTGAATATAACAAAATTAAACTTAAATAAAATATTTAATTTTTTTTAATTTGAATATAACAAAATTATAAATTTTTTATAAATTCCTTTCTTTTGTATTTTGGATTAGATTTTTTAAAGTTTGAAACTTTACTTTTCTTTGTTGTTTGTGTCCTTTTGTTAACATGATGTTTTGGGTTTTTTTATTTGTGGGAATGTGGAGGAAAAAATTTAATTTTTAAATATAGATTATTTACCATGTCAGTATATTGTCACATTTTTGATCGAATTATAGCCAATACTGTAGGCGCAAAATTTAAAAAGTTTAAGTATTTTTTTGTGAAAAAAATTTTATTTAGATACAATTTTATTATATTAAAAAAAGTTCAGATAGTAATAGTGAAATTAGCCCTTAGTAGTATCATTATAGTATTGCCATGAGGTTTCATTTAATTAACTATTATGTTATTTATACATGAAATCTAATTTTATTGCTTGCTAGGGAAAAAAAAACTAGAAAATATTGAAAACCATTCACAATTTGAGGTAAGCAATAACTACTCATTCATTTAACCCAAATAGATTATAGATTCATTTTTATAAAGAGCTATCATCTCATTTAATTGACAATAATAATGACTTATAAGAATCTTTATTTTTTTTGGTTAATCTATAAGGAATCTCTATTATTATAAATAAGAAGGAATAAAAAATATTAAATGACCATTTATCAATCAAACCTATGAATATCAATTCAATAGCATTCTGATTTAAATAAAAAATTAACAAATAAAATTCTATTATAATTTTATATCGTTCCTAGTGATAGTAATTCAATTATAGTCTTATTCTTGTGAAATTTAAATAAAAAAATAAAATAAAAGATTCTAATGGAATCTGAACTTAAAAACATCAAGCATTCATCAACATATACGCTTAACCGCATTGTCATATCTATTTTTTTTATGTCACAACTTGTTTTTAAAATATAAATTTAATATTTTTTTTTTAAAATATAATAATTAATTTATTATTTTCTTTTGGAGGTTCTAATTAAGGCTCATTTAAACCCCCTTAGATTCATCCATGGCTGCGATTACTTAGGATACATTTAACTGACTATATAAGGATAAAATAGAATCATTGTTTCTTTTCTTTATACCTATTCTTGCCTTTAGTTGACATAATAGTTATTTTATATAATTACTATTATTACAATATGATGAATTATAATTTTTTTTATGACTAAGGGATTAGTTAATTTTTAGTTTTATACAAGGTAAATTACACCAAAAGATATAAATGTCTGGAGGTAAATTCATTTAAGGTATCAACATTTTAAGTGAATAAAAAGACGTATAAATGTTTTTACAACGTGAATCAAATGAAGTATTAATGTTTTGCAAAGTTTATTTAAGGTATCAATATTTTGATTAGTTTTCAACTAAGTTTCTTAAATTTTCATTAATGGTCAATTATTAATACCGTATTTGACTCTTGCAAAATGTTCATACCTCTTTTTGATTATTTGAAACGTTGATACTTTAAATGAATTTATCCTTAAACGTTGATTCTCTTTTAAATCATTTGAAATGTTGATACCTTAAATGAACTTACCATCAAATGTTGATACCTTTTGTGTAATTTACCTATTTTATATAATATATTTTTAGATCTAACTTTGAGACATGAAATGAATTATGAGGAATAACAGTTATTTTCCTATATAATTCCTAAAAAATTGGAAATCTATTCATATTTTATTCCTACCTTCAATCAAATAAAGATGGGAAATAATTGAGGTAATATATACTAACATGATTATTAATCATCATGAAAAGTAATAAACATCCACAAAAAATTTGAAACATGGGTTTATTTTCTTATAAAATGAAACTATTTTCCTTATCAATGGCTTTATACCCTAATGAATCTGCCCGCTCTCTCAAATGAGAGGTATTAGATTCGAATTCCTTCTCTTTATTTCTAATGGTTTAAAATAAAAAAAAAAATAGTTTTCCTCATTATTTAGCTTACCATTGTTACCAATGGAAGATAACTAGTGCTGATTTTCACCATCACATATTGTTGAGAATCAATATTATCTTCAGATTACAAAAAGGTAATAGCAACTTATCCTTTTTGTGTACTTAATATTAAATTTTCTTATTGATGAGACCGTCTCGCTATTAATCTAACTGTTAAAATAAATATAATAAAAAAATATTAATCATTTTAATGATTTGATCATAATTGAGTATGATGTCCGGTTCCATCAAAATTAAGGGTGGACCATAAGATTTTCCTTCAAATTAACTACTCATTTATTTGGCTAAATGAAATAAATTGTATATAATAGCTATTAATTAAAGAATGAAATAAACTATAATAAGTCTCAAATGATTATTGCATTGTTTTATTGGGTAAATTGGAATTAATAAAACAGGCCTCGTGGGCATGTTTGCTATAAAACACTATAACAAAACACACATAAATATATGTAGATTTTGTTATTACAAAGTATGATAGTAATATGTTAATTTCAGTAGGTTACTTTTGGAAAAGTAAAAGTATTTATAATTTAAAAGAAAAATAGCATTTCTATATGAAAGTGCTATAATACGCATATATAGTGATTGCAGGCTGCAATTGCAAATGAGTTGAATGGAGTCCCAACTCTTCGAGTCTCCTTTTCTGTTCAACTCTTTTGAACAATTATTATACTCCAACTAAATTACATTTCAATAATTTATTTAATCCATACAAATTGTGACTCGGATCTTGCCGATATATCGATTCCAGCAAATGATGATATTGTAGTTTTAATCCAGCATTCTTAAGAAAATAATATTCACAACTTATAAATATTAATTTTGAATCATTTACAAATTGAGATTGAGCAATGCTGAGCTTATAATGGGCCGAGTTTAAATAACTCATGAGTTCTAAATATAAAATAAAATCCGACAAGTTAAATATATAAAGTGAATAAATAGATGGGTGGATGAGATTAAATTATGTATGTCTATATTATTTAGAAATATGTTTTTGTTTTAATTATATTGTATACACATAATATTATATATATAATATATATATATAAAGTTAACAAGTTAGTTTGAGTGCTTGTTTATAACATAATACATAAATGAGTTTGCTCACGATTTGGTACATGAGTTTAAATAAGAGCTCGAGCTTGACCTGTTTAGAACTTTAGATTAATAATAGATAAAATTCGAATTTAATATCTAAACTTTTGCGAAAAACCAAAATTGGTACTTAAACTTTTAAAAGTTCAATTTTGATATTAATTGAACTTTTCGTGCTTATAATTGGTATTTAAACTTTTAAAAGTGTAATTTCGATACTAATTAAACTTTTTGTGCTCACTATTGATACTGGACTTAATGCTGTCAATTGTGAACACAAAAAGTTTAATTAGTATTAAAATTGAACTTTTAAAAGTTCAGATTTAGTTTTTCGTAAAAGTTCAGGTATGAAAGTTCAGGTACTAAATTCAAAATTTATCCATTGTTAAACTTTACTTTACAACTAGGCTTAGCTCATTTATAAGTTAGCTTGAATTTATCCTAGTTTTTTTTTTTGGCCAAAGAATTTATCCTAGTCTAAAGTGAGTCAAGTTCGCAATTAACTTAATTTATTTACAGACTTATTCATAAAATATAAGAGAGAAATAAAATAACTAAATAATATAGAAATGTCAACACATCTTCTTCCTTAAAAGATCCAGGATTTGAATGTTCAATTTTAGACCTAGAAAATAAGCGAGCTAAAAAAAAAAAAAACGAAAAAGAGGTACTCCTAGTTTTATTTCTGTCTTAGCACAGAAGAATTAAGATAACTATAAAAAATCTATACTTCCTATTTAAAATAACTTGTTAACATATATCTTACGGTCAATCAACACCTTTTTCCTTTTTTTTTTCTTTCTATTTTCACTCTTAAGCATGTATAAAAATTAATAATAAAATAAGCTTATTGATAGATAGCAGTATGATGGTTCTATTTGTTTGAACTTATTATATTCGTTTTGACATCTTTTTATTATTTTTAAATATATGTTTATTAAAAAAATATAAATAAAAAATAAATAATTTTTAATCAACACATAAAATCAAATATAGCAAAAAATTATAAATATAAATAAGATAGAGATAAAAAAGATTAAAATTTTCACTGAATTTATTTGACAAAATCCAATGTTGTTATTGAAGTAAAATGGAAAGAAGTGCTTCCACAGAGCACTTGCCCCTCCCGAGTCCTGCGCTATATAACGGTCACTCTTTTTGTCTCTTCCACTATTTATAAATTCTCCCGAACCTATTTCCTCCTTCCTTTCTCTCTTCTTCTTCTTTCTCTTACTCAAAAAAGAAGAGGGACCGGAAAAGAAGAGGGAAAAGAAGAACACATACACATCCACCCATCCACGCGAGGCCATTGCCCCGTCTTTTCACGCGCCAACACAACCAATGGCCTCATCCTCCCCACTTCCCTCCACGACGACGACCACCACCCCATCCTCATCCCAATCTCGGTTCTCCGCCCTCCGAGCATTCCTTACCCGCCTGACCGCCACCTCCCGCCAGCTCCTCTCCCGCCGCCGCCCCTGGACGGA
This sequence comes from Combretum micranthum, assembly GCA_024138025.1. Taxonomy (NCBI): domain Eukaryota; kingdom Viridiplantae; phylum Streptophyta; class Magnoliopsida; order Myrtales; family Combretaceae; genus Combretum; species Combretum micranthum. The sequence continues at coordinate 372,827 of JAMXBD010000491.1, read as the reverse complement.
GCTCCTCGACCGCACCTCCATGTCCCGACCCGAAAACCTCTCCGAAGCCACCTCCCGTATCCGCCGCAACTTCTCTTACTTCAAAATCAATTACCTAACCCTAATCTCTCTCCTCGTCGCCATCTCTCTCATAACTCATCCTTTCTCTCTCCTCCTCGTGATCTCTGTCCTCGCCGCTTGGATCTTCCTTTACCTGTTCAAACCTTCCGATCAGACGATCTCTATCTTCGGCCGTGCTTTCTCGGACCGTGAGATCTTGGGGATTCTGGTCGTTTCGACGATTGTCGTCGTTTTCTTGACCAGCGTTGGATCGTTGCTTATCTCGACGTTGATGATAGGGTTAGGGTTGGTTTGTGTTCATGGCGCTTTTAGGATTCCGGAGGATCTGTTCTTGGATGATATTGATGCCGGGAGTGGTGGCGGATTGTTCTCTTTTATCGGTGGTGCTGCCACTTCTGCGGCTGTAGCGTCCGTATAGTAATTGCTCATAGATCTGTTTTCAGTGATTTAGTGCTAATGTAATTTAATTTGATTTGATTTGATTCGGTTCGGTTTAGTTCGGTTTGGTGGTTTGCTATACCCTTAAGTGGGGGGAATAGTGAACATGATACGACAAGTTATGTTTTTTGCAAATTGTACTATGATGAACTTGAAATTTAATTGGATCTGATTTAGAATCTGCGGAATTCGATCTGTATCATGTAAGCTCTGTGGATTTGGTTTCTTCGGTCGGTGTTAGATCATTTTGTTGTTCCCTAATCGTCGAAATTCCTTTTAGATTTACAATTTGTAGATTGTTTGTTCAATTATTTTGCATGGAATGCGGTGTTTCTCTGTTTCTTTTGGGTAATTTGTTTAAATTGTATTGATGTGAGACATTATATACTTGGTATGTCCTCCGAGTGTGTGTATAGCAGTAAGGTCGATCCTTGTCCTTATGGGATGATTTTGATATATATTGTGATATCGGGAGCAGTGGGAGTGAAGGAGACGAGACATTCGATATGGTTATGGAGCATGACATGTCAAATGTAGGGGGAATTAGTTCATAACTTGTGAATTGGGTACTAGTATACGAGGCTGATTATGGTTTTTTGCTCTTTATCCTTACCGTGCGGATGAGTAGAGATCATGGACACCAGAAAGTGGCAGAGGTTTTGATTTAGATTCATTTTGACAATACGAGGTTGGGGTTGGGAGGGTGGTACTTCTGAAACATTAGACTTGGCAGGATGTTTCTTCATTTTGTTTGCCTCTTCCCATGGTTGGTCATATGTTCTTCCCTGGTGGTCACACAGTGGAAATGAGAGAGCAATAGAGACATTCGATAGATGATGCGTTATTGACAAGAAAGCTGGGAAAATGGTATCAAGATTTGTTCCTTGGAAGTTGGAATAGTCTTCTTCATTGTGTTATTCGGGCAGTTGGAAGACCATTCCATGCCGCAGCGTGTTGATCCTTATGAAAAGCTGCTTATTCTTAGGAAGGGTAAGTGCTTCTAGAAGTGAAGTTTTGAACTTCATTGAAAGACACACTTAATTGTGCAACAAGTAATGAGGGGCTTGCTGTTTCCAGCTCACTAGGAAGACAGGTTCATCAACTTTGTTCAGGAGGAGATTCATCCTAATTCCTAGGAGATTCATCAACTTTGTTCAGGAGGAGATTCATCCTAATTCCTAGGGGTTCGATTTCAGGATGCAGAATTCTTCCCATTTGTTGATGTTCTTTGATGATATTGATGTAGAAATAAGTGCATATTTGAATGATGGATGTTCTCCACTAGTTGGGTGTAGTCCGTTTTCAGCCAAATGCTCCTCATCAGGTAGTAAGTAGACTTTAACCTAGTTTCATGGTTCGCAGAGAGAACGTTGTCTTTTTGACTTTATGAAGGGAGAAACTGATCTGGACTTGGAATAGTTTGGATCTTTTATTATTCTATAAATAGGGATGGAAACGGGTTGGGTTCGGGTCGGGTCATCCTGTCCCAAACCGACCCCGATTTTTTAGGAACCCAACCCGATCTAAACCCAACCCGTTTGGTAAAAAAAATAATAAAAAAAAGGAGAAGGGCGTCTGAATAATGAAAGAGGAGAAGGAAGAGTAAGCTGATATGGGAATGCGTTTGTATGTAGACATCGGCTAGTCATAGTGGATAAATTAACTTGGTTTGTGTTTTAATTGTTTTAGTTCCAAAGTTAAGCCGATCATCATTTTCTACGATTAGAGTTTTCAATTGTATTTCCTCTCTATAACTCTAGCTTTGGTTTAGAAGTGTTCAAAAAATTTGCTTTTTGATTTATTTTTTTAATTTTTTATGTCTTATTTTTTCCCTAAATTTGGTTTATAAAATTCTGAGAAAATTAATTTTTATATTTTGTTGTGTTGCATGGGAAAGAAATGAATTTTGAAAAAGTGGGGAAGGTTGTACATAGAAATCAATTTTCTTTGGATAATTAGTCAGTGATTATTAATTGTAAATATAATTTATATCTTATCATGTGACTCAATACATGAATAACAAAATAATTATATAAAAAGCATCATTCAACTAATGAACAAGTAAATTCCTTAAACTAAAATTTTTAATTTTTTTAATTAAATTGTGTCGAGTTTTTCTAACGGATTATGAGTACAACCCAAAACCTGATCCTAAACCCTATAGGGTCTGACTTATAGGGTTTTTAGTGGCGGAGCGGGCGGTACCTTATAACGATCCGTCTCGGTTGTATCCCTATATATAAACCCCGGAAGGATCAGGGATAACTAGGCTAGGACTTGAGCTTTGGGGACGGGTCTTGATTTGGACATTAACCCACTAGGTTTGTGGGCTCAACCTGATTCTGTTTTTATTCAAAAGGCGTTAATCATTGAGTATTTCTTCCCCCTTTTTTTGTTTAAACTTCTCGTTTTCTCTCATAGACTACTTCTGGTCTATGTTCATTTAATCCATTTTCAATGCTTTTCTATACTAGGAAAATAGAAATTTCCCTAGATATTCTTCCATTCATAGTATTAAATTAGTGCACTCTCTCTTTAAGGATTAACGATGACGAAGAGTATTCCTTATTAAGTTTTCCTGTAACAGTAACGATATTGCGATCCCATTCCTTATGGAATAGTGATTATGGTTTGTAGTTATATTTTAGGCCTATAGTAACAATTTCACAAATAATTCTAAGTAAAACATGATTGAATAGCCGTTCATTTTATAATAGAAATTTAATGCTTGAATCGATCTTTTTCTTAAAGATACCACCATTGCAATCAAAATCAATAAACAGCGATTCTATTTAATTTCTGGATAGTCACTTTCAGTTAAAAAATAAAAATTACAACCACCATTGTGAATTTTTAAGAAAACATGGACACCTATTTTTCCAAGAATGATACAATTCTCTCTTTGCTTTTGTGTAGGTCCCACAACATATGATGTAGAAAAATTAAGTTGATATGGTAATAAAATAAATTTTTATCAATTTTCATATCATTTTAAGATAAAAATTGAAAATATTTTGACCAAAAAAAAATCAATAGGTTTAATAGGCTATGAGCTATGAATTTTGGGTTTGTGGGATCATATTTTAAACTTTTTTTTTTAAATAGGTTTTACCAGGTCTAGTGCGATGTGATGATTCTGGACTAAAATCGACCTTTTTTGGGTTCCAAAAGTTATACAAGTACGGATTTATCAATTTTAGCTGAAAATCATCAATTTTCAATAGGTTATATATAATGAATTTTCGAATTCTAACGTTACCATATGAAATTCATTTTTCTAAGGGAAATAGGCAAATAGATAGTTAATTGTCATTGGAAAAAAAGGGCCTATCTGGATCCTTAAAATTACACGATTATGGATGTTGGATTTTGCAATCTTGGCTGCAAACCACCATTTTGCATAGGTTAGATCATGGTTCTGGTTTCTATGTTCATAATATAAAATTCTTATATTTTGAAGGGGGACATGCACCTGAGTAGCAAACAATGTTTTTAGAGCCAAATTGGTCCGATCAAGTTCTTAAAATTAAATGGGCACAAAGTTCTCAAATTTGGTTGGAAAAGTCATAAGTTTTTATAGGTTACTGATAATGGGATCTGGTCTTTCCAAGGTCACAATACAAAATTCTTTTTTTTTTTAAAATGGAAAAATTATTTCGGAGAATTTGGTTTACTTAGGCGCAAAAGTACATGAATATCAATTTTGGCTAAAAATTGTCTATTTTGAGATGCTATTATAAATAATCAATATTTGAAATTATATACAATAAGACAATTTCACACAGTAATATTATATAGTTGTGTTGAGGGTCATTGCGGTATTTAGGCTGTTGGCCCAATTTAATGCTATGAGTCGGTCTTCTAGGCTAGTGAGAGGGCTTAGAAGATTAAGTCTAATAAGGGATGTCGAAGGGAGATTTGACTTGATAGGCTAAGGACATGGATCCTCGTACTAATTCATTCCGCTCTTGGCCTAATTCTGTTTTCTTGGGTTAATTCGGGCTTTACTTGACCAAAATAAGTTTTAAGCATTTTATATTGAAAAAAAAGGCTACTTCAAATAAACAAAGAACTTCTTTTATATTATAAACCCTAGACTCTTTCCAAGCCCTTTTACAAGCTTAGCTCATTACTAAAGAAACGAAGACTTTAATCTCAGCCATCCTTAGGAGCGATCCAAAGACTAGCATCAGCTTCCAACATGTATAAATAAGAGGTTGCTCTTCTATTTAGGGAGAATTTTGTATATTGCTAAGTTTGAAATGAAACATCTTCAAGAAATATCAAAGCACACCTATTCTACGAAGAATGAGTCAAGAACAATCACACTTGCACACTCGAGAAAACTAGATTTGCCTGTCCCTCCTCCTGCGCTTTTCTTTGTGACATCCTACTTATGACATCGGTCAATGGTATAGCACGTGATCGACCAACTGTAGCAACTTCACCATACAAGTTGTAAAATCAAAAGGATGATCCATTATGTTTATATGTAGCATGGGCCATAATTCTTTTATTTTCTTTTGTTTTCCTATGAAAACTTTGCTTAATGGCATTCTGTGGGTAAAGGAATAATTTCTTAAAAGATGCAAAAATAACATAAAATGGGAACCTAAAGGCCCAATTAGAAAAGAGCAATCTATTGGATCCGTTTGTTTAACTTTTCTGGACAGATACAGATACTTTTTTTCAAACTTTTTTTCTAACAAATTATTTATTAAGAAGTAGATATAGATAAAAAAATGTTGTTAGTTCTTATGAAAAGATCAAATATAATAAAATATAATATAAATCGGGTGTATTTACATATATCATTTCAATACAGATACAAATATAGATACAGATGAAAAACAGACAATCCAAACAGACCATTAAAGGGAATGGGGGTACAAACGTTTTGAAACTACAACTCATCTTTTTTTTTTTTTTTTTTTTTTTTTTTTTTTTTTTTTTTACTTTGGGATAAAATCCAATAAGAACTCATATTGGCTTCTCTTTTCATAAAAGTAATATAAACAGACATTCAAAGAATTTTTTCCAAATAAACTACCTTGAAGGATTCTATTGCTTTTCCATGGAGTTACTCTGTTGGAATCTGTTACCACCTATTTGATTCCAAATTCTTTTCTCTGCTGCTTTTAAATATTCTTGTATGGCAAGCATTTAATTGGGTCTTTACTGTCTAATGTGGGTGAAACCCGTGAGAGGGCCATGGGGGAAATGAATCAAAAACTTTCATTGAGTATGATCTCCCAGGTGAAATGATTATGGATAATTCTTTTTATATGGGTAAATTTATAGGAAGCATACATCAACGGAACATGTGATGTATTATGCAAATTCAAATTTTTTTTTTTTTCATAAGGTTTCTTGGAGAATGGTACTAGAACTGTTTATTCATATTTTTGTACATTTGACCTGTTGGTTTGATATCGATTTGATATCTATTTTATGTGTGTTTTAATTAGATTATTTGTTAAAAAATAGATACAAATAAAAAATAAATAATTTTACCTATAACAGATCATATGTATCAAATATAGATAAGATATAACTGAAAAACGTACCGTTCAAATGGACTGCCGCCTCTATTGATGGTTTCTTGCGCTCCGTCGCAATTGATTGCCATCTCTTGCTCTCATGTCTACCACAATCTATTCCACCATTTTGCTAAATCTTACAGCCTTACAGGTCGGATACACAAGTTCGACGTCTCATCAATTTATTTTATGATAATTAATAAAAAAGAAGTATATTACAATTGCACTTTCATCATGAGCATGCCAACCTTTTAAATACTCAAAACATTTTTTAATCTTCTTGTAACTTTATACTTTACCAACCGAAACTAAAATTTTAAAAATTTGCAGTAATTTTGAGGTTTTAGAGATCGTTGAGGAATATGTATATTTTTTAGAATTATGAAAGTCAAATCACCCGATAAAAGTCTAAAAAGGTTAATTTGCACTTGATTTATGTTTTAAGATGTGCATTAGCAATTATCCCATAAATATTCTAACAAAAGCATCTTAAGTTGGATTTAAATTTGTGAGAATGAATCTGTTCCTTTATTAAATAATTGGGTATATTGGACTTAGCTATAATATTTTCGCAAGATAGATTATAACATTATTTTTTAAATCAATACCTGCTCCACAAGCCAATAAATTAAAAAATTTGATCCAAACATCACTATGCAACTCCTTGAATACACACAAATAATGGATTTAGGGCTTTTTCCCCCTTCCCCTTAAACATATCCAATTTTAATTAATTTTTTTATACATTAAATATATAACTTGAATTTGAGTTTCGATACATTTCTTTTCTCGACTAAGATTTATATTTAAATGTTTTAGTGATTATACATTTCTCTACCAATAAATGTAAGGGTTAATGTCCTAAATGTATATAAATTTTAATAAAATATGCATGAATCTTGAAATTAATCGGTTTAATACATAAAATAATTTTTTATGCGTGTCAATTGTACCATTGTCAAATTCTTTCATATATCAAATTGATTAATTTTATACTTTAAGTATCTTATTGCATATTTTACTAAAATTTAAGCACTATTCATAATATTTTTTTAAATATAAAAAAGTGCTAAGTGAAAGAACCATCCCTGGTTACGCCTTGAAGTTATAATTATCTCCTTTACGGGGCAAAATGAATAGATAAGACCTAAATCTCACTTGTATGGAAAGCAAAGTGAAGGCCCACTAAGACAAGTAAAAGAAAAAAAAAAGGAAAAACCTAAACAAAATCAAATGTAACAACAACGGTTCACATCCGAAGTGGACCTTATGATTTGATGCCACTTTGGCTTAGTTTAGTTTAAGGATCCAAACCTTGAATCGAAAAGGACACCTAAACACCAAACCTCGTACCTCTAAACCCACCATAAAATCATCAAAAACTCACCATCAGATAACAACCCAAATTACTAAACCCCCAAAACCAAAAGGAATAAAGGCCTAAAAGTGCAATTAGGGTTTTTGTTTAGTTTGACTGGTGGGTCCCACCTAAGAGAGGGACATAGCCGTTGCTAGGAGCGGTTGAGCAATAAAATTCCAAAGCTGCCCATTATTTATCCATTTCACGAGGTGGTCAAGGGGAAAAAGAAAAAAAAAAAAAAACAATGAGAGTTAATATTATATGGAATTGAGAAAAGAGGTGCAATAATAATTTAAAAAACCGAAAAAACTAGCCGTTGGACCTTATAAGTGCAGAAGAGCCTCTTTGTGACAGTAACATAAACATCAACACAGCCAAATCGTGCCTGCCCCCATTTTTTTTTTATAATCTTTTCTTTCTCTGACAACAATACAAATTACAAGATTCTCTTTCTCTCCCTATCTCTTTCAAAATGATACAAAGCCAAACCTAAAGTGGTTTTCGTCCTGTTTAATTTACACTCTCATAAGACTAGTCCTAGCCTACTCCTTGTATTAGTTTTTTAGATACTAGATTTTGGTCCCATTTTGTCAAGAAAAACACAAAATAACCCAACCCCCATTCATAGGTATCAAACATTTTCTTTCATGGTACAAAGCTATGGAGGTTAAGATTAAGGAGCATCAACGGTTAGACCAGATTTCCCACAAGAAGAAAGAAAAATGGAAGAAGATTCCTCATTTTTCAAGGTTCTCAATGAGGAAATTCCTATATGCTGCCCACATTTTATTACTAGTATGTGTTTTTAAACCAGTGTCAGGCCAAAAATGGGATGGTGTTATCGTCACACAAGCAGACTACCAAGCCTTGCAAGCTGTCAAGCATGAGTTTGTTGATCCTAGAGGGTTCCTAAGGAGCTGGAACGACAGTGGTTATGGTGCGTGCTCGGGAGGTTGGGTTGGGATCAAATGTGCGCAAGGACAAGTGATTGTTCTTCAACTTCCTTGGAGAGGACTTGGCGGAAGACTCACTGAGAAGATTGGTCAACTACAAGCACTAAGGAAACTTAGTCTCCATGATAATGATATTGGGGGTTTAATCCCTACATCACTTGGATTCCTCCCTAATTTAAGAGGACTCCAATTGTTTAATAACCGGTTTTCGGGATCGATCCCTCCTTCTCTAGGATCATGTCCTCTGCTTCAAACACTTGATCTTAGTGTGAATTCACTCACTGGGACTATACCGGAGAGTCTTGCAAACTCCACCAAACTCTTTAGGCTCAATCTTAGCTATAATTCGATCGAGGGTCCGATCCCAATGAGGCTTGCCTTTTCAAAGTCCCTCATTTTCCTCTCTCTTCAGCATAATAATCTGTCGGGATCGATACCTGAGTCTTTAGGAAACATTTCCACCTTGAACCAACTTGATTTGTCATTCAACAACATAAGCGGCGAAATCCCGGTTTCGCTTGGTGATTTGCCAGGTCTTAAATCCCTCAATTTGTCTTACAATAACCTGTCTGGTTCTGTTCCAACCCTGCTTTCACAAAAGTTCAATGCAAGTTCTTTTGTTGGTAATCTCCAGCTTTGCGGATTCAAAGGTTCAAGCCCTTGTCCAACCCCACAAGCTCCTTCTCAACTTGTTCCCGCTCCTTCTCCTCATGCAACAAAACAGCATCACCGTAAACTTAGTACTAAAGACATTATCCTCATCGCAGCAGGAGCACTCCTCATTGTCCTGGTGATCTTATGCTGTATTTTACTATGCTGTCTGATAAGGAAAAGGTCTGAAAGCAAATCTAAAGAAGGACAAACCGCGGCACGGGCTGCTGCTGCTGCAGCACGGGGCGAAAAGGGGGCCACAGCTGGTGCCCCCGAAGTCGAAGCGGGCGGTGAAGCTGGCGGGAAGCTAGTGCACTTTGATGGCCCCATGATTTTTACAGCTGATGATCTTTTGTGTGCAACTGCTGAGATAATGGGGAAAAGCACTTATGGGACAGTTTATAAGGCGACTTTGGAGGATGGAAGCCAAGTTTCAGTCAAGAGATTGAGGGAAAAGATTACTAAAAGCCAAAGGGAATTTGAAAATGAGGTTAATGTTTTGGGGAAGATCAGACATAATAATCTCTTGGCTCTTAGAGCTTACTATTTAGGCCCTAAAGGAGAGAAACTTCTTGTTTTCGACTACATGTCTAAAGGAAGTCTTGCAACTTTTCTTCATGGTAACTCACTAACTCAACTTGTATTATCAATATATAGTAACAGAAAAGCATATAATTATATTGCTGCGTTTATATTTGATTGGTTTTGATTCGATAAGCATTGACTGAGAGTTTTTATCTTTCCTGATATTTTATCAATGCTAATGTTTTTGTTTTATGCAGCTCGAGGACCCGATACCCATCGACTGGCCTACCCGGATGAGCATAATCAAGGGCATGACAAGGGGCTTGCTACACCTCCACAGCAGCGAAAACATCATCCATGGAAACCTCACATCAAGCAATGTCCTGCTGGATGAGAACACGGAAGCGAAAATAGCAGACTATGGCCTTTCCAGGCTGATGACTGCAGCTGCCACAGCAAATGTGATTGCAACAGCTGGGGCACTCGGTTACAGGGCACCAGAACTCTCAAAGCTCAAGAAGGCAAACACGAAAACCGATGTGTACAGCCTAGGAGTCATAATTTTAGAACTCCTGACAGGGAAGTCTCCAGGAGAAGCAATGAATGGGGTTGATCTGCCACAATGGGTGGCTTCAATAGTGAAAGAGGAGTGGACTAATGAAGTTTTCGATTTGGAGTTAATGAAGGATGCATCTGCCATTGGAGATGAGTTGTTGAACACATTGAAACTGGCTTTGCATTGTGTTGATCCTTCTCCTTCTGCAAGGCCAGAGGTTCATCAGATTTTGCAGCAGCTGGAAGAGATTAGACCTGAAACGGGTACTGGTTCGGGTTCGGGTGCGGGTCCTGGTCCTTCAGGGGATGATGGAGCTGGAGTTCTTACATCTAGTGATTGAAGTTGAACTAGGTTTTGTAGTGTTTGATCCTATTCATTCATTCTTGAGTTGCTAAATTTAGGAAGTTATGTTATTTCTCAATTAGGTTCTGTAGATATAGCTAGTAAGCAATGTTGTTTTTTAGTTTTAAGGATGTTCTTGGCTTTTTGGTATGTTGCTGATCTTTTTGGATAAGGAGGTAACTATTTCCTAATATAGTTGCAAATTAAACCAATTCTTGACCCATTTGAGCATAGCATGTCCATAATGTAATAATTATAGAAGTGATGATAGATATTATTATAGTTATTTTAAAATTTAAATCACGTAATAATTTATAGTACCAATTGTATAAAAAGGATGAGTAGAATCATATACATAATTTTCTATATGTTAACAAAACAAGGTTTTAGTTTAATTTAAGATAATAATTTTTTTTTCAATTTCATACAATATTTGGAACTTTCCACTGAATTATTAACAATTAACAAATATGTCCATTTTGTGCTTTTTCTATAAAAAAAGTATACAAGATTTACTGCTTCAAGTGTACTTTTTTGTATGAATTTTGTACGAAATTTGTACCGATATATACAGATAAGGATAGAAAAAGAGGACAGGCTGGACTTATTTGCTATTGTTTATAGTTCTAAGAGTCAAAAGTTACACTTAAAGTTCAAGGGATCAATCCGAGCTACCTCTTAAGTTTATTTTTGCATTTTTCCTTAGTTTTTTAAAGAATCCCAAATAAATTTAAGAAACTATCACATATTGGAAAATTCCACTACCTTTCATTCTCATAGCTCTCTAACGTTTATTTTGGTTTTATCGTTTTCTCCTTTTCAGTGCTCATCATGGTTATTTAGTAATCTAATAGAAAATGATCTTCCTGACCCCATAGGCAAAGCCAGTTTTTGGTTTTTTAATATTTGTAGTTATAAAATTCCTTTAAGAAAAATATAAAAAAAATCATAATAAATGATCCCATATATTACAAAGAGAATGGGACTTATTCCTTTATATTTTTTATTTTTATTTGTAGTCCCACCTTTGCATTAATATAAATTCTCTACAAGTCAAATTATATATCATTAATTTACAACTTCCTTACATTTGCCATAAATTATCATATGTTTCATTTCCGATATGAATCATCATCATTAATTCAAATTTTTAATAATTTATTTATGGTATTATCAGCACAATTACCATTAATAATATGTTTACATTCCAATTTCTAAACCACTAATTTAAAAGTTTTCATTATATTTTTCATTAATAATATGTTTCATTAGTAGTCATGGATTCGAATTGGATGTTTTTGATAAGAGTTATTTAGATAAATTTATTGATGAGGATATGGCATATTCAAACCCTTTTGTACTGTGATTCTAGTTTTTAAAGACGTTTCCAATATTAAATATAGAATTGAATGAATATCAATTTCATTTTGGGTTCTACGTCCTAAATGGGACATTAATATATATTTGCTATAGTTTAATTACATACCAACTATATGCTTCCAAGTCAAGTGGCTTGTAGTCTTTTTTTTTCTTAGCACATTTGGGTTAAACCTTATCTGTGGAATAAAGGGGAGGGAAAAAAAATGAACTCGTGTGTTAAATAAGATTGTGAAACCTATGTTTACATACATGTTGATGCACCCAATGAGGATATTATCAAGAATAGATAATGTAAGTAATCAGTGGATTTTGAAAGCAATTCTTCTGGAATAAGTGAGATGAGAACAAAAATGAAGACGTAAAGCGACCTTTTTCCCGAACGGATAGTTGGTGATCCTAATGTATTTGTTTCAAACATTTAAACTGTAAAATTAATAAATAATCTCGATTAATATCATATTAATGTTAGTTTAAGAATAAATGGGACACTATGAAACAATAAAACTCTAATTCTAAGCCAATGGTCTTGTAACATATTAGCATTCGGTTTAAGTTCGATTTTTTGTTTTAGCATTTTGTAATGGTCTTATGTGGTCGTATTGTGATAGCCTTTGTGACCCAAACAAAAAAAAAAAAAAAAAATCCAATCCTAAAATTAATAAATTATCTTCACTTTAATAATTTTAACTTGTTTATACACCATGGTTTCTTTATATGTGAAAAAAATTAATTCCAAAAGATGAGAATACAAAAATTAAAAATATTTCTAACTGTTTAGTAGTGTTAATTTTTAATATATATATTATATCTAATAATTTTTAATTTGGACACACATATTTTGGATATATGTTTATCTACTTCCTGTTAAATCGCAATCCCACTTATGATTTTGCGATGTACTTTTATCCATACAGCGATAACAGTAAACTACTTTTAAACTATAAACAAAGTTTTGTAATCTTTCTTATTTTCATAAATTTTTTTCATATCTTCTTAGCCTAAACTCAATTTGTCGCGACAATCCATATCTATATCCTTTCACTGCTTTACTTATTTTCTTATAACTTTTCCTAGTTTTTGCAATTTTCTCAGAACTATTTAGCCTTTCAAAAGTTTGTAAAAACGAGCCATATGCCCATCTCAACCACGGGCTCTAAAATTATGAGCAGAAGCTTGTTTTATCAGACAAACCTTTTGGGCAAATTTTAAAATTCTTTTTAATCATATGAAGAGTGGCCCAAGCCCACAAATGTAAATGAATCAATTTGATACAAGCCCAAAGGACCCCCACTGGCATTTTCGTACCTGAAAATGGCGAAAAAGAAAAAAGAAAATAGAAGGAAAATTGGTAGGGAAGTAGAGGCATTTGTCTTAACCACAACACATCCACGATAATATAAAAAATAAATTCAAAAAAAGAAAAATTAAGAAGCTAATGACCTTATAATTTAGTGGCATCATTCCTAGTATTTCAAGTACGAGGTATCAGGTTTGGATCTCTTGTCTCTATTGTAATAATCAAAAAAAGAATATTAAGAATTTAATTGTAATAGATTTCGACAATTCAGTAATCATACTACTAATTCCATAAAAAAATGAAATCTTAAAATTTTCGCCATTAAATGAATGTATTTGAAAGGGATTGGGTGTTTCATATCTATAATTTTTAAAATAAAGTAATTTTTAGGATAGTTGTATAAAAATAGAAAAATTTTCAAAGAATTGAGCCACGGATAATAGCTGTATCAAGGTGTTGTGGAATAGACATTAATCGTTTTTTTATTTATATTCTTAACTAGTTTTGTCCAAGTTGATTAGGGTAAAGTTAGATTTAAGTGTACCCTTTAGTTGTATTAGACATATTATGCAGACTTGTACACCTCTTTTTTATGAATTAATTTTAGAGATGAAATTCTCAAGGATCATTCTAGTTCTTATCTATTGTTTTACAAATTGCAGTGAAAAATACTTCTTGTGGTCTTACATGATACAAGATTCTCTATAATGTGATTATCATATAATATTAAAAGTTACATCATATCGATCTATATATAATGTTAATAGAATATTAGCTCGTTTCACAGATTAATATGTTATATTTTGATGGAAAAATTTAAAATATATCATGACTCAAGGTAAAACTAAAAATCATGACGGCCCTGTTGTTATCTATGTCATGAGTTATTCACCTATGTAGAATTAGATAGATCCTATGGCCTCTCAACCTCAAACTCGGTAATTATATAAACCGATTCCAAAGTTGTTGCAAGAGGTACACGAAAATTAAAAGTTATACAATGGAAACGTTTTCAACTCCAATAAATATGGAGCTTTTATGTCCCATCACGGAATTGTCAAAATAAATATAATAATTAAAATATTAAATATTTTAATGATTAGATACGATTGGTATGGTATGAGCAGTTGAATAATGATAAGGCTAGTCCTATCAAAATTAATAACGAAACCATAAAATTTTCCCTTATTTCCAAAGTTTAGTGTTATGAGTTGCTGAACAGAAGTAAAAAATGTAAAAGAAAGTGATGATGAAAGCAAGTAGACAAACGAATATATGCCAATGTTACCGATGAAAACATTGGTGATGATGTCTTGCGATCCGTGATTGATATAGGTATCGAGCTGATTGAATTATTGATTTAAGCTGATTGTACATTATATTTAGAGTTTAATTACACCTAACTAAACTGAATTAAATTGCATTTGGAATTGTTTAGTTTAGATCTATAAAGTACCAAACCATTTTAAGTGGTTCAGGATTCTTGATTGAGCCACTTCAAATGTGGCTCGATTTAGTTCAGTTATGTTTGAATCACTTGAAAAAGTACTTAATTATTTTGATCATGTTTCACCATACAAATTTATTTTTATCATAATAATTTTTAATATTACAATCCGATGAACAATACAATAGATGGACTACAATCGTATATATAAATATGGAAAAAGAAAAATTTATAACCAATACTTTTTCAAACAAATTCAATTTGTTTATAGATTATCGGTGGAGACTACGTTATAATATATATATCAATGAACGGAGTTTTTTTTGAACTTAAAAGAAAATCATTAATAAAATTAACCATTGTCAAATACAAAAGAAGGAGGCTTATTGCTTGACATACTATTCTTAACATCTAAAAGGATCAGCTTCAGGAGTTGGAAAGAGAGGTTACACCACCAATCCATATGACACATCCTTCTCCTGGTCATAGAAGCTATCCAATCAGCTACCATATTAGCTTTTTTAGATACAAAAAAGATTGACAATCTATCGAAAAAAGATCCAAAGAGTTTTTGATTTTAGTTAGATAAGGCTTAGAGGCCCAATGAGGCTTCATTTGGTTCCTAAGACATGCCTGGACAAGAATTAGGCAATCAAATTCAAGATCAACATTGGCCCAACTCATATCTAGAGCAAAATCAAGGCCTATAAGGATAGCTCTACATTCAACTTCCTTTGCTGTGAGTCCATTACACACCATCGAATGACCTAGAATCATCTTCCTCATGGAATCTCGTACCACCACACCTATGGCCGCTCGTTCTCTTTCATTTGTCCACGATCCATCAACATTTATCTTGACCCTGTCCGTCGAAGGTTTCTTCCACAGCCTTTCCTCCTCTTTTGGATCTCTACTAATCTTTACGAAAATTCTTATAATACCGCACACTTCATTTAGCAACGAGCGGGTATATAGCAGGACACTTGATGGCTCGATTCTTTCTCCTTCAAAAATATCCTTGGATCTCGACTTCCATATACACTAGGCCATGCCATTGACTCTTACTTCGATTTCTATAGCTAATCTACCACGCTAGGAGGATAATTGATCGAGCCAATCGAAGAAGGTTCCAACCATTTGCGTATTGATGCAGATCCCAAGACACCCAAACCAGATCGATTAGGTCCATTCTAAAAAAAGTAGTGCACGTTCAGTGGTTTCGATCTCACCACGTAAAGGACACAACGGATCTGGTAGGATCTTTCTTTTGCATAAGTTTTCTGTAGTTGGTAGACTGTTAGATCCAATGCGTCATAAGAAGTGTTGAATCTTGGGTAGGGTTTTTAGATTCCATATTCTCTTCCATCGTGGTTTGGATATTTCTTTAGATGAAGAGGCAAAACTTGATGAAACTGTTCCTTGTTTTGATTTCATATGATGATATGCTGATTTTATAAAACAAACACCATCTTGAGCGTGTGGCTAGATTAAAGAATCAGCCTGATGGATCCTACCCAGAGGTATACACCCAATACTCTCCACTTCCTTGTTGTCATGATCTGTTTGAGTTTACTTATGTTCCAACAATTGGTATCTTCATCTATAAGATCCTTAACAAAAAGGTTTTCAACGCCTCCTACATCCTTACTCCTAGGAATAGCACCCTGAATCATAGGAACCCATCGATCCTTGAAAGTTTTGATTCTATCCCCTGAGCCCATCTACCAGATTCCCTCTTTAAAAAGTTGATCTTTCCTGTTCATAATACTATTTAAAGCTTAGGACGGTTTACCTCCTTGTGAAGCATCTTTGAAATCCTCATCTGGGAAGTAGAGGCCTTTGAGAATTCTAATCCAAAGATCAATGTTTCCACTTTCAATTCTCCATGCTAACTTGGTTAGTAAGGTAAGGTTAATCCCAATCCTCCTTCTTCTTTAGCTAATAATAGCTTATCTCAACTTTACCAGTATATTCTTTGCTCCTCCTTTTTTTGACGCTAGAAAAATTTTGCTAGAAGTCCATTCACTTCCTTACACCATTTCATTGGATAGTAGAAGCAAGCCATGTAATACATAGGAATGGCAGCTACTATTGATTTGATAAGAATCCTCTTCCAACTTCAGTTAGAATGTTTTTCTTCCAACCCTTAAGTTTCCTCACAATCTTCTCATTGACAAAGCCCAACGCTTCATATTTTGTTCGACCCCATAGCATAGGTAGCCGTAAGTACAATCCGGGGTTGTCTGCAATAGAGAGACCCAGTCTGCTTCTAATATTTTGTCTCACTTGGATATCAGTATTACTATTGAAAAAGATGCTCGATTTCTCTAGGTTCACTTTTTGGCCCGAAGCTTTGTAATAACTCTCCAAGATTCCATCCAATTCCATCACTTCTTCTATCCTAGCTTCCATAAAGAAAAGATAATCATATGCAAAAAATAGATGAGAGAAGGTAGACAAGTAGTTTTCATAATCAAACCAGATAGAGCCCTGTTTCTCTTACTTTCTTCAATACCCTGTGACAAAACATCTGCAACCGATGTAAACAAATATGGTGACAACGGGTCACCTTGGCGTAACCCTCTACTAGGCTTTATTTGTGCCACTTTTTTACCATGTAATAAAATATTGAATTCGACTATAGTGACACAAGATATCACCCAATTGACCCATTTATTATCAAATCCATATCTAGTAAGCATTTTTTAAAGAAAACTCCATTCAATTATGTCGTATGCTTTGTTCATGTTTACTTTTGGGGTGCAAAAACCTTTTTTTCCTCACTTTTTATTTTTCAGAAAGTGGAATGCTTCATGTGCAATGATGATATTGTCATGAATCATTCTTCCGGAAATAAAAGCACTTTGATTTTCAGAAATTAGGAATCTTAGAAAGGGTTTTAGTCTATTAACCATGATTTTTGAAAGGTTTTGATAAGCGAAGTTGCAAAGACTTATATGTTGGAATTGAGAGATTATGAGGTGATGCATTTTAGGGATAAGGACATGATCAGTAAAATTGAGATTAGAAGGAAATTTACCTGTGTCAAAGAAGTCTTTGACTACATCAATAACCATCTTCATAATAATCCCAAAATTGTTGATAGAAAATTCTCGAAAATCCATCTAGACCGATGCCTTTAATCCTTGAAAGACAACAGCTTTAATTTCCTCATCTTCTATAGTTCTATAAAGCGATCTATTCATTTCATCTTTAACTTTCCTATTAATCCAGTTCACGTAAGTTCCATCATCAACTTCTCCTTCAGAGGAGTACAACTTTCTGAAGTGACTCACAAATTCTTGTGCAATCAAATTTTCATCCTCCAACCATTTGCCTTCTCTGTCCTTTAATCTCAGCACTCTATTCTTGTTTCTTTTGATCAAAGTCGATTGGTGGAAGAAAGAAGTGTTCCAGTCTCCAAACTTTAACTAATTAATCCGTGACCTTTGATGCCAAAACTTCTCCTCTCTTTCCCATAGATCATTTAGTTCACCAAACAAAATTTCCTCCTCTTCCATATCTAACCCCTTTGGATCGCTTTGAATATTAGATAGCTTTTGCATCACTTTATCGATTTGTTTCCTATTGTTGGGGAAGCACTTCAAACTCCAAGTAGTCAATTTTTGTTTGCAAGAAAAATGATTCTGTAACAAGGAGGACCAATGATCATTCCTATTCCAAAAACACCATGATTCTTCTATCATCTCCTTACATTCACTTGATGATAGCCACATATTTTCAAACTTAAAGGTTCTCGACCTCTTCTACCCTTCCTTAACCAAGAGCACTAGAACCATTGCATGGTCAGAAGCACCTGATAATTTATACTCTATGCTATACGTAGGAAATCTTTCAATCCACCTAATGGTTGTCAGCCCTTTGTCAAGTCTTTACCTCACTAAATCAGCCCCATTCCTCTTATTACTCCAAGTAATTTTCGAGCCACTAAAACCTAAGTCCTGTAAGGAGGAATCTTTTATGAACTCTCTAAAACTAGTCATAGTCCTTCTATCAGCCCCTTTACCTCCTTCCTTTTCATGCTCATACAAAATGGCATTAAAATATCCAATACATAACCAATCATCACGGCTCATAGACATATCTCTTAGATGATTCAATAGAATTTTCTTTTGTGGAAAATCGGTTGCTGAATGAATCCATGATACAAAACCAATCTTAATACCATCCGCCCAATAGACCTCGGAGTCAATTAAGAATCCGAATGCTGTAGAATTTTCAGATTCACATATCATTCCACCATAAAGCTAGTCCTTCAGCTAACCCTCAATGTCTGACATAAAAACTCCCCCAAAAAAGTAGTTTGCTTCTCAAAATTCCCAAAAAACTTTCTTTATTTTTAGTTTTCATAAGAAATACACACTAGGATTATATTTATATGTAAGGCCTTTTAGATTATGAACTATTTCGGGAGGCCCTATCCCTTGACAGTTTCGGCTAAGGAAACTTATGGCCCTCATGTGGTTGTTGAAGGCTAGCTACCACTGCCTACTGATTCACAACATTCAATTGGAACATCAAACCATTCATTGATCTCAATAAAAGCTATAATTTTTATCTCCTTTTGAAACTTCGTCCCAGTACCTTTCTTTTTCTTAACATATTCCTTTGCCTTTCTAATTTTTTTCTTATAGGCCTTTCCATATTCTTTAAGGCCACTTGAATATGTTTTCATCTTTTCCCCATCAGAGACATCATATGCCATGTAACCAGACTCCTCTACCTATTCTCCTATAACTTCCTTCTTGAGCTTTTTTTGACTAGCAACCTCTAAATTTTCTCCACATCTTTTCAAGGAAAGACTTTTCAAATCCATTGACAAGTCTAAAGGGGTCATTGGAAGCAGACTAGAAAGTTATGAAGCTCCGTTGGGTTGAGAAGAGA
Organism: Combretum micranthum; assembly: GCA_024138025.1. Lineage (NCBI taxonomy): Eukaryota > Viridiplantae > Streptophyta > Magnoliopsida > Myrtales > Combretaceae > Combretum > Combretum micranthum. The sequence continues at coordinate 353,373 of JAMXBD010000491.1, read as the reverse complement.
CATCAGATTCTTCGAGGAAAGATTGACCTTTAGGTCATAGATCTCAGCAGGTACCACCAAAGGATCAGAGGTTACGGGGAAGGTTTTGTTACAAAGAGGAACGAAAATAATAGAACAAGGATGTGGAAATGGGATAGACATAATATGTTTAGAGTTTAGAAGATCATGTGAAGCTGAGGGGTGAGATTCATTAAGGAGGGATGGGTTTAAAATTAGAGAAGGGAACAGTGGCTGGTTCAAAGGTTTTGTGGGAGATTTGTTTTTAGCATCATCAAAGGGTAAAGTTGGAGATGGGTGTAAGCAGATTTAGTCAAGTTTTGAAAAGCTTATAAGGGTGTTGGGAGAGCATGCCTTGTTCCTTAAGAGATCGGGATTAAGATTCTCTTTGTTTTGCTCCTTCTCTTTAGCATCCAGGGCATCACTTTTCCACTTCTTTGCACTATTCGCCTTGCTAGGTCCTATCACAGTCTCCCCATTTTTTCAAACTCGCAATTCTTACTTTGATGTCCCATTCTACCACAGTTGAAACACTAGTCATTTAGCCTTTCATACTTCAAAAAAGCTCTATACTTGACTCCTTTCCTTTGTTTATCTAGATGCTTGCTTTTAGAGGTATATTAATAGAATCCTCACTCTAACTCTTCGGAAAGCTCTTCGTTCCTCTTTACCAGAAGTCAGAGGTTCAACTTCCATTACTTCTCCTATTTTCAAACCGATCATCTTAGCTCCTGTGACAGACATATGATTCAAGCGTAAAATGTGAATTTGAATCCAACATGCCATAGAATTTAGATGAACATCTTCTATTTTCAGGTTCTTATTCCATTCCTCCTCAGTCAAACAATGTCCCATAATAGACTAGGGACTCTCCTTTAGCATTCGATTTAGGTGAACACGAGAGTTTAGGATTCTAAGATATAGATTAGCTTTAATGTGGTTGATGGATTTTACTCCAAATCCTTTCTATGTATTTTTCAGAATATTGATAACTGCATTCCTAATCAGAACTTTATCCGCAATTATTTTAACTACATCGAAAACTTCTTTTACTGACTTATATTTTGATTGATTCTCCTTAGCTGGGTCCTCAATAAACACTTCATCTTCTACCAGACCATCATGGGAAAGCCGACTAGATGATGCAACCATTATTAGAAAAAACTAAGAAAAACCAAGAGCACAAACCAAGGGTCAGAGAGCACGAAATGAGAAGAAAATAGAGAAACAGATACAGAAGCCAACAAGGGAGAAATGTAAAGAGATTTAGGGATAACGAAGAAGCAGGAAAAGGAGCGGGAAGGAAGAAAGCAAAGGAGAGGATACAAAAGAAAAATAGACTAAAACAAATTTGAAAAGATTCAAAAACTTTTATTTTTTTTAAAAACCAGAAGCACAAGGAAACAAGGAGGGTATGCAGCGACGAAAAGACAAATAGGCAAGAAAGAACGAAGCAAAAAGATAGATCTAAAGTATATAGAACAAAAACATTACACTAAAGATACACTCATGTGGTGTAAGACTGTCCTAAAGAGAGAAAAAGCTCTCTAAAAGAGAGAAAAAATGAATAATAATGAACAATCCTATAGCAGTTATCAATGAATAGACTTGGCTACTCTTTTTACCTAATATGTTGCCAACCCATAACCCAAACTAACACATAATGCTAATATTCTATTCCAAAACTTAAAATTAGATCGCTTTAATTTAAGAACATTATAAGTTGAAGTTTTATATCTAAACATAATATAGTGAAGTTTTAAAAATTTTTGAAAGAGGGTCTAATATTCCATTCAAAGTTTAAACTCCTCATTAAACTTTTGAGTGTTTAACTTCAAATGTACATTCTATTTCATTATCAAAATCAAAACATTTTAGACAACCTAAAATAGAAAGGAAAAAAAATACTGCTTCGTTTTTTTCAAGTAAGAAGCGGTTTGATTTAGATTCAAGTGATTTAATTTCTTGAACCGAACTGCATACATGTTTCAATCTTCAGCTTAAACTGCAAATTAAACCAAAATATAAAAGAATGGTATTTTATAATTTAATTCAGTTGGATTCAGATACCCGATTAGGATATTGTGAATTGTGATCATTCAATTGACGTAGAGCTGTGCTAAGGCAATATATAACGTCACTCGTGAACTATATACAGGAATTGAAACTGGTATCAAGATGCACGAACAAATGTTAGATATTTGCCATATTTAAAGAAAAATCATGCGTATCTCATAGTTTTGGATGTAAATACCAAACACGAGTTTCTTTAATGGTTTAAAGAGGACGATAAAGGGCCCTAAGGGAGTAAGTCTGGTTGGTCTAAACCATGCTCGAGAAAATTGGCCGGCCAAATTCATAATTCAAACTTACTAATGTAATTTTTCATCTGGCTAAATTTTGAATTTGATACTTAAGTTTTTGCATGAAAATTTAATTTGGTACCTAAATTTTGAGACGATTAATTTAATATCTAATTAAACTTTTTCATAATTATTTTTATTATCTTCCTAAAAATGTTTAGTCTGTTTGTTATGTAGAAAAGATAGTTTCTTATTACATCTTTTCTACATCTTTGAACAACATCTAGTATGGATAAACTATTTCTTCGCATCAGCAAACAACGTTAGGGAGGTAGTAAAAATAATTGTGAAGGCTTGGTTGGATATTAAATTGACAATTTCAATATTTTCCTATTCTATTATTATCCTCTTTTATTTCTTGATCTTACTCTATTTTGGGGTTTATATATAGATTTTAAGAGTTTAGGACTGCTTAGATAAACGTGAGTGTATATATACACACATTTTATGTATAATTATCTATTTTCTATATGCTTGTTTTTATGGAATCATGAATTACTCTAGGTTTAGGATTGGACTGCAGATAGTTCTAAACTATGTTGTATGCTGACTAATTTAAAAGATAATAATTTGTATTTGTTGCATTAGAAATAGTTGCATTTGAATATTTATGTTATGTGTGCATATGCATTTGTATGTGGTTTTGACGTACTGGGCGTTTTCGCTCATTCCATTCATTTTTCAGTAACAAGAGAAGATAAGGTGATTTATGATCTTACTAGATATGATATCTTCGTAGATCACAGAAATAGCGATAGTGAACTTGACTTTCCAGCTAAGGAATAGTAGAGGTAGATTTTAGATACCTAGAGATAGGAACACGATTCAATAATCTATGAAGTTTAAGTTGAAACTATTATTAGTTTGAAACATTTTATTTACTTTATGATTTTAAGATTTCTTTATGGGATTTTTCAGTTAAGTTATAAGTCAGGATGATGTTGGTTTTAATTTATGCCAATAAGTTAATTCAAGAGTACTATTTAATGATGAATTGTTTAATAGGTAGCCTTTATATGTAAGTATTAGAGTTGTATTTTTGATATAATATGTGGATTAGCATTTTATAATCTTGGCGGCTTCTATAAAGAGAAGGACATGTGGCGGGTTATAATGTCCTTATTTTAGAGTGTTACAATGTGATTATCATATAAAATTAAATGTTACATACAATCAATCTATATAATTTTAATAAATATTACTTCGTTTCGCAGATTAATGTGTTATATTTCGGTGGAAAAATTTAAAATATATCATGACTCAAGGTAAAACTAAAAATCATGACAACCGATTCCAAAGTTGTTGCAAGAGGTACACAAAAGTTAAAAGTTATAAAATGAAAACGTTTTCAATCCAATAAATAACACACCAAAGTTTAGTGTTATGAGCTGCTGAATAGGAGTAAGAAATGTGAAAAATAGTGATGATGAAATCAAGTAGACAAACGAATCCACATATGCCAATTTTTCCGATCAAAACGTTGGTGATGATGTCTTGCGATCCGTGATTGACAGAGGTATCGAGCTGGTTGGACTATTGATTTAAGCTGTTTGTACACTATTTTTAGAGGGTTGATAGTGGAGATTAATTCGACCTATAGACGCAACTAAATCGAATTAAATCACATATGAAAAGGTTTAGTTTAAATCTATAAAGAATCAAATTATTTTAAAGTGTGTAGGATTTTTAATTGAACCGCTTCAAATGTGGTTCGATTTAGTTCAGTTATATATGAATCACTCAAAAAAGTACTTAATTATTTTGATTATGTTTCACTATACAAAATTTAATTTTATCATCATAATTTTTAATATTGCAATCCGATGAAAGATTTTAAGTTAAAATAATACAATAGATGGAGTATAAAAAAATAGTATATATAAATATGGAAAAAGAAAAATTTATAAATAATTTTTTTTTGCAAAATAAATTCAATTTGTTTATAGATTATCAGTAGAGACTAATTATATATATATATATATATTATATATATAATATATCAATTAATATACTTGGTTAATCTTTGACCTAACATGTTGCCAACCCAACACATAATGCGTTCTAATATTCTATTCCAAAACTTAAAGACAGATGGTTTTAAATTAAAAAACATAATAAATTGAAGTTCTGTGTCTAAACATAATATAACGAAGTTTTAAAAATAGTTGAAAGAGGGTCTAATATTCCATTCAAAGTCTAAAGTTCACAATTTCAAAATTAAATTATCAAATTGGATTTAAAAAAAAAAAAAAAGGTTTAAGTATGGAATTTATATCTTTCCATTCTATTATTATCCTGTTTTATTTCTAGATCTCTACTCTATTTTGGGGTTTATATACAGATTTTAAGAGTTTTACTTACACCGGCTGCTTAGATAAACGTGTGTATCCATATATAATATATACACACACACAATTTTAGAAGCCACAATGAAATCATATCATAGTCATAACATCCCCCGTGAAACCCTAGTGCTCTTTTCATACCGATGGATTTGGACAAAAGAGGGGATTTTATTTTCTTGAGTGGATCCCCTATATCCGGAGTCAGAAAAACTACAATCATAGGAATCATTCCCCTTATAGAGATTTTTATTTAGTAAATATTATTGAACATATAATAGCTATTGGTGGGTCTTCTTGTCCAAAAAGTGCTTGTAGCACATGCTTGCTCATGATCTTCCGCTTCTAAGCCGCTTCCCACTTATAATCAATAATTCTGTTCCTGTTTCGCCAAAAATGACTCAACTCGTGCAGATTTCCTTCCTTTTTTTCTTTTTTTTCCTTTGGACTTTCCAGAAAATTATGATCATATTTACTTTGACATATTGCATGCAAATCAATCCTGTCCTACAAATCGTGGTCCACTTAAGAGTTAAGGCTCGAGTTAAACAAGGCAAAAAGGAAATTTTCGGTGAAAACAAAAGCAATAATAATTGCTTCTCGGGAAAACGTATATTTGGCAAGTCTTGAGAGCACCGTGGGTGAGGTTCTCCAGACGGGTCCCGTTCTAACGATTGTATTTTTTTTTTTTTTTTGAGTTCTTGGTAATATGGACTAATTCCTTAATTTTTGGGTAAATTCTAAAATCACTTCATGAACTTTAAGAGTAATACATATTAACTTCCCATACTTTGAAAGCATATTTTTTGACCTCATAATCTATAAACAATTAGTATTGTTAAGGACATTTGCATTTATCAATTAAAAAAGTACTAAATTTGTTCTGTCTATTGGATTACTCTTGGATGAAAAAGTATAGGTGTTCTTAACAGTGTTAATTGTTTACAAATTAAGGATTTATCAATTGAAAAAAGGACAAAATTTGTCTTGTCTATTGAGTTACTCTTCGAAAAAGTACGAAATTTGTTCTGTCTATTGGGTTACTCTTGGTTGACAAAGTATAAGTATCCTTAATAGTGTTAATTGTTTATAAAGTAGAGGGTAAAAAACTATGCATTCAAAAGCTTTTATTAATTTGTTTTTTTCTTGGGAAGGGTCAATCCAAACTACCCTTTAAGTTTAGAGGGTATTTTTGCAATCTTTCCTTAAATTTTTGAGATCTTTTGTTAAAGATCGAGAAAAAAAAGAAAAAGGTAAGGTCCTTTATGCCTATATATATTTACTTTGTTAAGTGGGGTAAAACACATATCTATCCTCTTTAGAAAAGAAAATTACTTGAATACAAATGATATCATTTTAATCACATATTTGCCAACACAAAATTGCATCTATTGTATGCAATTTTAATTTTAACAAACAAGTCTCGAGAACAAGATGTGATTTAACAATGCACTATAAAGGAAAATCACATGATAAAATGTAATTTATATGCATACAAGCAATTTCTATAGAAGTATATAAATTGCATGTATTATATGTTATTTATGTGTAAGTGTATAAATTGTGTTTACTAGATACGACCTAACATTAAAATGGGCTATGTGGATTGAAGAAACATGCATAAGTACATAATTTTTAAAAAATTATGTAGGGTTTGCAAGCCAACATGTCTTGCAACAGATTGGGGTAGGTCATATTGGCCTAACAATAAAGTGTGCTAAATTTTTTAAACTAACCCTGCCGGCCCCTTTTTTTTTTTTTTTGCTGCTTAAACAATTTGGCTCGTGTGGCCTTCCCTACTTGCATAGTTCTACTGCTAAATCTTAAAGTTACTAGTGATTACAAACATTTACATATCTGCCTTCGACCATTAAATTATTTTACCATGATCCATTAATGGGATTGTGTTGAGTTCGTAGATACTATAATTTTATTGTCCCCACGAGCCCATATAGGCTATTTCTTAGTATTTAATGGCATTATATGAGTGAATATCCATATTAGGGTGATACTTTGTTTATGCTTGGTGCTATTGTCCATAAGCAATTAATGTATAATAGTTTGATGCTTTATAGGTATTTTAAGAAATTATATCTTTTTGGGTTATCGTACAGGTATACTATTTTGTCTTATAGCAGGATAGATTTTTCTTTTTTTTTTTTAGTTTTTATATTTCTAAGAGCTTTGGGAAGATGACATTGATCATGGTAGGGTCTTAATCTATAGTAGCTTCAAATGGGTAAGCCAGACAAGGATCAAGATGCTAAAGTGGTGTGCCTTGCAAGGTAAAAGATAGCAAACTTGTAGGGGAAGTTGTTACAGGATCGGTAAGAATTTCTACCTTTTCTACTTGTCTTGTAATTGGAATTTAGACCCGTTAGAGAGAAACCAATGATCTCTTAAAAGTAAGAAGATAAAATTTGGGAAAATCAAGTTTGGCATCTTTCTTATTAATTGACTGTTTAAATACATTGGCAACATGGCGGTTACACAACAGTTACATAAATGATAATTCCTTATTTTTCTCTTTTTATTATAGTTGGACACAACATAACTACAAACAATAATTCCTAACTTTTCATTCAACGTCACATGCTTATTAACACACTAACACCTATAACAGTATCACATGCAATCCACTAGACATATAAGACTGCAAATATAACAACAACATTAAGTAACAAAATAAATTTTATTAATAGCCTTAACACAAAACAAACAAGCTTTAGTCTTTCTTGCTTTAACGCTTAAAAACTTGCTGAAAGGAACTACTTTTTGACTGTTGTGTATAACATTACTTCCCCCTTAAAGAACGTGCATGACCTCATGTGTGAAATTTGCCTTGGGATGTACAAATATAAGCAGACTCAAAAGCTTCCAAAAATAGAAATATAAAAACTGCCAAAAATAGAAAAATCCTAAAACTTAAGGACACAAAGTACATGAAAGGAAAAATAAAATGCTATAGACGACAATAAAAACATAGATGTCTATACGAAATTAAAACTTGCCAAAAATATAAATATTATGTGTTTGAGGGTCTAAATGATGGAAGTTGTACTAAAAGTGACGCAACTCCTCACTAAAGGCAATGCTTTTTCCTTGTTGGCAAATTTTCTTCGATATAGTGAATTGAAATCAAGAAACTGTAATTGACTCATCTTTGTCCCATTTAGCCAAATACCTGTTTGCTACTATCTACACTTCATCAATAAGTTTTCTTGAACAAACTAAAAACATTTACTTGCCATTCTTTATAAATTAATAATTATTTAATAAAAAAAAGAAATCAAATACTTCATTTTATATCGATTAGTATTTCACAGTTATAACTATTACTAGTAAATATATATATATAAGTTTTTTTCAAAACTATTTTACATAAATTGTAATAACCGAATTTTAGATTCTGATCTTATCTTCGATTCTACAAACCTCTAAGATTTTACTAGTTATTAAAAATTTGATAACTAACATGAGTTTAATGAGCGTGCTTTAAATCAAGGTTTAAACTAGTGTATTGATTGTGAAAATCCTTAATTATATAAGTCAGAACCCATGGTCTCTATTTGAAAAAAACATATTTTTTAAGCATCATCTTAAAGATGTCTCATGCGTTCATGGGAAATTATATTGAAATTGTATTAATACTTACAAAGATATCTTTCCATATATATTGGCTAAATGAATGGATAATTGAATGAAACATGAATTGCTCAAGAATTTAATGTTAATCATTGAGACTTTAAATAATTGCGACTAATTCTTAGCATTACATAACTTAAATATACTATATCTATATATATATAATGCATCCAATTGCATTTTACTAAACATTATCAAGTGGTTTCTCTATTGATGTTGGGGCATAAAGATATACTAAATAGGACTATAGAAAAAAACCAAGCTTGAGTGACTTATATATATTTAAAATATAAATTTAAACATTGGAAACTAGATCAAATGTCAAGGATATAAAAAAATAAAATTGTTTCCGTCACAAAACTAGAGTCGATATGGATTAAATGATAATTACATACAGGATGCTGACCAATAGCGAGAGAGATGGCAGAGCATGGTGATTGATCGAGAGAGAAAATAGTACATATGTATGAAACAGCTGACTAATGTGAGACTTGTACATGCGAATGAAAACGCATAACCAGTGTTCTCACAACTGGTTCGGGGTTTGATTTGGAAGTGTTATGATGTTAGCATCAAGAGATCAAACTGGGTTTAATAGGATGTCGAACCGAAGTTAATAAAGTATAAAAATATAAGACATATTTTAATTATAAAAGATAAATATATATATAATATCATTAATTTAATTTATATTTAAATCAAATCAAATCAAAACTATCGATTAAATAAACATAATAATAATGATTATATTTTATAACTTAATATAATATTATGAATAAATAACTAAATTTTTAGTAAGTTTTTTTTTCTTTAAGCCAAATCAATTGGTCCAAGTTATCCAGTTTGATGCAAATCTGGGCTAAATGATTAGACTGACTCGATTTTGCTAGTTGGTTTCAGTTGAAGCGGTCGATTTTTATAATAATGGGTCTCATCGTTTATTAATCATGTCAATTTTTTAAATATATATATTTATATAAACCCTGTGGTTGGTTGACTACCAAATTACTAAAAAAAAAAATCGCTCTAGTTTTTTTTTTTTTTTGGGAAAAATAAAAAAAAAAGAAGAGAAAGAGAAAAATAATACATTTTCTTTTGCTAAAACCAACTACCCCTCTTTTTCGACCGATAAAGGCTTCTAACCTCGTTAAGAGAGGCTCTTGCGTAAAAGAATCAAACGCTATTATTATCCTAATGACATCTACCAGTTTCGAAAACGAAAAAACACATATTTCGATTGCAACAACACACGTTTTTCATCGACCCTTGCAAAGTTGTTAGCGACGCCCCAAAAAAATCTACACAAAACTATCCTTTTCATCTTATCTATTCTAAGCAAAATGCTTCCATGTTTGTCCGACCGTTAGTGAATTTTGTTAAATTTTTTGTTGAAACATTGCTTTCATTCTGTTATGAACTAATCAATGGTTGGTCGGTTATTCACATTAGAAGAATTTGTTACTTCAGAATTTAGGCACATCTAGATTCTCCTTATCTTATATTACTAAATTTCATTTCACATATTGTACTGTACAAGGATTTAGATTGTACCATTTGGCTTATGAACAACGTAGTACTATCCTGGTACTGCCCAATATTTTATCTAAGATGACTGCATTTGTGCTGATAAAATAACTTGAAATAAAGCATCTCTTCTTCCAATTCCTTAAATAGAGATGGCATCCAATTTCGTTTCAGTTTCTTGATTCTAATATTGCTTATTATGAAATCCTTGTCTAGATAAATAAGAAATTGCAAGGGGATTTGGTCTGTTTTTAAAGGTTTCAGGCAAAAGACTTCAATCGAGCTAATCAAACATAAAGTTTCATTCGCAATCACTAGTAAGTTTCTGTCAAATATATTGGTGTACTTTTTCTTTGTAGAATTCTAGTAAGGTACATTGTAAGTTTAGGAATGTTGTAATAATGTTTAACATTAGAAATATTTGCCTTTGCGCCTGCCCATGTATCATTATGTTGTCAATACTCAATAGTCATGGCGGTTGGGAATTTATTGTCTCCAAATTATTGTCCCAATCATGATTTTGTGGATCAACATTTGTCACATATCTTAAAGTGATAATTATTACTTGCTTTTTTCTTTTGGGTTATAACAATGAGATTGGGGGGATTTGAACCTAGACATGTCCTCGGAGTGGGGCAGTCTAACCCATAGCCCATCCGCCGGTTCCTAAACCAAAAAAAGGGATTCAAACTGCCTCATGGAGGGGGCTGGGGGGCGAGTCCACCTGTAAACCTACCGGGTCTGAGGCGGGTCGGGATAGGTCCAACTCGTTTCATTTACATTAATTTTTCAAATTTTTTTTTAAATTTTTCATGGGCAGATCGTATGGATCTGTCGAGGTGGACTACCTTAGACCCATAGACCCGGTGGGTCTGCTTTGCGAATAAGACCCGTCCCACCAGGTTGGATCCATGTGGGTCAAATCCGTGGCCAGTTTGGACCATGTCCTGGTTCGAATCGATCTGGAGGCATGTCTATTTGAACCTTATATCTTTTACCTGAGAGACTAAGGAAGATGTCATTAGGTTACAAGATCATTTGCAATTATTACTTACTTTATTTTTGGAATGAAAGGATTTCATCATAAGACATCAATTTAAGAATAGTAAACTTCCATCCAATTGAACAATTTGGGGGACAGCGAACGTTTATTATTATTATACTTTTCGTTGATTGAACATATGGAATATCATTGTGGATCTTATATTGCAATGAATTTATGCTAGATATACATGAAGAAATTTCATAATTTGTTTAAAAAATTTTATGCTTATCATTTAGGGTCGATAATAAAACGAATGCCTGAATTTTGGAATTTTTTTCCTCTGGCTTTGTTAATTAACCCGTGTTATTTTTCTTCAAGTTAAACGGAGGCATTGCAACTTATCATTTTATTAATAATTAGTTTTAATTTTTGTACATTTTCACATCGCTAATTAGTGTTGTTTATATTGTGTTAGTCACCAAAATATTATTCCATTAAAAAGAGAGAGGTATTGTACAATATATAATTGACTAAATATTCTTATATGAAAGTGAGATACAAAAACTATAGGAGAATTTATAAATTATTTTCTAAAATTTTATGAAGGTATGATTTGACTAGTTTAACTTTTAAAGTGAGCTTTTTGATCACTTAAACTTTTAAAAATTAACACGGTTTAATACAGTTAATACTTTCTATGAATTTATGGATAAATCTGTATATAAATGAAAGTTAGAGGTGAATTTGTAATAAATAAAAATTAATAGGGGTCTTTTCAATTTGTCCATTTTGTTTTAACAAAAATTATTAAGTGTTTTTAATTGTATTAATTTTTTAAAAATTTATGAAGTCAAAAAGGCTTGTTCTAGAAGTGTAGAAGCCGAATGTGTGCCAAGTAAAAGTTTATGAAATAATTTACAATTTCCCAATAACTACAATTTTATTAACTCGTTTTATTATTAATATACACAAAACCCAACAAAAACATCACTTTTGGTCGGTTGCGTTCCTAATTGACACGATCAAATAAGGAATATCTGTTCGAGATCCTTTCACTTGGAAATATGGGAAAGTCCAAGTTGAAATAAACTAATCTTGTAGACAAGGAAACCACCAGAAGACAATGGGTTCGTTGCCCAAAAAATCCATTCAATTAATTGACAGTTTACGTCTTAGGGAAACGATGTTCAGACTTGGCCCAATTTTCCCTTTTGGCATTAGGACTAACGTCGTTATTATTTTATTATAATCATACACTGTTTTCCATATTCAGAACATCATTAAACTCACCGATTTAGCAACGTGCTACAAGTAATTTCTCACCCACTCATAACCTAACCGTGACAATGATCAATCATCCATTAAAGTAAGTGCAATTTAGAATCAATCATGCATAAAACAATAAAATAAAATGTGAAAATTATATGTTTTTGTCCAAAAAAAAATTTCTAAAATGTTTTTGACTGATTCGTAAATTATTTAACTGTTCAAATTTATATTTATTAGTTTAATAGTTTGATAATAGATTGAACGACTCTGAAATGAACCTATAAAAGTCTTCTATAGGATATACTATATGAGAGTAAAATATCGCTCGGTGTACGATGAGAACTAGTAAAACTTTAAATAATAGAACAATCTATTTTAGCATACGTTTTTGTTTTTTTTTTTCTCAATTGTGAGAATAGTCTTTTTTTTTCCTTTGTTTTTTTTAGATTTTTAATAAATGTCATTAAAGAAATTATTAACAAATCCAATTTAAATCGTATTTGCAATAGTTTTGGTCCTCCAAATTTACTCTCTCTAAATTCATATTCAATGCATTTAAAATTTTAAATTCTAAAATTTCTTATGGTATTATTATGGTATATTACCTTTTCCTTATAATCTCAACTACTAATTAAATGTTTCATTATTTGAAGAGATTAAAAACCTAGGGAGCTTCTATGGTCTATGAACGAGATTGTCTAGTCAATCATCTAACTATTAAAATAAATACAATAATTAAAATATTAACTAATTTAGTAATTTGATCATGATTAGGTATAGTATAAACTCTTATGATGGGATCATAAAATTTTTCAAAAACCTATTTCTTTATTAACAGAGAAATTTGACATTGCCTCTTCTTCTTCATCTTTTCTTTTTATTTTATTATTATTATTATTATTATTATTACTATTATTATTATTTTGCATATGACTATATGATGATGACAAGTCAATAACAAACTCCACCAACTTTATATGATCTTTCTCTTAATCGTTCACCCATCTAATCGTATCATATACTTTGTTTTGTCTGTAGGATGTTGTTTCCATTTGCCTTTCTTTTCTTATTAATTGATTTTTCTTGGCTCCGCCAAATATTCAACGATAGTTATTTACTTATTGGTCCTTCATTTATAAAATACGATTCTCCGTAATGGTACTTGCAATTTTTCTAAGATTTATTTCTCACGTCTTGTCAAATGGTGACATAGTGTTCAGTCTGTCCACCTTGATTTTCAAAGTTAAATATAGTTTCTTCTATGATACACTTTTTTCCCTTGGAAGATGTCTTTTGGGAATTCCCTCATTTGGTAGCAATTCATAGACATCTTCGAGATTTGGCCGGTTTCAGTTCTAAAAAATTAGGACCCGGAATTGGCTTGGTGATATGTGCGGGCGGGTCCATACCTATGGATCCACTGAATCTGGGATAGGTCTAATCCAGATTATAAATCGGTCATTATTTTTTAATTAACGAATAAACAAATATTCTTAATTTAAATTAAATCTTAAACTTAGAATATAAATTAGACCTAAGCTTATTTTTATTTAACATTATCAAGGATATGTAATTATTTATATATAAACATATTCAATTTAAATTGAAATATTAATAATGTGAGATTAGATTTAACACTTTAAAAGCATAGAGTTTATAAGATAAAAGGAAGACTCATATTATTTAGAAGTGAGATAGTTCTTTTAGTGGAATTCTATATAAAGCATGAGGTATGCTTTTGAATTATATTTATTACATATGTTATTATTACCAACACATTAATTGCTCGTTCATTTTGCTATAATTGTAATTCCATCACAGCCTTATTCCTTACGAATAGCTATTACGTCGTTTAGTTCAATGAATAGCGATTTCACAATGAATTTCTATTATATTAAACATTGAATAGTCATTCTTTATTTAAACTTATGAATATTAATACAATGTTGAAAGTGTTTTTTTTTTAAATACCACAATTTAAATAAAAAATTAATAAAGAAAAATTCTATTGCAGCTCTATTCCATTCCTCAATAATAGAAATTTTATTATAATCTTATTCGTTCAGCGAAGTGAACGAACCGTAAATATTGTGAATAATCAATTAATATTTCCTATCCTTATGGAAGATAGTCCAAACATTAAATATTATTTATTTTTTTTAGCATTTCTACTTTATGTGTATTTTTATTTGTTTTCTTTCTTATTTATACTAAATAATTAATATTTGTTTTTGTGATTTTTGTAAAGAGGACCATGGACCTAATAAGTTCAGATTACGAGTTAAACTTATTGTGGTCGGGCCAGGTCTAACTAGGGATGCAACCGGGGGTCATTATAGGGTACTTGCCCACTCGAATCGTTAAAAACCCTATAGGGTCGTGGGACGGGCTTGGGAAATTACATGCCTATCCTCTATGGTTTCGGATTGGGTTCGGGTCATTAAAAAGACCCGATGGGTAACCCGAACCCATCATATAATAAACAATTTAAAAAATTGAGTTTTAAATTTTAAAAACAAAACCCTACTAATTTTTGTTTTTAAGAATGGTTGTTAATAGTTTTAACTTTATTTTGCTTTTTTTTTTCTAATTTTTAATTTTATCTCTTAAAAAGTTATTTTTACAATGTTATTAATTTTTGTTGTTTTAACAAATAAAATAGCTAGTTCTATGAGCCTGTGAATTGATGAGTATGCTGTAGCTAATCTAGCTCGGTTTAGACCATACTGAAGTCTAGTTGCCGGCCTACCACCCAATATTTTATTGGAAGATGAAATTGAATTTAACTAAGAGTTGGAAAGGGAAAAAAAAAGAAATGAAGCGGGTTGTGGGACGGGGCGGGTCAGGGTCAAAATCCTATAGGAGGGTTTGGGTATTGAATAAAAAACCATATAGGGTCGCAGGGCGGGTTTGGAATATCCTACTAGGAAGCGGGTCGAGTTCGGGTCTTATGTGACCCGTCCCAAACCCGGCCCGGTTGCATCCCTAAGTCTAACAATGCTTACGCGTGTGCGTTTTAAGTTTACACCTAGAAATCCCCTGGCCGTGATCCAAAACTAGTTAAAAAAAAAAAAAAACTCAAGCGAAAAACTATGTGAAAGCAGGAGGGAAATCAAGAGAGACATGGAGAAGTCAAAAGAGACAATAATGGAAGGAGATTTGGAAAAAGAAAAATAAATGCGCATAGAGAAAAGCAAAGATGAAGCAATATATATAAAATTTAAGATCTATTTGTTTCTTCGTATTTTGATATTAGCATAATATTTTTATTGTTTTTAAAGAAGTGTTTGTCAAAAAATAGATACTGTTGAAAAACTAACAGTTTTATTTATAAACTGACAAAGTAGATACAATATAGACATGGTATAAATATAATAAAAATAAGTTATAGAAGTAAATCTGATATATATATGATACAAATAAAAATTGGATAATCCAAGTAGAAAATCATCTTATCTAGATTTTTTAAAGGTAGGAAATTTTCCGCCTTATAAGAAATCATTTTTCGTAATTAAAATTTTATTGATTGTTATAAACATTACAAAAACAAATGAAAATTAGGGACATTCTATTACTCGTTGTTAATTTTGATGGAACCAGTTTTATCGACTATCCAATAACATACAGGATATCCAACCGTAATCAAATCATTAAAATAATTAATATTTTAATTATTATATTTTATTTTAAAATTTAAATAGCTAATTAGATGATCTTATCGATGGAACCATAAAAGTTACCATAAAAATTAATAGCAAATCGCGATTAGAGCTAATTATGTTCATCACATACATGGGAAAAAAAAATCTTCCCAATCTCATTTTACTATGCGAACACAAATTCGTTTTGAGTCTGACATTGCAACGGGGAAAAAAAGGTGCTTGCGTGGAGATCTGACAAATATTTGATAACACGTCGATGGCGACGCAAGAAAGTACTATCCCTAAAACTTACATGACACGTATAAATATAGTATATCCTAGATTTAGAATAACAGATGGTGTATGTCAATTATCCTTACTTATTCTCCCTGTTCATCAACGGCCCAACCAATTTTGAATGTTTAAATTAAGGTTCTAATTTAAGCAGGTTAAGTAACTTTTTTTGCTCAGAACTTTCCAAGACATCATATACCAAATTTACCAAATCCTATGATTATTTCTGGTACCTATATATAGCCATTTCAATTATACCAAAAATCACTTCATGTTTTCTAGAGTCATTCATATCGTTTTATATTTGCACTATCGAAGAAAAAATGATTTTAGTCAACTCTCTTGAGACATAAATATAAGAGGAAACTTCTATAATCTTATCGATGGAATCATCACATCAACCATTTAATTATTAAAATAAATATAGTTATTAAATATCAATTATTTTAGTGGTTTTGGATATGGTATAAGCCGTTAGATAGTGACGAGACTAGTTTTATCAAAATTAATGATGGGATCATGAAATTTTTCATATAATTATTTAAATAATGCACTTAAAACATGAAGGATTCAATTGAAACTTTTTACAAACACAAAGGATTTCTCCATACTTATCTTATTTACTAAATATCACTTGCACTTTTATGCATCATTTAGGAAAGAAAATATAAAAAGGCCAATAAGAGCGACTCAATTTTTTAATGTAAATATATAGTTTCTTATTGAGTTTGCTGTATATTTTTTTATAAGATAAGAGACCATACAATTTTTTCTATAAAAATAAACTATTAATATACTTATATGATTTTGGAAAGCCAAGACAAGAAGCACTCGTTTATGACATTTTAAAGATTGAGTATACTTATAAAATTAAACAAAAGAGCAAGTAAGGCATGTAAGATTTTATAATGTTTCTCGATATTTCTCCTTTTAATTTGTCGGAAAGGTTACGGTTGACTCCATTATGAGCTATATTTTCTTATGAAAAGGCAAAAGTATGGTTTGACTATTATCCCTGTCTTTGTTTCGGTTTGTCTATACATATTAAATTATTTTTACTTTTGGAACTTACGTATTGTTGGAGAAACGCGTCGCATCAATTAAATTAGCAAACCCATGAATACATGATTAGCAAATCCACTAATACACTCCACTGTTTGGTCCCACTTATACCCAGACATCCATATATTTATAATTTTTTAACCATCATTATTTTAAACTCGAGCTCTATAATAATGTCATCTTTAATATATTTTTTTCACTAAAAAGAAAAAACTAGATTTTCAAATCAAAATTTTTATTTTTAAACCTAAATTTTCATCGCAAAAATTATTATTATTGATTCTATTTGAAAGGGATATAAGTTATTTTGTAAATTTTTTGTTGCAGAATTTCTTTTCATAAAAATTAGTCTTCTTGTTGTAGTGTTTTAAACAATCTCATATATAATATACTTATTTAATTAATTATCAAAATTATTAATAACTATTTTTAGTAATATTATTAGCCGAAAAGACAGGGAGCTAGAAATTTATTTATTTATTGGCCAGCAAGAAGGAAGACTTATTTAGCAAGCATATTTTTAAATAATGAAGATTATTACTAGCTGCACTTGATAGGCTAGTGGGTGTAACAACTACTATAGGGTTGAACGAAGTTTGTCCAAGTTTCTGACCGGCGTTCTAAATCAAAACCTAATCTTCCTACCTTTAGCTCCATTTCTCTCTCCTCTCAATTCTCCCTATAAAACTACTATTGATTCCAAACCTTTTGTCCCAAACACACTTCATCACCATTTCCAAAGATTTTCCTTTCACAGGCCTCTAGCTCCCACTTCAGCTTATCATCAATATTTTCATTCTTGAGGATTTGCAAAAAGAAATAATGGAGACTTCATCAATTTGCTCTTTCTTGCTTGGCATTTTCCTTCTCCTCTCCATCATTGCATCCCCATTGGCAAATGCTAAAGTCCACAACCATGATTTCATTGTATGCACGCCTTATCATGCCTTTCCATATTATTATTTTCGAAATGTAGACATCATTATATTCATGAGATTTTATTATATGCAGGTTCAATCAACAAAAGTGAAGAGGCTTTGTAAGACCCACAATACCATTACGGTAAATGGACAATATCCCGGACCCACCTTAGAAGTGAACAATGGAGATACCCTCATAGTTAAAGTGACCAATAGAGCCAGATACAATGTCACCATCCATTGGTAAATTTCTCTTATCACAATAACATCTTCCATATATGTATAGTTTTACTACTATGCCATTGTTTCTTTCCAAAACACTTGGACTATTTTTCATTTGCTTGCATGCACGTCCAAGGTTTTCGAGTAAAACGTTGTCGAATATTTCTTACATTTGGAAGTATGCAAAAGTTTTTACTTATGATTTTGTTTTTTAGGCATGGAATTCGGCAGATAAGGACAGGATGGGCTGATGGACCTGAATTTGTGACCCAGTGTCCTATTAGACCAGGAGGGACCTATACCTATAGGTTTACTATTCAAGGACAAGAGGGTACGTTGTGGTGGCATGCACATAGCTCTTGGCTTAGAGCAACCGTCTACGGTGCCCTTGTTATTCATCCAAAGGAAGGATCCTCGTATCCTTTCTCCACCCCAAAGCGAGAAACACCCATTCTTCTTGGTAATCATTCAATTACACTAAAAAACTTTGCATATTTACAAGTTTCATAGTACTCATAAAAAGGTTTTATTATTTTTAGTTTCACACAACTATTTATTACCTAGTGCATCATTATTAACAAATCCCTTCAGTCTTTTACTTTTTTTATTTTTTTAATTTGAGGCATATGAGCTCTTCAATAAGTTAAGTCAATGAATTTGATGTCTTCAGGAGAAATATCATCAGTTTTTTTTTTTTTTATCTTAGGTAGCATTTGGTTATAGAAACTGGACATGATAATAAAGACTAGACAACACATTATAATAAGTATGGGATAGTATAATGTTTAGTTTCAATATTTTTGTACCATGAAATATAAAAGATAAAAATTTTAAGTTTTGTTTAGTTTTATAAAGAGAATTTTGTCCAGTCTCAACTACATTTTACAAACCAAACATGATACAATGACCTTCGTCTAGTCTTATATCATAAGAAATTATATAACCAAACGCCACCTTATTCACGCTGTCATTCTTTTCAATTATGTGAAGACTATATTTCATGATGAAGACATATTAAGGTTGGGTTGCAATAATGATGTTGTTTAGGGGAATGGTGGGATGCAAACCCCATTGATGTTGTGAGGGAAGCCACAAGAACTGGAGCGTCTCCAAATATTTCAGATGCTTATACCATTAATGGTCAACCTGGTGATCTCTATAACTGCTCTAGCAAAGGTTTGTTATAATGATCAACATTGAACCGTCATAGTTTTCATAAGTTATTTTAGTTCTATAAAAATAATTTTACCTGAATTACATTGTCATTAATTTTTAAATAATATTTTATACATAAAAATAATTTGAATATATAATTAAAAAAGACTTATTATAAAAATAAACACAGAGGATGAATTTTAGAAAAAAAATATCTACCCTTTTAAAATTTTACTTCAACATTAGATGTCTTAAGCAATGTATTTATTGTAATACACCAAAAATTATTTGTTTAGGCATGACCAAAGGTTATATAAAATTTGTCAAAATATAGGGAAACGAATAATTTTCTAAATAAATTTAAGAAAAATGTTTTTAGCTAAAAAGACGATTTTTTTTTTTAAGAAAACAAGTCAATTTTTTTAACAAAAGCAAGGTTGCACCCTTTTCAAGGGGTAAAACAAAAAAAAAAAGAAAAAAAGAAAAAAAAAAGGAAGATCAATGTCGTGATATCATGTTTCTTTTGGTGTAAATTATATGAAAGATTTCATGTGATATGATGCGATCAGGGAATTTCAAAATTTCATGTTTGATCATGACACTTTCACATGGTCCAATCCACACACATAGATAAAGCAACAATAATGTATCATATTCATCCAACAACTTCATACTGTTTAAAACAGTTCTTATATTGTTTGGAAAAATATTTGGTATCATATAAAGCTGTCTCCACGCTGTCGCGTTTATAAAAAATGATAATAACTATTTATTTTATTCTAGCGATAATTTTATATTTTAAATTTATTAATATGTGTCAAGTTTCTATTAGTCGGGACAGGTAAGGATAGCATCTATGGAACAACAAATTTCCAATCATATTGTTTTAGTCTTATTTTAAAAACCAACTATTTGTATAACAAAGGTGATAAGTATATACATATACATAGAGAAAAAAAATATATAAATCAAATGCTTGGATAAATATAGATAAAAACTGGATATGATATAGTGTGCAGTAAAATAATCATAACCAACATAATAATTTGATCTAGTTCCATTGCAGATACTGTGACCATTCCAATCGACTCTGGAGAGACTAACCTATTGCGAGTCATCAATGCTGCACTCAATCAGGAGCTATTCTTCACTATAGCCAACCACCCCTTCACGGTGGTCGGCGCAGATGCTTCCTACCTTAAACCCTTCACCACCTCAGTGATCATGTTAGGACCTGGACAGACCACAGATGTTTTAATTTCTGGAAACCAGCCGCCGGCTCGATACTACATAGCAGCCACACCATACCAAAGTGGTCAGGGTGCACCATTTGATAACACCACCACTACCGCCATACTCGAATACAAGTCCGCCCCTTGCCCTGCTAAAGGCATAGCAAGCAAGCCATTAATGCCTCAATTGCCTGCTTTTAACGACACTAATACCGTTACAGCCTTCACCAGCAAACTCAGGAGTCCTAAGAAAGTCGATGTCCCAGCGGAGATTGACGAGAATCTTTTCTTCACAGTAGGTCTAGGACTCTTCAATTGCCCAAAAAATTTCAGGTCTAGAAGATGCCAGGGACCGAACGGAACCCGGTTTACCGCAAGCATGAACAATGTCTCTTTTGTTCTGCCATCAAGTTTCTCAATCCTGCAAGCTTACCAGGAGGGTAATCCCAATGTTTACACCACTGATTTTCCTCCCCAACCGCCGGTGGTGTTCGACTACACCGGAAACGTTAGCCGCTCACTTTGGCAACCAATTCCAGGAACTAAAGTATATAAAATGAAGTATGGTTCGAGAGTGCAGCTTGTCTTGCAAGGAACAAGCATTCAGACTGCTGAAAAACCACCCGATTCACATCCATGGTTATGATTTCTACATCATTGCTGAAGGGTCTGGAAACTTCAACCCCAAGACCGACTCTGCTAAATTTAACCTGGTTGATCCGCCTATGCGTAACACGGTTGGTGTCCCTGTAAATGGATGGGCCGTCATTAGATTTGTGGCTGATAATCCTGGTAAGATTACGATACCTTACGAGCTAAATTTATCTTATATGTTCTAGTATCGTGTGATTCAAGACTAATTAAAGTGGTTTATATGTGAAAATTCTGGCAAAAACAGGTGCTTGGCTGATGCACTGTCATTTGGATGTTCATATCACTTGGGGTTTAGCAATGGTTTTCCTAGTAGAGAATGGTGTTGGAGCATTGCAATCTCTAGAGCCACCTCCTGCAGATATGCCTCTATGTTAATAAGAGGAGTCTATAGGATTTTTACTCATAAAGCCCTTAAGATAGGGTAATTGTTTCTTTTTTTAACTGTTTCTAGATTTGAGTTTGTATTGTTTTACCTGAATTCAGGGATCAGTTGTTGTATGTTTCATTGTTTTTCGATAGATAAACTATCCAACGTTGGGCATGTCCCCTACAGATAGAGTACTGTTGTTGATGTGCTTCATCAATATAGAAAGGAAAATTTTTCATTTTCTAAAGTCTATGTCCAATTTAATATCGTAAATTTTCGATTGAAAAAGAAGTTTGTGCATGCTCCTACAGGTGTTATAAGAAATGAACCTTTTACAATGTGGCATGAGCTCCTCACCTTTAAGGAATATTTTCTGTTTACATACACTTTCATACGGATTGATGCAAATCACTTTTGAGACAAGACGCAGATGGACGTTTTTGCTTTTGCGATGAATGAAACTACCTTGGACTAATTGAGCAAGAGTAATGGGGGTAATTAGAGAAAATTGAATGTTTAAGTCCATTTAGCTTGTCAAAAACCTCTATGGATAATAGTGGCACTTAGTTGGGTTTAAATTTGTGAGGACATATGGTAATATAGCTGGCATAGTAAAAAGAAGTTTTAAAATTACCACCATGGATAGTGGTTGCACTTAGGGGTGCCAAAAAAAAAAAAAAAAAAAAAAGTTTCGATGATACCTTAAACTAGAACTGAAATTGAAAAACCAAGCCGAAAAATATAGTTAACCAGTCCATTGTTTTGGTCTAAGATTACGGTTTTTATTTTTTTCGGTTTTGGTTTGTAACAACAAGATAGTTAACAGTTAATAGTTTTAATATTTATAAATATTATATATAATTTACATATACATATAATTATTTTTTAAAAGCTATATACATATAATTAATATATGTTAACGTTTCTTAGATTTTGATTAAAGTACTATGTTCTATTCTATGTTTAATGAGACTTAATGTGGTAATTGATTTAATTTGATTTTGTTAATGATGATACATCCAAAGAATTGCTTTTTTCCTTTTCCTTAATTTGACTTTCTTTTTTTAGATTTTCTAATATATATAATAATTTAAAGAAAAACTCTATGATAAAAGCTAAAAAATAAGGTCTGTTGAAACTATTACGTTAAATGGTTAAAAAACGAAAACAAAAAAAATTAACCGAAAAAATAGTTAACCGTTAAAATGGTTAACCATTTATATTGGATCGGTTAAGGATCAGAATATTAAAAAATCTATTATTATAGTTAGATTGAAAAAATAGGCTCACAGACCGGTTAATCAAACCGTGAATATTTTCAGTTGTACTTAATTAGGGTAAATATACAAGATAGAAAATTGAATGTTGAGTTCATTTAGCTTGATCAGAGACCACTATGATTAGTGGTAGCACTTAGTTGGGTTTAAATCGGTGTGGACTCATTGTTATATATAGCAGAAAGAACTTTTAAAATTACAAGGACATGTGTGCATTTATTACGTGATAATGGTCTTCGTAATAAAGTTTAACAGACTGTATTTGATTTTTCCAATTATTATGTTTGTCAAATATAATTGTGTAAAGTGGACCATTTAGTCCAGCACCAATAGCTCTTAGGATGGTGGAGAATAATTGGGAGCTGTACGAAAAGTAAATTGGGAAGCATCAAAATCATTTCTTGGTCTGAGCTAGAAGAGTAAATTTGCCTCCGTCAGTGCTAGCTAAGGGCAGCTCTTGTTTACAACGTCATAACCCTTCCCATTTTATTCGGGGATAATTATAAAAATATAATCTGTATTTTGATAAATTTATAAATATATATTTTATATTTATTTTTTATATATGAATGATCTGAGTTTTATATAAAAGCGCCATTATGATTAATTACTATTAAAGAAATAGGTGTTAGAATATTATTGATTTTTAAAAAATTAATTTAATAAAAAATATTACTAAATAAAATTAAATAAATAAAATATTAAAATTATTTTTTTAAAAAAAAAAAAAAAAATAAAATGTAAAATTAAAAAAATATATAAAATTTATTTTTATATCTTATAAAATATTGACATATGTTATTCTAAAATTATTCAATAATATTAACATTTTTATATGAAACTAGGATCATTTTTATGTAAATAAAAAAAACATAAATCATGTTTTTATAATTAATCATTCTAATATTACCAATAAAATCAATGTACAAACCATTGCTTAATGGGGTGTCAAAAAATAAAAACTACCAGTCATGAATTTTAGAGAACTAGGTTTGCCGATTGTGTTCTTATATCATTTAATAATAATTCACTTAATTAACAATTGAAATAAGATAAGTGTTTTGGTTACATGTGGATGACTTAATCTAATGCTCCATATCTTCTCCATCTCCTCCTTCTCTGTGTGTAGGCCAAAAAACATTTTGCCCCCTTTAGCCATCGTGAGGTGCCTTCAGGCGTATAGAGATTTCGATTGTGGGGTTTTTATCCCTAATCAATAATAAGAGTATCATTACTCTTGTATATGTAAGAAAGAATGAAGACCCTTAATAAATCCCACGAATGGATTTTACTATGGACTTCTCCTACTCCTCCTATGTTTAGACCCAAAAAAAAAACCTAATGCTCTATATTTGCTTCAAGACTTGTATTAAAATATTTGATTCTTTGGTAAAAAAAGAAAAGAAAAGAAATTTCTCTATCCTTACATTAAATGCATTGCAGTAGCAATTGTTTTTAAGCTTGCAATTATGATACTATATAGACTAGCATTCAGATGTCAGAAGAAATTTGACAAAGTGTTTGGGTGCTATTCGACGCCATGCAGATACTTAGAAGATTAGAAAGGTCAGTACAGCTAAAATGGTAGGCAACTTCCGAATGCTAGCTATTGGGGTCTGACAGCTAGCTACGTTTCTGACCACGTAGCAAAAATAAAGCCACTATCCGGAGGCTAGCCCTTGAAATTTTAATGGAAGCCTTTGTACTACTACACCTTGAAAACATTTCGCAAAAATATCAAACATTTAACTTGGATATTAACGGGCGACTGAGTATATGCTTTAACAAATTTTATGAATAAATCCATTTAATCTGATTAAGTTGAGGTTTTCATAAAAAACTTATCCAAATGTCATAGAGAAATATCGCATCTATTACATAAACTTTGTCTATTTCTATAATTAAAAAGAAAAAAAAATTTAAAAATATCTATTTGATATTTAAATTTTGTATAGTTTTATAATTAACCACCCTAGTTCTTGCTTATTATTGCAAGTAACTATATATATACCTATATGGAGTTAGTTTATGAATTATAAATGATTTCAAAAATAGTAAATTAACATTTTTAAAATTTTAGGTAATTAATTGTAATAATGAATAAAATTTATGTGCTAATTGCATGATATCCCTTAGAGGTGGCTGAACTCTAGTCATCAACACACTTTTTGGTGTAATACCAATGAACCCTAAAAGTTAAACATACTTGATGGAGAACTCCTAAGATAGGTGACTTTTTAGGTAGTAGTTTGGACCAAGAATAAAACTGTGGGACATTTCACTAAAGTGGACAATACCTTAATATACAGAGTTCTGGGATGTTTCAAGTGGTATTAAAATAGTTCACCAACCATAGTTAAGTCTTATACAGGGTAAAGTGCCCTAAAATAGGAGAGTCTCTTGAGCCTGTAGGAGCGCTTGTGGAGTCTTCTATCTTGTTAGTACTAGACTTATGTGACAAAATTATTGAGCTCTGTAAATGGGTAAGAATGTAATATGTCTTAAATATAAGGTAGTGGAATACTAATCATCGCAATGCCATTCAGTGTAAGTCTTAGAGTTCATTAGAACTCTAAAATTAAGAATGTTTAATGGATATCACTTCTAGGATGGATGGATTTTTGGAAAGCAATTGACACTAAGAATAAAACTATGCGGCATTTCGATAAAGTAGATGATACGTCAATGGGTGGTGTTCTGGGTCATTACAAAATGTGACACTTACCAAGAGTTCTTTCATTTGCTCAAAACTAAATATATTACGAACCTTTTAATTCAACACTTAGGAAGCCTTGAATCTATGATTTATAGCCATTGAAAATATTATCCTTCGTTTTAGCTCATTTAATTCAATATGAACCTTCGATTCAACACCCCTAAAGTCCATAATCTATGACACATAGCCCATTGGAAGCCTTTGGACGAATTTGAAAACCACAACTTCAGCATTTTTGTAAAGCTAGGTGACTTGTATTGCTTCACCATCATTTAATGACACCTTGCTAGTTGTATTGTTAAATAAATGGGAACTTAAGAATGAGATTCTAGAAACTGGGAATTCATCATCCAGAATCTATCAAAATTCGAAATTTTTGGTGAATATTGAAAATTTGACCCTTATGAATTTTAAGGGACTTAAACTATACTGGTTTGACTTTAAAATTGTTGAATTTATGATTAATAATTTATGAAAATTCCGAATTTATGGTAACAATAGGTAAACCACTAGCTCATGAAATTTTTGTGAATTTAGGCAAGTTTTGCCCTACTATTATATGATGATATTTCAATGACTAATCTTCTTCTTCTTTTTCTATTTCAAAAAGGCTAATTCCATGTTATGTAGCATATCGAAATTAGTTTCTTTGGTGAAAATTAAGAAATCACTACTACTAAATTTTTAGGACACATATTATCCAGTCTTACCCTAAATTCATCTAATGACACCTCGTTAACTATTCTCCTTAGAGGAAAAGGAATTTCATAGTTTGACTTCGAAAGCCCAAAATTCATGATTTATAACTTGTGAAATTTGACAATTTTAAAAATTGAAAAATTGTTGCATGGGATTCTACTAAAACCCATATGAAATGGTTGCTCTAGAATCACTAGATTACACCTTATTGAATGATCTTATTCTAGAAAATTTCACTTTTGAGATGATGACTAGGCATGGTAAATATTCCATACTATGTCGTCCGCATACCAAATTATTGCATGTTACGTGCTTTCGCGTGCTCGACCCATTCATACTTGTGTGCCTTACGTGCTGTACTTCGCATGCCGTAACGTGTGGCTCATTTGTTCTCATGCTATGTTGTGTGCCTCCGTGTATTGGTTTGTGTGCCTTTAATCAGGTCCAAATTTACATTGTTTGTTTGAGTTTTGTTTTATTTGTTTTTTCAACCGTTTATGTTATCAAAAATTTTAATATGAAAATTACATACTATAATGAAGCAATTTCTTCATTTTATTATATAAGTGTAATGCAATTTGAACCGTGAACAAATTATAATATCGTCCATTTTTATTGATAATGTACAGTGACATGCTATTTTAAAAATAGAAATTACATAATTGGCGCATTTTAGAAAAACAAAAAGAAAAAGGCAATGAAGATCATTGTTGCCTTGCTAAGCACCTTGACTATTTGAGCCACTAGGGTGAGGGGGAAGTATGGTGGTGGTTAATAAACATCTGATCCGTAGCCTGCCCATTAGGAGAATTCATCGTGAAATCTAGTCATTTGATCATACTTAGAGCTAATATCTTCGAGCAGTTCGTTGTGACTTAGGAGCATACGGTTTTGATCTTGAAGCATT
Organism: Combretum micranthum; assembly: GCA_024138025.1. Classification (NCBI taxonomy): domain Eukaryota; kingdom Viridiplantae; phylum Streptophyta; class Magnoliopsida; order Myrtales; family Combretaceae; genus Combretum; species Combretum micranthum. Next base: position 326,102 of record JAMXBD010000491.1, on the reverse strand, counting down.
GAATGTTGACTTTGGAGGATTTCATTCTGATTTGTAAGTATCTCATTATGTTGCCTTATAGGTCCTCTTTGCTCCTCCTAATTCTTTTGAATTAACTCCAACTTTTCCATTATTGTACTCATATTAAATTCACCTTGATAGGGCAGTTATTGTTTATGGTAGGCTTGACCTTAACTTTGTCATTCTTCTTACATTGGTTCATCATGGCAAGGTAGGCCTAAATCTCCTATGTTGATATTTAGACCCACATCCTTCTGCTCTTGTTTCCTCTGACCTTGACCACCACTGTAACATCCAAGTTTTTCCATAGTTAAGTTTAAAGGAATAGATTTAAAAATTAATGTAGTTCTAATATAAAAATTTGAATGAATGTTACAGTTATTAGATTTAAGTATATTAACATGTATGTGATAAGATAAGATAAATAAGAATAGAGATTCAAAATTTCATTTAATTCTTTTTAAAGTTGTCTATTAATTTAATTAATTTTAGATTTCTTATAAGCTAAGTCATTAGAGGATTAAAATTTCAAGTAGTTTATCAATTATTTTACTTTCAGACTTCCTTAGAAAATTAAATTCCTAAAATTAGCCTTTATATTAAAGCAATCTCAATATAGATTTTCATTAGAAAATTTCTATTTAAATAAAATTTACAAACTAAATTTATCAAAACTTTGTATTGATTTTAATTACTAGTTTAGTGATTTATTTAAATACAAAACCAAGTCCATTTTAATATAAAAAGCCTAATTTTTTTGTAATTTTAAGCCCCTAATTCTACAATAACTAGCATATACTTACACACACACAATAGATATTATATGCCAAAAAGTCAGACCTTTATCTTACTTAAAATAAGAGATAAACATCAACTTTCATTAAAGCAAAAATCACTCCCTCTCCCTCAAGTAGCAGGCGCCATTTTCCTCTTTCCCATTCCACATTTCTTTTATCAAAATTTTCTTTTATAACCCTTCAAAGTTCCATTTCAAACTCTATCAACAAGTCAAGACTTATCTAGATAAGCTACTACATGCTTTTGCTTTATTAATATTATAAAATAAGTAAGTGCATTTTAAGCACTAGTTAGTTAAGATAACTATAATGTTGTTAATGAAGTTTCGATGTTAGATAGGTGAAGTTGAGTGATGATATTGATGGTGTAAAACTTGAATTATGAATATCATAAGCTTGTGTTGGTTGGTTGGAGTTGGAGTTGAAGTTGAAGTTGTATATGGTTGGAGTAGTGCATGTTTATGAATACAAATTTGAATTTGTTGGAAGGACTTTTGGGTCATGTATGTGAATGATGTATTATTGTTAGAGATAAGTTGAGATTATGATGAAGTGAATGGATAATGAATATGTAAATATGTAAGTTAGAATCTAAGTGAGCATTCTCATACATGGGTTAAATGATTCATGACATAATTTAAACTAAGATGAAGTAAAATACATGTTTAGAAGTAGCTAAGTAAAGATATAAGCTTTTTGTTTTTGTTAGAGTGCTAGATGTGGAGTTATGATACAATTAGATATTTAAATAAAAGAAGTTTTCGAAGTTAAAAACAGAGCAAAGAGCACAGGAGAAGCATGGAATGTTGTTTTCATTGTGCTTTATTTTAACTCATTAGAGATAAAACACGGTGAAAACATGGCTAAATTTGTCACATCTACTTCTCTCTGATCATGTTACGCATATAATTTTAAGACAGCATGGCTAGAATACGGTCCCCTCTATCTTCCTACGTATCTCTCTATTCCTTACGTGGTTAATGTTATAAGAGAAAAACGACTAGAACATGACTTATTCTATTACACCGTGCTTCTCTCTAATTAAAATCACACAGATGAAACACGACAAGATGTGATGTCATGTTTTGGGCATGTTTCCTATATATAAGAAACACGAGGAATAGCATGGTTGTGTACCTACCCATGCTCTTAATAATAATAACAATAAAAAGAAAGAAAGAAAATAAATAAATAATAGTTAACATGATATGTTAGATAATTTCTATTATTAGAAATGAGTTAAGATGAATTAAGATTCTTTATAGAACTTTGTATAAGATAGATCATAGAGTATAACTTATGTTAAGTTATACTTAGCAACTCTTATTTATTGTTTATAGGATCTATCCATCAGGACTTGAACTTTTCAACAAATTATTATGACGACTAGCTAAGATGCACTGGTGAGTAACTTGAGTCTTCTCACATTGCTTGTGATTGTAATGTAGTGGAACATGGTATAAGTATAATTGAAATGGATCAAATGCATGGAGTTGGGAAATTTTATATGTTATGTATTGTATGAATGAATTATAAATTCTAGTATCCAAAGTGACAATTACTTGCTTGATAATGATTATGTAGCTTGATCTGATGATTGTCTGAAATTGGAATGACCACCAAATAATATGGAATAAAGCTTATCAGACCCTTAAACTTAAATTGGCATGTACTACACGACATCATATTTGCATTAGCATGGTATTCATGCCATGTATTAATAATTTGATTCTATAGTAATGCTTTGATGAGTTTAGTGAATCTGATTAAGGTTACCATAAGGTTGTCAGCTTCATAGGAATTAAGTAAACAATAAAGGAGGTTGCCTCTGTTGGAGTTAGCTTTAGAGTTTTAATAGTTGATGGGGATTTCCAAGTTCTAAACGAAGTGGAGAGTATACATCACATTTACTTACAAATAATAAATGAGTTTAAAAAAGAATTCTCCTTCTTTAGTTTTGGATTCTCATGAGCATAAATTACTTAATTGATCCTTCAACCCCTAGAGAGGATATAGATCTCCATAAGTTTAGATCCCGATCATCTAAACCATATTTGTTACATATGTTTGATTGATACATTGCATATGATTATAACCAAACCTTGTTTGATGTTGATTAATTGTGTTAAAATTCTATTATTCACTAAGCTTGTTGTGCTCACACTCCTTTAGACTATGATTTATAGGATTAAGAGGATGACCAAGATCATTAAGAGGATGACCAAGATCAAGAAGTTGTAATTAGTACAGATATTAGAGCTTTTTGAGTATGCATTGGAGAAAAAATGTAAATTTGTAATAGAATTTTTGGAGACTAAAGTTTGTGATAGTATAAGTTTATGTTTTGTGATCTTTTAAGTTTTCCTGTTATGAGTACAATAGTGAAGTTCTTGAAAACAATGCTTGCAATTATTATGTGATGACCTTAGATTTTGTAAAATTGCTCTTATATATCACCTATATGTATATAATGTCTTTCTTGTTCTATATAACATTCGATCTTGCTACATTTGTCCATGCTACGGGACATGATAGTTGTATAATGTTCATGTAATTTCCTGAAGGCTTCAGTTGGTTACATGATGCATCGTTACATGATGCATCATTACAACTAGGGTACCTTATAGGGATGTGACAACCACCTCTAGCCATATAATATTCGTTGTTTTGAGCATCATACATGAAATGCATTTTTTATTGTATGTTAGCTTTTTTGAATTCGCCATTTGCACTCATTTTAGCATAACTCGAAATGTCAAATCCGTACCAGGTGAGAAGAGATGCAATCAACCTTCCATATGCCAAATGTGTATCCTTTCTCCTAAGCACTCATTGGAAGGTTCGTAATGCTACGTAACCAACGTCTAGTTGCTGCATGATTACATCTATTAGGAATATGTCATCAACAGTCAAGTTGTTCGTCTTCCTCTTCGGGCAAATGTCGTAGCATACTATATGAGGTATTAGTCGACAGATCGAGGTGAGGTCATTTTGACTAACATGCTTAAGGTGGGCAGTAGCAGACTCACCTTCACAAACAGGAGCACCACATATTTGGAGGAATGCGTTCTTCATATCCCAATCTCTACCATCTGCCCTTTCGTCTCTATTGGGTCTGTACAATAGATGATTGATTGTATTGATCGAGGTGAGGTCATCCATGACTTCATTGGTAGTGGCATTTAAGCAAAACACTCGAACAAGTTAAGGATAGATGATATTAGAAACTTGGAGTAGTGGTAGTAACTTGGCAGTAGCAAGAGCACTATTGAAGTCGTAGACTTCATTCAATGAATCACATTCATAATCCATTCCCATTAATATGACTCGATTATAGAACTTATTCTCGAACCTTTCCCTCATGTTGACTTTAGGAAAGTACATATTGAGCGAATGGAGAGGGGATGCTGGCGGACTAAGGGGAGTTGATGGAATGGGGAGATGATACTGGCATCTAGCTTGTTTCTTGCTGCATCTGCATTGACGTGATGATTTACTATCACCTTGCATTTTATTTATAATATTTTGAAGACTAAAAATGAACAAAGGAGTGTTTTTTTATTATAGAAGAGGAGAGAACATGAAGATGGTGATATACCGAAGTGCTCAAGTTGTAGCTGCTTAAATAGGCATGGGCCATGATCTGAACGTTGGGTCTAATGTACGCACGTTGGAGCCCAATGAACACACGTTGGTGCCCAACGTTCATATTTTTTTTTTAAACGTTGGGCTTTGAAATGGGCATGTTGGTACCTAAGATTTAAACAAAAAAAAAAAACTTTTTTTGTAATATGCCCACTTTAGCATATCAAAGAGGGCGCTTTTTAATTCCCGCCTAACAAGGAAATTTGGTAGGAGACCAACATGCACACTTTTGTATGATAAAGTGGTCATGCTGGTTGACTATAATTAAAAAAAAAAATGATCAACATGGCCACGTTGATATTTGGCTACATATAAAATGCCGGTCATTTTGTTCAAATCTCGCCGATGGTCACTTTTTCAGCTTACAAGTGTTTCCAACTAAAATCTTTTACTAGTTATCTGCAAATGTGTTAATCCTTTACTTGTTTTTAATTTAGACATGCTTGACACTTTCTTACTTTTTGTTTACATTTTGATATGGCAAGAAACAACAACAACCAAAATAATTTTTTTGACTTTGACGAGTTTGATAACTTATGGATTTTTGGAAACACCATGCAAGGTTTCACTACCTTGATGAATCAGATAAGGAACCTTGAATATGCAGCACCTAGGTCCTTATCACTGATGTTAGTATATATTCCTAGCCAAGAAGCAGATGTAGCGAGATATTTATAATCTCCATTAATAGTCACACAACCGCCTTCTATGGCCAGTGGGAATGACGGAGGGGTAACTTTTCGTTGTGTTTAATTTTATTTTTATCATTACTACACAATTAACTTTAACTATTTTCTATTTGTAGGTGAATTGACCAATCATTTCCAATGCAGAATAATAAAGATTTTACCATGACCAGTGGTTCTTCGAGATGTCCTAGAAAAAAGATAGCATATGCCTGGGAGTTTTTTACAGAAATCGAATAATCCACTTGAAATGGAGAATCTATTAAATATGTCATTTGTCTAACTTGCAGCAATAAGTTGTTGTCTAGGTCCTGTAATGGCATGGAACACTTGAAGCGACACATAAAAGCACATGTGTCTAAAGGGCATGTTGTGGTGGAGGACCCCACTAATGACAACAATTCTCATATTGAGTGCGTTGATCTCGTAACATGGCAATTCCATCAGCAAGATGTGCAAGACCAGCTATTGAAATGGATTACAACTACAAATATATCATTCCACATAGTCGGTCATGAAAAATTCGATAGTTAGAGTACAAGAGCCATGCAACCCCTATACTGACATGTGGGCTAATAAACTTTAAAAACTAACATGATGAGCTTTTTTGAGAAAATGCGTGAAGCTCTAAAGGAGTTTTTTTCAAAACATCCATCTAGGTATACTTCTCTAAAATAATTTGTTGTTCATGTAATTTTTTGGATCATATACTCATTTACGATATTTACTTTCAGTTTAAATAATGCACTTGATTTTGCTTGTGCAGTGTCTCCCTCACCTCAAACGTGTGGAAATCTCCCATAAAAAATGTACAATCTAGCTATATATGTGTAACAACTCATTACATAGATGAACAGTGGTTAATCCAGAAGCAAATTAATTCTTTTAAGCCGTTCTAGGAGAGATGCACTGGTTAGGCAATAGCAAATAACATCTTGGAAGCCATCTAGTCATATGGTATATAAACTATATCTAGTATATCGTTTGACAATACATCAAACAGCACTACTGCCATTTGTTATTTGAAGCAATTGTTAAAGTCGATGTGTGATGAAAAGTTCTTTTACGTCCGATGTTTCTACCACATTATGAATTTAGCGGTGCAAGCAGGCCTTGGATCTTGTGGCCTTGACATACGTATTGAAAAGATAAAATATGTAATTGGCTATCTTTGTGTTTCATAAGAATTTAAACAAGTTTATGTGGAGTTTGTCAATGCATACCATTTAGAGCAAAAGTTGCTTGCAGTTAATTATGTAACTAAGTTGAAGTCTATATTCGAAATGCTTAATCGGGCATTAAAGTGAAGAGAGGGCTCTAACTCATTTATACAATACCCTACTCAATCCCTCTAATCTTAACATTGGTTTGATGGAGAGCCGGGATTGACAAATGACACATACATTTAAAGAGGTCATGAAGGCATTTCTTAGCCCAACACAATATTTATCGAGTTGCTACCATCCCACTAGCAATTGGATACTTCCCCACTTAGTTGACATATTGAATGTGTTGAGTAAGTATAGTTCTGACCAGCAAGCTCCGAGATTATTTTGTCCTCTCTTCCCCCACTCTTCCAAGTTGTAAAAATGCTAGATTCACGGTATAAGTTCCATGCGATAGAAGAACTCCTCAACGAATTCTATAGGAATATGGGTGTGGCTAATCCTAAATCAGAGGTCACAAGTCTTCATATTGCAGCAACAAATTTGCTCAAAGACTTGTATTAGTTTCGTGATCAAATGAATGTACCGCTACCCCACCCATAACGATCCAGCAATCCCTCATCTTGGGTTTTTAAAGAGAAGTAAAAAAATTGCCCAAGATGTTGGGAACGGATGTGTAGCTTCCCATGAAATCTTTAGTGACATGTAGGTGTATGAGGTCCAACGACTTGATAAGGAGTAAGGGGATGATTTCAATGTCCTCAGTTGATGGGAAAAGAGGACACATATGATGCCAGTGCTTTCCATATTAGCACAAGATGTTTGGCTTATCTGGCTTCAACAATTTCATTAGAGTCAACTTTCAAGTCGGATGGACGGGTTCTCGAATTGCACTACATAGGCTAAAAGATGCCACTGTTGAAGCATGTATGTACTTAAAAGATTGATCCGATGTCGTTAGAAGAAAGCAGATGGCCCTACACTTTTAGTGGCCTGAGAACAGTGACTCAAGATTGGGGGAGTCATTATCACCATCGAATTCGCAGCAACATATATAGGCAAAACAGTGGGTGAGACTGGATAATCTGGACTTGAGGGGGGTCTCTAGGAGAGTGTATATGGTTGATGAGATTTCTTTAATCTTTTGATAAATTTTCTGTGGTTAAAAAAATATTATTAATAAAATTTAATTTTTTTTATCCCAATGCATTTATTAATTTTATTTATTTATAATTTATGATTATTCTAAATAAATTAATTAATTATGTTTAACAATTAATATAAATTAATTACTATTATAATGTTATTTGATAATTTCAATTTTTTCTTCAAAAAAAAATTCAGGTTAATATTTTAAGTAATATAATTGAAATCATTCCAAAAAACAATAAAATATACTAAATATAATATATTTTTTAATAAGACAAATATATTCAATTAAAATAATAAAACAAAACAATTTATTTATTTAAATACGATTTAAATAAATTAAAAAAATCACTATTTCTCGTGTTATTATTTAAAAAATGCCTCCATACTAATTCACGTGTCTTGCCGTGCCGATCATTTTGTTCGTGTGTTTTACGTGTCAACCCTCTCGTACTCTTGTTTTTATTTTTTTCCTTTGCATGCCGTATTAGGCTCATAACCTGCGTGTCGGTAGACGCACGACACATCCATTTACCATGCTTAAGGATGACTCTAAAAGCTTGGAATTCGTGACGTACAACCCATCAAATTAGCAATTTTCTGCTGAGGTCTGTTAGGTCTCTGTCGTAAAACATTGAAAGAGAATTCTTGTATATATTTTTAGGTTTACAATGAATCAAATATATACAAGTTGTCTAAAGGATAAAAAAGGCAACTAATAGCAAAATCTCCTAATTTAATGAGTCAAACATTTAATGGCTCATTAATGACTCATTTAATGGGTCAAACAATTTAATGGGTCAAAGACCCTTAATTTAGTATGATTCTATAATTACAATATTTAAAACACTAAAACCTATTAGCCATATTTTCCTACACTCCCCCTCAAGCTGGTGAATAGATATTTTCCATTCCCAGCTTGGATATAATATTTTCAAATGTTGCACCACTTAATCCTTTGGTTAACACATCAGCGAGCTGATCAGTTGTAGATACATAGGGTGTGCAAATCAATCCACTCTCCAATTTTTCCTTGATAAAATGTCTGTCAATTTCAATATGCTTTGTCCGATCATGTTGCACAGGATTGTGGGCAATGCTAATTGCAGACTTATTATCGCAATAAAGCCTCATTGGGCCCTCCAACTTGATTCTCATGTCTTCTAGAATGATCTTTAGCCAAAGTAACTCACATACACCTTGAGCCATTGCTCGAAATTCAGCTTCTGCACTAGACCTTGCTACTACATTTTGCTTCTTACTCCTCCATGTCACAAGATTCCCACCTAGAAACGTACAATATCCAGTGGTCGATCTTCTATCAATCAATGAGCCCGCATAATCAGCATCTGTGTAGGCTTCAAGTATTAGATTCTCACTTCTCCTAAAGAGAATTCCTCTTCCTGGTGTACCTTTAAGATATTGCAGCACTCTATGTGCTGCTTGAAGATGAATCTCTTTTGGATTGTGCATGAATTGACTAATCACACTCACACAGCATAAGCTATATCTGGTCGTGTGTGGGATAGATAAATGAGCTTTCCTACCAACCGTTGATACATTCCTTTGTCTACCATAGCATCTTCCTCTGCTATTCCAAGCTTTACATTCGGATCTATTGGAGTACTCACCGGTTTGCATGCTGTTTTACCTGTCTCCTTGAGTAGATCAGTTACATACTTCTGTTGAGAGATAAAAATACCTTTCTTTGAATGTGCCACTTCAATTCCAAGAAAATATTTTAGCTTCCCAAGTGTCTTAATCTCAAATTCTTTTGCCAAGCACTCACTCAAAAAACGTCTTTCTTCGTCATCACTTCCTGTAACAATTATATCATCCACATAAACTAAGAGAATTGTGACTCCCCCTAAAGATGAGTGTTTGACGAACAGTGTATGATCTCCTTGACTTTGCTTATATCCTAATGTCACCATAACCTTGGCAAACCTGCCAAACCATGCTCGAGGAGATTGTTTAAGCCCATATAATGCCTTCTTTAACCTACACACTGTGTGATCAGTAACTCCTTTTTTATAACCTGGTGGGATCTCCATATATATCTCTTCCTCTAGATCTCCATGCAAGAAAGCATTTTTTACATCAAATTGTTGTAAATCCCATCCAAAGTTGGCTGCCAAAGACAATAGGACTCTAACAGTATTTAACTTTGCTACCGGGGCAAACGTTTCTAGATAGTCCACTCCATATGTCTGAGTATACCCTTTGGCTACCAACCTCGCCTTGTATCTCTCTACTGAACCATCAGCTTTATACTTCACTGTATACACCCATTTACATCCCACAGGTGTCTTCCTTGCTGGTAACTCCACTAACTCCCATGTTTTGTTCTTTTCTAGTGCCTCCATTTCTTCATTCATAGCTTGTTTCCATTTTTCATTGGACAAAGCTTCAGATAGATTGGAAGGAATGACAACAGTTTCTAGGTTACTTAGAAAGGCTCTGTGTGATGGAGAAAAACGCTCAAAGGATAGGAAGTGTGCAAGGGGATATAAAGGTTTTTTAGTGCACTCTCTTGTACCCTTTCTTAATGCAATGGGCAAGTCTGTGTCACTATCACCCTTATGGGTCTCACCCTCTACCTCTGGTTCAGTTTCAATTTGTAGTATAGGTTCAGAAATCATTACCTCATCGGACTTTTGGACTTGCACAGATTTGGGGGCAACCATCTTCTTCCTTGCATTCATCTTGCCTTCACCATATCTAACATCCTCGGGAATAGACTCGGTTTCAGGTTGAGTAGACCCAGAAGCTGTTGTTACAGGATCAGACATAAGTTCAGAGGAGACTATGACAGACTCAGGTAGCTCAGTTTGACCCGGGGTATGGTCACTAGTGGATGAAAAATCTAACATCAAGTCAAAACCCAAACCCCCGTCTTCTCTTACTAACTTCTCCCCCTGAAGATAGGGGTTTGGAAAGTAAGATTCACGTTCATTGAAGGTAACATCCCTAGAAACAAAGAGTTTTCGAGAAGATGGATGATAACACTTGTAACCTTTTTGGGTTGACGAATATCCCACAAATACGCACTTTATAGCTCTTGGATCCAGTTTCCCTCGGTTGTGACTGTGAACATGTACGAAGGATGTACACCCAAACACTCTAGGAACAAGATTATTTGTAGTATGTAGGTTAGGGTAAAAGGTTGACAATACATCCATTGGACTCTTAAACCCGAGGACTCTAGATGGCAATCTATTTATGAGATATGTTGCTGTAAGAACAGCTTCTCCCCAAAAAGTTTTAGGTACATGATTTTCAAATAACAATGCTCGAGTTTTTTCAAGGAGATCACCATTTTTCCTCTCTGCAACTCCATTTTGCTGTGGGGTATTCACACAAGATGACTCATGTATTATCCCTTCTTTTTGAAAATATGGACTTAGAATTTGATTGAAATAGTCCCTTGCATTATCAGACCTAACTCTCTTGATGGTCACTCCAAATTGATTTTTAATCATGGAACAAAAATTTGGGAAAACAATGCTGACATCAGATTTTTGTTTGAGAAGAAAAATCCAACAAACTCGAGTGCAATCATCAATAAAAGAAACAAACCATCGTGCCCCAGAGATATTGGTAACAGTAGATGGACCCCAAACATCACTATGAATTAAATAAAAAGGAATTGAACTTCTTTTATTGCTTGCTGGAAAAGGTACACGTTTGTGTTTGGCAAGTTCACATTTTTCACAATTGAAAGACTCAACATCTAGACTTTTAAACAAAGATGGAAACAAAAGTTTAATGACTTGAAATGATGGATGTCCGAGTCGGCGATGATGGAGCCAAATTTTCTCTTTATTGGATGACAAAGACTCGGAAACAAATGACACTGACTGTTTATCCTTGGTGATGGTTGGTTGACTTGATTCAAGAAAGTAGAGGCCACCTCTTTCTCTAGCATATCCAATCATCTTCCCCGTACCCTTTTCTTGAAATACACAATCATTATGATGGAAAACTACATTACATTGTAAGTCATGAGTAAGTTTTTGGACGGATATCAAATTGGTAGATAGCTTAGGGACATGAAGGACATTTTGCAAGGTTAACAATGGGTTAATTTGAACACTTCCAATTCCTGCAACAGTGGTCAAAGAACCATCTGCAGTGGCTATTTTCCTACTGCTTGGGCATGGGGAATAGGTGGTAAAGACATTTGGTGAGTGGGTCATATGATCGGTAGCTCCTGAATCCATAATCCAAGAGGTGGAAAAGGTAGCATCCGAAACATTTAATCCAATAGAAAGTGAAGACTCACCTGAATATGCTAAAGAACAAATTTCTGACATGTCGCTTAGCACAAATCAGAATAAAAAAAATTGAAACAACACCAGCAATTAAGGCTGGCTCTATAGCACCTATGAAAACAAAAATAGAGGAGAAATACCAGCAATTAAGGCTGGCTAGTCGTAGGTATAAGGATAAAAAGAAAACCACCAGCAATTAAGGCCGGTTGAAAAAGAAGAACAAAGAAAAAGGTGGAAGCAGAAAATCAAAAGCACTCCAGGATGAATTGCTCTGATACCATGTTAAAATATTGAAAGAGAATTCTGTATATATTTTTAGGTTTACAATGAATCAAATATATACAAGTTGTCTAAAGGATAAAAAAGGCAACTAATAGCAAAATCTCCTAATTTAATGAGTCAAACATTTAATGGCTCATTAATGACTCATTTAATGGGTCAAACAATTTAATGGGTCAAAGACCCATAATTTAGTATGATTCTATAATTACAATATTTAAAACACTAAAACCTATTAGCCATATTTTTCCACAGTCTCGTAATGAAATAACAATGTTTTTAATCTGTTTATTGGAAGACTACTTTTCCGAATTATATTTAGTCTCATCTGAGCATTGTTTTATATAAGTTTTTTTGGTAATTAAACTAATAGTTATAGTAATATTAATAAAATGCCTAGAAGCCACGGCATGCCATGAGAGAGAGAATACAAAAGTGATTCAATTTGCTCTATTATGCTATGGAATTATCTTATATATTATATAAATACCAAAAATTAGATTATAAATTACATTCTTTACTTTGAATAATTATTTGATTGCACTAACATATATATATTATATATATAATTAAATCCAGACAAATAAATGATGATATATAATGCATTTTTGTTTAACATAACCAATCCACAAGCTGACAAAAGTGGAATTGTGTTAATGTAATTGTAGCGGTGAAATATAGCTCGTGGGATGGATTGCGCATGGGGTTAACAATGAATGAAGCAGCTGTAAAGCTAAAAAAGAAAACACTGCGAAGCGTTGACGACATGGCTGAAGACATAAGAAAAAGAAAATTTGCTTGTAAAACAATGCATGCCATGGAGAGACAACATCCATGGTACGACAAGTTTCCGTCCCCATTTATGGAAATAGTGATTCCGAATTTTATCTGCTTTTTGATGGTTGAAATCATCAAATTGCAATTCCTTTAAGGTTGGTGTATATTGAATGAATCTGAAATGAAACTATGAATCTAAATTGTTATTCTTTTTCTTGTATTTTGGGATCTTTTTAGAAGTAAGAATCACCGTTCATTTCACCGATTCTAAAGTGAAATGGAGACTCCATCCTACTTTCGCTACTGTATTTTACTTCAATCATGTTTTAATCCACCACATCTTCAAATCACAGATTCTAAGGTACAATGGTGGCTCTATCTTGGTTTTATTAATGTATTTTTCTAATCTACTACATATTAATTATTTATATGTACTATTAAATACAAATGTCAAATTTGATATATTAACTTCTTAATTTGTGTAATTAATAATTAATTTATATACTTAGATATGACAGTTAATTATAAGAAGGAGAATGTAGGTAGTTTATTGTGAAAAAAAGGTAAAGTTGGGGTAGCTAATTGAAAAAAAAAAAGAGAGCATCAAATTGATATGATAAGTTCATTTGAGATCACAACGTTTCGAGTGGTGCATTTGAGGTTACAACATTTAGAGAATTAGTTTAATTGAGTTCATTATTGGCATGTGTCAATATAAGAAAAATTTAATTAAAAGTCAGAAGATCCATCACGTTGTGACATGTGCTAATAATGATCTTAATTGATCTATTTCTCTAAATATTGTGACCTTAAATGAACTTACCCTCAAACGTGAGGTTTGGGCACCGAATGTGACATTACCCTTGATAAGATATCACTTTATACATATTTCAAAATATTCCATTGGATGACGTGACCAAATATAGGAATCAATTTGTTATTTCATTTGTTATTCCATTTTATTCAATTCAAATCATTTCTTAAATACCAAATGTAACATTAGAAAAAATCCAATACTAGCTCTCCGGTGGGGTTGATTATGTTCCCACCCTTGTTACTTTTTATACATAACTTACATTATTTCATTTTTGAATTAAGGACAATTTGTTGGTAAGAAGGAAAAAAAATTGAGGAAAGAAATCATTTCAATATACAAATGCAATCAATGGTTATAAAAAGTATGCAAACATAGGAACAGAATTATTCAGTATCCGGCTCCATTCCACTTTAGACAATTCCTATATATATAGGAAGCCTGAGATTAGGAGCCCTGTGAGCAACTTATGCATATCGTAAACGATAATCAAAATAAATTGATGATATTGAGGGAAAAACATTCCTACCATAGAGATCTACTTAAGATAATGGTGAAAATGAAGCACAAGAAAGAAAAAGAAATTGGTCTCAAGAGAAACGGGAGTATAATGACAATTTTACCCATTGAACATGCCAATAGGCAATAAGTGCTCTTTAAATATAGGAGCAGCCTTATGATGTCTTCGAATCAATTCGGAGAAATTCAAAATAAAATTTTCATCAATACACATAAGACACCAAAAGAGGTTTAATGTCTTTAATTATATGGATAAATAATTAAAAACCAATAATAAAAAATATAAAAAATTAAAAATTATAAAGGTTCCACGTTTTGCATCAATCTTTTTAACTGATTCAACCACTAGGAACCCGCTACATTGTAAACAAAAATGCTGCACAAATTTCACATTCCTCTGCCTCTATCAAGTCTGCTCAATTCATGGGAGATTCTAGTGTGTGGCAATTCTCCGGGGTCTCTTCAATTATAGATTTCAATCTGTATATTGGGGGCGGAGAGAGAGAGGAAGGAAAAATAGTACTTCATTTTTTTTCATGAAAAATAGTACTCCTTTTAAGCAAGAAAAATTATATAGTTAATGGTAGTTGTAACAGAATCAGTTTCATGGTATTATTCAATAGCTCAAATTCATAATAACTAAGATTGAAATTTTTAATTTTTTATATTAATTTTTTATGATTAATTTAATAATAATATTATAGACGGAATTATCTATGGCAAACCGTAGAAGTTGGTTAAACTTAGCCACAAAGTCTTAGGTTTTGCAAACCTATATAGATGTTTTGCTTTCAATCAGCGCCTAGTGGAAGAGTAAGAGTAAAAAGCCTTTTATAACTAACGGTCAACGACAAAGAAAATTATGCGCACTTTTTTTGCCCAAAATATAAGAAAAATCACATGCCATTTTCAAAATAAAAGGAAATAAAATGCAGTTTAGTATTAGGAAAAGCTTGATCCTTTTTCTCATGCTGAAGCGATTAACAAATGGTTCAAACAAAAAATAAAACAATCAACACTAAGATTTAACGTAGAAAACTCCAATGTAGGAAAAAACCATGGGACCACCGCCGCACTAAAATCCTCCACTATTTGAAATAATGGGATACAACACAATCTTCACTAGTCTCACTAGTGGATCACACAATCTCACCACAAATTGGTGGATTTACAATAATTCTCTCTCTAGATCTCTCTCTAGGTTTAGAAAAATATAAAGTTGTATTTTACACTCACTTATTTTTGAAGGAAAAAAATCTAATATATAGATATATACTAGGGTAGGCTGGCCTAAAAAAGGCTAGCCTTTTAAATTCCTCCACAAGGACTTACACCAGCTCAAGGCCGGCGGCCTTGAATGCCTACACCGGCAACGTACTATTCTAGGCCGTCGGCCTTCGACCGGCCTTGGATGATCTTCAACAATTCTTCACATATTGAAGACAAGCGGCTTTCTTTATCAAAGCTGGTGGCGATCTAACCCGTGTGTGACTCAATTTCATTAATTTCTTTGAGTTACACACTATTTCTTCTAAGTATAAACTATATACTTAGGATACCATTGGATATAGACTCATATGTGTTGGATCTATACCCAACATTTAGTTTGTGCAATTTTCTAAAAGAACAAGTTGATAGAAATTTTCGTTAATAGCTTAAAATGAAAAAGAGAAAAATTCCAACTTTTTTAATTAAATTACAAAATGTAAATAGGAAAAGCTCGGCAAGAGAAGAAAGGAAAAAGAAGTTTCGGGAAATCATTTAAAAGAATGTGGTATGCCAATAGCTTTGTAATATAACCTAGTGGCATCTCTCATGATCTCTTATGTAAAAGATTTTAGGTTCAAATACCTCTTCCATTGCAATTAGCCTAAAAAAAAGAGAATATTGTATTTTGACAACAGGATTTCCTAAATAGACAAGAAAAAAAATGAAAGGTAGGCCTTGCCAGAAGAAAAAAGAAAAAAAAAAAAAAGATAACAAGTACAAAGATATTTAACTGAAAAAATGTAGGAGATTCAAAATTTAAGCACACAGAATTCATCGTCAATTAGATGCAAATATAATATAAATGCTAAATTGTCGTGAAGCAAATTAATCAATTACGAAATTCAATATCTATGTATATTTTAATGAGAAAATGAAACTTTTAAACAGAAAAATATAATTTTTCTTCGAGAACCATAGCCATATTAAAAATTTAAAACTATTCTATGATTTATGATCATATAAATTTTACGGGTTTTATTATCATTCACACTTTATGAGATAAAAACAAATATTTCTGGAATAGCTTGCAATTTGATTTAAAAAAAACTATTAATAATATATCTTCAGTAAACAAAAAAAAAAAAAAAAAGTTTGCTTCTTAGTAGTTTTTTTAACGCACATATTTATTTTTACCAAATACATGTAGTTTTAATTTTAGGGTAAAAGTAGAATAATAGTAATTCGAATTTTGGAATAATTGGAGCTGTTCCCTCTAATGCATTACAAATTAATGGGAAAACGAAAACGAAACAAAGAAAGCTGGACCCCATTTTTGTTGCTTATTTACTAAATATATATGAGTCTTTACAGTAGTTTATCCAGCACATCCAAGACATCACTAACCTGGCTTTAGCTTCTAATTAATGTTCTAACTTAATTGATAAAACTCATGTTCTATCATTTTATTTTCCTCCCATTTTCAATTGTTGCATTGCTTGAATTTCTGGGGTTTATTGTCCGGTCGATTTATCCATTCTTATAAAGTCAACCAAACGTGTTAGTCGTGGAATAATACTTAATTAATAATCAATCTTTTGTTCCATTTCTTATTAAGTTTTTCATCCTATTGTCCTGATATTATAGAAAGTGATTATTCTGTTAATTATATTATACGTTTCATAAATGGATTATATTCTCAAGAAGAATGGAAAAAGAGGGCAAGAGGTCCAGTGATTTGTAGCAAAATAGACGCATTGTCATGCCTGCTTCTGATGCTAATAATTGGACCGAAGATCTCTTCTCCATCTTCATGCTCCAGTTCATTTCATTGAGCTTGGTTTCTCATCTGTTATTCGTCATTCTCCGTCCCTTAAAGCAGCCCAGATTTGTGTGTAATGCCTTGGTAAGTTTCGGTTTTTTTTTTTTTTTTTTTTATATTTACCATGGTTATTTTTTAAGGATGCTATGTTGGAATTGGATATGTCATTCATGAGCATATATGTCCATACATATGGTTTTTTTCAGGGTGGGATTCTGATAAGTCCTCGTTTGCCAGTGGCGCAAAAGATATGAAGACAAATTCTTTCCGCCGTTAGAAATGCTTGTAATGAAAGTAGTAGCAGTCTTTGGATTAACCTATTTCATCTTCATTGTGGCTATAAAAATGGATCTATCCGTGGTTCGAAGAACTGCCAAGAAGGCCTCATTCATTGGCTTCTCATGCGTGCTCTTTCCATTCATAACTATTTTCTTCACTGGTCTCAATCTACCTTCTATAAGATCGAAAGGAGCAATGTTCCTATTCTTCCTGTCGGCTGGTTTTTCGCAGACCCGATTCCCTCATGTTGCTTCCACTTTTTATGAACTCAATATCATGACATCGGATTTAGCTCAACTTGCAATGGCAACCTCTGTGGTTACGGAGATGTTCGAGTTTGTGTGGATAACCATTTTCCTGTTGTATTTTTATACACAAACCGGGATGTCAATGCGTATTTTTCTATCTGTACTAGGATTTGTTTCGTTAGTATGCCTTCTTACACTTCCTTTCGTTAAACATATTATTAAGAAGACCCCAGAAGGCAAACCAGTGAAAGAGACATATATTATAATGCTTCTCCTTGGAGCTCTAAACACTGTTGTGGTAGGTGACATGGTTGGTACGATACAATTAGGTGCTGTTATTATGGGATTGATTATTCCTAATGGACCCCTTTTGGGTGCAGCAATATGTGAGAGGTCCGAACACTTGGTGATGGATTTGCTGATGCCTATGTTTTATGTTGCTATTGGTTATTTCTCGGATGCTACTTCACTGGATTTAAAGGGTTCTTGGGATTTTGTCTTGTGTGCTGTTGTAGCTTTTCTAACGAAGTTTGTGGGAGCATTGGTGTAGGCAATGTTCGCTGGATCCCAGTTTTGGCATGCATTGTTACTTGGTCTAATGATGAACATCAAGGGTCCACTTGACTATATGGTTTTTCTTGTCTGGTTCAGAAAACAGGTGAAAAGAATTCGTTAGCCCTTTTTCATTTAATCTTTTGAGATATGGATGTTACAAAAATTTGATTTGTTCAATGATGTTATGTTTTATTAGTAATATACACACGGTTAGGACTTTGTTAGAGGGTTATGTGCATCACTATCATTTTTAGTTGAGGAATATCGATTGCTTAATAGATCGTACCATATAAGGTCATGTATTTGTGAAGAAAAATACAATACCTATTCTTTCTTCTTCACTTGTTGCTAAATTTTTATATTTTGACATGCAGGTCATAGGAATCCCAACTTATACATTTTTGGTATTCCTATGCAGCATTAATGGCGATCTTGACACCATTAATTGATGTTTTATATGATTCTGTTGTAGACTCCATGCATCCAATAAGAGAAGCACGAAATCCCTCCAAACAACTCCACCTGATGCGAATTACGAATCCTCTGTTGCATTGAGAATGAAGGCAATGTTAAGGAATCATATCCCTCATCGAAGCATCAAATCCTAGTACTAAAACCCCATATGTGCTTATGTTGTCCATCAAAACGAGCTCACAAGCTGTGCAGCTCCATTTATAGCTCCATATAAAGGGAAGTTCAAGGAAAGAAAATATCAAAGGAATCACACTTTGTTATGCAAGCTTTCTTGAACTATTCAAAAGATTCAAGACGCTGTGTTCAAGTAAAACCATTCAGAATGGTTGCACCCTATAAGATCATGCATGAATTCATATGCAAGCTAGCTCAAGATCAGTTGGTCTCTCTCGTCATTGTTCCATTTCATGAAAACCTCGAAGCCAGGGGCAAAACGTCCTCGTTGCGTAGTGTAAACAAAAACATACAACAACATTCTCCTTGTACGGTTGGTATCCTTGTTGACAAGGGTATGAGGAATTGCATGAGCTTGGTGTCTTCGTTTTCATGTGCCATAGCTGTAGTGTTCATAGGTGGTGCTGATGATCGTGAGGCATTAACCTTAGCTATCCGCATCTTGGGACACACATGTTTGGGTTATGTTGCTGCAAATTACTACTGTTAACATTGAAAATCATGCTATAGAAGCCGAAATGCTAGATGGGATAGAGGAAAAACTCGATTTCGCAGCCATTGAACAATTCAAGCTAAGTGCGAAAAGGCATAGAAGAGGCACACACACCGAGGTGATGGTAGATAGTGCAGAAAGTGTGATAAGGGAAATTCACAACTTAGAAGACCAATATAACCTAACCATGGTTGGGCATGAACAAAGAAATAGGAAACTAAGTCTAATGCTGGCTTTGACAGAGAATCCAGAATTAGGGATTCTTGGTAATATACTTGCATCCTCGGATTTTGGTAAAGGTATGACATCTGTGTTCGTGATACGACATTGCAAAAATGACAGTAGAGAACAATTAGGACGATGTGATTCAAAGAATGTGAACATAAACACCTCATGAAAAGCATAGATTTGTAAACATGTTTTCTTTTCTATTTTTATAGTAGATATAAATCTTGCTACGTTATAGGAGATGTATTTTCAACTTATAATCTTTTGCATCCACTTTTAATTTAGCTTTTATAAGAAATTGCTATAAGTGGATGGTGTATAGAATAATTTACAACATTTGTCTCAATTTTTGTTAATTTTATTTGATTACATTTTCACCCAACATCTTTCCTCAATTATTATAACTATTGTAGCTGCCATCATATTACCACCATTGCCACCACCACCATCACTATTATAAGTTTCTCAAATACATGACTAACATTGTTACCAATATATTATTGCTACCATCTTCACCACAACCTATATTGATGCCATCATTTCCTCTACTATTGCAATGAATTGTAGTGGTATTGGTGTAATGCTAGAATTGGAAGGGGTTTATGAATTTCTATGTCAAATAAGCACACTCCATCCGCATAGTAATAACATGTATATATAAACATTTAGCTCAAGATAATGTCGTCATGGGAAATGAGGAATAATCATTGAATTTTAGGTTACATATAAATATGTATATAACCTACAATAAAAAAAAAAAAAAAAAAAAAGAGAGAGAGAGAGAAGGAAAATGGAAGCTCTATATTTAACAAAGTTATTTTGTACATTTGCTAACTTACAACTTTAGAGCACACTTAGTTTTTACAACACAACTTAATTTATATCTTTAAAACATTACATGTTCACATTAAATCATATATTTCAATGAACTTTTATAAGTCATGATAAAGGGAATTAATCTAAAAGTTTTCTATAAAGCGTAATAACCTAGAATAAAACAAAATTTACTTGCTTCATGCACCGTCTTTTGTTCTTAAAGATAGAAAGCTAATCTTTTAACTTGTTTTAGAGTTAAATGGCTATAACAAATATAGCATATTAAATTGATTAAGACATAATTCCACAACACTACAAAAGCAAGTATTATAACCATAATTATATAATGCAAAATGGAGTGCGAGTGAGATATGAAACAACTTCTATGATTTATGAGTTTGAATCCACTAAAACTTGAAGAAGATCAACTTGCAAGATATATTCCTTTTCGTTTGTAGGATACTCCATATATGAGTGTTCTTGTAAGATGAGGTCAAATTTAATCACGAATTTGAATCTATTTTGGAGAAAAACATCATATTTTTTTTGTAAGAAAAATGAAGACACATGTATTGGCCATATTCTTACAAATATTTATGAATAAGAACAACCAAGTTTAGGTGCACAATATTATGAAGAAGATTATCTACAATCTACTAACTTAAATTTTGAATTTATTAACCTATGGCCATAAGAGACCACCAATAAATACTTCATAATTTTGAATTTTCAGAAGGCACACAATAATAACAATATGCTAAACTTACTAGCTTGAATAATGCTTGCTCAAAGGCTTAACTCAACAAGGGCCCAATAAGCCTAACACTAGTGAAGTAGACTACTTATGGCATATTAAAAGTCCATCAAGTGCACTAAACCATCATAGCCTAAGGGCTTCAACTAATCATAACCAAGGTCTTCCTCCACCATGCTCCCCTTCTCTTATTAAGCTCCTCGTTGAACAGTGTCTCTTTAGCTCTCCATACTACCATGGAGGTACGCATACCTCCTATGTCCACCATGTCTCCATAGAGGTACTCTAAATCTCCCAAGGATACCTTAAAGAAATCAATCTCTACTCTCATCTACTACACTTCACATATGACCATGACTACTATCTTGGGTCTAAGTCAGCTACCAGCTAGAGAACACTCCACATAAGTAGTAAATATTCTATATGCCATTATTCAAGTATGACCATTATCTATAAATAGCACCTAAGAGCTCAAAAGGAAGGCATCTATGCTTATTTGATCTTGAATTATTACTTTGTCATGATCCCATACTGATTTATGCATCAGAGTGGCAGTGCTGAACTATCCTCCAACACAGCCACTAACAAATTCTCTTTGGTTGTAGACACAACAAATCTCTATTTGTGAATTATCATTTGCAATAATTCTCAAGCTCTAGACCAATCTATTAATTTTTATTTTTTCTTGTTGTATCTGCACTTATTAGTTTGAGAAGTTTATTCTTTTAAGTCCTCTCTTGATTGTATTTCATTGTAGCACGAGAGATGGATTGCAAATATATATATATATATATATCTATACTTAGATACAGTGGAACATATCTCTATTAAATACCAAGTTCCCAACTTGTAACTAAATGAGTAGATATAGGTATAAGGTCAAACCACTTTATATTGCTTGATCATTACTCTGTCTCCCTTCTCTTTTAATATTGTCATACTTAGTCGTTCTTTTACAAATTAATTGTGACAAACATTACACACCAATGTAATTAAAGTAACATAAAGGGGTTGATTTTAAAATCTTGAAAAAGCTTATGTTTCTACTAAGTAACAATTTAATCTTTCTTCTCGGCTACTAAGTTTAAGATCTATACCTTGTAGCCTAGTGCCATTATAACTAGTCTTCCAAATGGGATAATTCAAGTTCAAATCCCCTTCTTCCATTATTCTATAAACTTTCTTTTGAGTGAATATTTCATAAGATTATTTTGTTTAGATTTCATAATATCCTTCTATAATTTGAATTGAAACAAAAAATGTTTTACAGAACTCTAAACTCAATAGCACAAGAATTTGGCTATCACCACTAAACTTAGCACCTAGCTGTTGATTTTTGTATGACCATATTTGCACATAAATTTTTTTTTTCATGATAGAATATCATAATTCATATATGATAAATATGTATTATTTATTTGGAAAATTTTGGGATACTTCTTCCATCAAAACAACATAAATAGGAGCAATAGGATGAATAAGTTTAATTGCTTTTATTTTCATTTTTAATAAATTAATTGTAGGTGTGTAGAAGTAAATGAAGCATTAATGTACATATTGCATAAAGGATAACGAGCTCAAGTGCAGTTGTAGCAAGTGAGAAAACCATCAAGTATCAAACTACATTGGTAATGATGAATGAGATGTGTTATTGATTTTTTTGATCATTTAAGAGAGAAATTCTATAGATTGACTAGAGCTGGACAAATGGGCTGTGGCCCGTGGGCCAGCCTGTTTAACCTACTTTAAAAACGGGTTAGGGCCAGCTTTTTTTAGCCCGTTTAAAAGTGGGTTAATTTTACCCAACCCACTTAACCCGCGGGCTAAGTGGGTTGACCCACCAACCCACTTTTATAAAAATAAAATAAATAATTATAGGGTAAATATGTATTGATGAAGGTTATTCTTGAGATTTTTTATATTTGAGATTAAATTTATGTGTTAATTATAACAAAGAATAACAAATTGATGCACATGCACCATAAAATTTTATAAAATATATTATTATTGTTTTAAATGAAATATATTATTAATAAGTTATTTTAGAAAACTTATTTTTATTAAGAAGTAATTAAAATAATAATGAAATTAATCATTAATTATATAACCTTATAAAACTCTCTTTTTTATTATATATATCTTATTTAATTAGTATAAATAAGTTAAATGGGTCAATTGGCCCATTTAACTCACAAAATATGTAAGTGGGTTAAAAGGGTCAAAAAGTGGGCTGGCCCGTTTAACCCACGGGCTAAAATGGGTTAGGTTAGGGTCAGGCAATTTTGGCCCGTTTTTAAAGTGGGCCAAATTTTTTTGGCCCATTTAACCCATGGGCCAAAGTGAGCCTGGCCGGGTTGGCCCGTTTAACCCACTTGCCCACCTCTAAGATTGACTAAAGCTTTATCAGATTTTAAATGATTTAAATGAATGGAGAGCGTTGATATTTATTAAGTTTGGGTGTTGGTATCATATGTGAGATTACATTTACAATCCATAACCCAGATGAATCCTGTCCATGAATGGATGCCATTAAAGGGCTTCTTTAGTGCATGGTCATATTAAGAAAGGTTAAAAATGGATAGGTTAATCCCAACAAGTCCTATTTTGAGCCTATCATGATGATTCTCCTTTGGTTATCCAAAAATATAGCTTAAACTTGATTATTTGGGCCCTATCACTTTAACCTAACAGTCAAATTTATGTGTTTGCTAGATCGAAAGCCTAAAATCCATTTTAACCCTATAGGGAAAATTATAATAGAAAAGGATTAAATTTTGGATGTAAATTCAAATAAGAGATCAACAATTGAAGTGGTAAAAAGGGGAAAAAAAAGATAAAGGTTATGTGAAGTGGTGCAAATAAAATATCAACATTTTAAATGATTAAACAAATAAGATTAACATTCTTTTTAGTATTATCAGTGAAGATTGACATAACTTCATCCAAACAAGTCATATCGACATATTTACAAACGTATAATTTTGATTCATTATTTGCATCACTTTATATAATGTTGATTTATTTCTTTTAACAACAAAATATTAGTACTTCATTTAAATTTACCTAAAATTTTGATCCCCTAGTATAATATCTTCATTCTCTACAATAACAAAGCTAATCTATCAACTTTAATAGCTAATGTAATTTACTAATCAACAATTTTGTCATCAATCTTGAGTTAAAGGTTTAGAAGGTTGTTGTGGAAAAACAGAAGAAAGTAGTTGGGGAAAAATAGAAGAAAAAGGATGCATATTTATCGTAAATATAGAAAAATGTGATCCTTTCATATTTTCTCAATGTTTCATAACCAATACAGATGTTGTACCCCTTCCAAAAGAAGAAGATGCAATCAAATCACCAAAAACTCCTAATTCAGGATTCTCAGTCCAATTCAACATTTCATCTTGAAATCTTAATTTAGAATTTTGTTGTTGATGACCAACTATAATAAGGTTATATTGGTCTGCCATCATTTGAACTTCATATATTGCATTCTCCACATCGCTTGTTATCACCTTACGATAAGTGCCCCCTCCATTATTGTTAATAACCCTAACCATGAATTGATCAATTGTTGCAAAATCAAGTTTTTTCTCTATCTTTTGTGTTGTTTTCTCCTTCTACAATAATATGCAACAACATAACACTAACACCATTGTGTCCCCCATGCGAGTAGCTAAAGTTAATGCCTCGCGATCATCAGTACCACCTATAAACACCACACCTATTTCACAAGAGAATGAAGAAATGGTCATGCATTTTCTCATACCCTTATCAACAAGTATACCGATCGTGCAAGGAGTATATGCTTGTATATTCTTATTTACACCATGTAATGATGAATAAGAAGATTGTGGAACACTAACTTCATGGTCCCCATGAAATGTTACTATGATAAGAGACACCATCTCATCTTGAGCTAGCTTACATATGTACTCATGCATGCTTTTATATGGCGCAATCATCATAAATGGTTTTAATTTCACCATAGTATTCGAATTTTGAGAGTAATTCTCAAAAGCTTGCATGATGCAATGGCAATCCTTTGAAGTTCTTCTCTTCAATTGTTGATTATATGGAGCTATGAATGGAGTAGCACGACCAATGAGCTCGTTTTGATGGACAACATAGGCATGTATTGGGCTACTAGTACTAGATTTCATTGCTTCAATTACGGAAATGATGCCCATAACACTATCCTCATTCTGGATGCAACATAGGATCCGTAGTTCAACGTTGCTTGCTGTTGTTTGAATGGATTTCGTACGTCTTTTATCGACTGATTTCAGTCTAACAAAAGCATCGTACAAACCTTCAATTAGAGGTGATAATATTGCCATTAATATTATTTGGGATAATACTAAAACCGTGTAGGTCTTCACTTCTATGTCCTGCATAAGAATTTGCATAAAGATAGAGAAAACTAACACATTAGGAGTGATCATAGAAGATATTCACTTCTCTACCTTCTTTTTTTCATCATTTGACTTTCATGCACGAATTATTATGATCGATCAAACAAATATAATCTAGAATATTAAAAGCGATGGGATCAACATTGAGATTAAATTCAAACAAAGATCAAATTTTTATGTGGTTAAAATAAATGATCAAAATTATATTAATTTGTTCCAATAAAGTATTCCATTACGACATTAAAGTTGATTGCATTGATCTTTATTCCTATACTAAGGATGAAATGCACACTTACCCCTTTATATTCGCCTCAGGTTCAATTTAGATCTTATCTTTGAAAATATATGCTTAGAACCCTAATATTTGCTCTTTTTTTTTTTCCTTAAAAAAACATTATATAATATTACTAATTTGCCCATGTAAAAACATTATAATTCATAAACAAATCAAGGGTGAATTGGTTATGTAGGAATCTAAACTTTTCTTTGTATCTAAATAGTGAATTTTAAAAGTAAATACAATTTATCATAAAGGATGATTTATCCATACATACAACTCATGTCTAAATCCACTATAATGAATTTAAAAACATGTCCGGATTTGAAAGATTTTAAATATTGTTCTTATTAACCAAAATATGCTTGTGAAAATTGTAAAATGGTTCTCACCTTTCTATTTAACCAGGTCATAAAAACGAAAAAGTCGAGTGGACCCCTAATGTTCATCATAAGTCCAAGCAATATGGCTTGCCCAGGCTTGAATTGGCAGGACATTGCGGATGCAAAAGCTCCCAAAAACCTTGCTAGAACACTTAGCAAAACACACAAGATAATTTCCCATGAAGCTTTCAAATCCAATGATGTAATATCCGTGGAATAACCAACATTGACATAAAACATAGGCATTAACAAATCCACCACAACATGTTCAATCCTCTCACTAAGTGTTGCACCTAATGGTGGCCCATTTGGTATAATCAATCCCATCACTAGAACCCCGAATTGTATCGTACCGATCATGTCCCCAATAAATGTCAAATTCAGAGCTCCAAGGAGAATCAACATAATATAGTCATCTTTAACTTGTTTGCCTTCAAGTGTATTCCTTGTAATAAAACTAACTATAGGGGGTATAACAAAGCCTATTAATAACATAAACACCACTACAGATAGAAGAACCAACATGGCACTTGCATGTTGTGTATGCAACAGAAATGCCATTATCCAGAAAAAAAGACATCTCAGAAATCATTGAAGATGACATTGCAAGTTGAGCTAGGTCGGATGTCATAATATTAAGCTCATGAAATGCATAAGCAACATGAGGAAATCGGTTTGTGATAAGCCTCCCGAGAATAAACACAGGAACAATGCTTGGCGCTTTCCTAGAGAAGGTAATTCAAAAGCTACCAATGATACAACTGCAAAAGGTGCCAATAGTGATAACAAGCCAATGATTGAGGCTTTCCTTGCTATTCTTTGGACAACGTTTAGGTCCATTTTCACAGCCACAATGAAGATATAGTATGCTAGGCCAACGTAGGCTACTGTTCTTGTTACAACCAGTTCTTTTAGTGGGAAAAATTTCTCTCCATACTCCTTGGCATGTTTATGGATATAAGGACTTATTAAAACTCCACCCTGGAAAAAGGCATATACATGTATGAAATTATGAAGTGATTGATCGTTCTAGAATTTTTCATACATAACCACTCTTATCAATCAATTTTTCACATGATGCACTTATCACAATTGTTTAGATCCAAAATCCAATATAGATGAAAATTTTTATATTTGGTTGATAGGATTGAAATTGTATTCTATCTTCATTCTTGTGGAATAGCTATTCTCTTATTTAGTTTATAAAAGATTTATCATAAAAATGTTTATTCTATGTAACATGGTCTCTATAAAGATTCTCCCTTCCTTCCTTTCGCCAAATGAATTCTTATTTCTTATGAAAAGCATTTTTTTATTTAAAAAAAAAATATCCCTAATCATAAAGTAAAGAAATTTCTATTCTTTTCTGGTCTTATTCTATTCTAGCCAACCAAACATGGTGTTAGTGCTTCAAACAAAAAATTATGTAAAGTGGTGCAAAAACATTGGTTATATACATTGAAGAACCATGCTGGTTTAAAAAAAATTATGGATTACTTCATAAGAATTTAACTAACAATTTAAACTAAAATTTGTTGAAGAACATAATAGAAAGAAAGATACCAGGGTATTGCACACAAATTTGGGCTGCTTCAAAGGCTTTAGAATAATATACAATGCATGAGAAACCAAGCTCACCAACATGAACTGCAATAGGAAGATCGAGGAGGAATCGTCTAAATGATCATCAGTACCAAGCAAAATGATTTTTTGTGAACTTAATTTTTGACAAATAATTGGGCCTTTTGCCCTCTTCAGCCAATCTTTCTGGGTATACTCCATTAATCTAATGTAGGAACAACCTCTGAGAAATAGAATAACAAAATGGATTAATATGTACCAGCTTTGTAGCATTCGATTGCTAAGGTTTTTCTTAGCTAATTTCATGAATTGCAAAGCTTTATGATATCTCTAACAATTTAATGACCAAACAAAAAG
This sequence comes from Combretum micranthum, assembly GCA_024138025.1. Taxonomy (NCBI): domain Eukaryota; kingdom Viridiplantae; phylum Streptophyta; class Magnoliopsida; order Myrtales; family Combretaceae; genus Combretum; species Combretum micranthum. Next base: position 297,934 of record JAMXBD010000491.1, on the reverse strand, counting down.
TTGCAAACATACTATGTCTAAAATTACTAATACAATAAATGTTTGAGGAACAAGATTTGGTTACAGAGGTAATGAAGTTGAACATATGCTAGAATAAATGTCCGTGAAACAAGTTTGCCTACTATTGATAGATGTGCTAATCCTATGGTCTAAGATTCTAAAAATAGCTAACCAGCTATTTTTAAAATTTAGCTACAGGAATGAGTCAAAATAAGAACTTATTCGATACCTCAAATTGTGGATGAGAATCACTTAAGACCCCCATGAATAGTATAGCTTAAACATATTTTTATATAGAAATGTAATGAGTCTAACTTTGTGCTTTTCCATAATCTATAAGAACAATAGGCCATCAAATATTTAATGAGTGGGGAGAATTAAAAGAAAAGGAAACTAATATGTTATATAAATAACTATATAAAAAAAGGAAAATTCTACAGTCTTGTCGTTGTTTTTTTAAGACCTATCTCGTTGTTATAATTACCTGCAAAAACTAGTAAAGAATCATTGATGACCAGTATAATTAAATTGCGCTATAGACATTGCATTGCAGAAAGGGAAAAATAATAAGTGATCGAAATAGATGTGGGGAAAAATCTCCGTCTTTTAATTGTTAGTGCATAATAAATAAATGTGTATGGTGGAAAAGGGTAAAACTTATGCAAATGTAATATCCCAACAAAAATAAAATAAAGTAAACAAATTTTAATATATCAAATTAACATTATAAAAATTCTTTTTAATGGAAAATTTTAATATATTTGAAGAACTTTTTTTCCTTCTGCATGTTAAACTAATTAAAACTAATAATATAATAAAGTTGAAGAAAAATTATCATATATATTATGTATTTATGAAGAATTTGGAAAAAATAAATTATTAACATATGTAATTAAAGTGATCAATTCAAAGTTAAATTACTTAACTTTTTAAAACTTATGAAAAAATAAAATTAAATGGCATATGTCTTTCAACTACACTATTGTCATCAAATATTAATAAACAAAGATCAAGAAGTTAACTTAACGTTCAAAGTTTAAGAATAACTTTTTTTAATGTATCAAGTGTACCATTATCATCATATGTCAATAAAACAAAGATGTGTTCAACATTAAAGAATAGTCTTTATAACATTCAATTTGGTTACATACTTAATCGTTAAAAAAATATTAAATTATGTAATTCTTTAACTTTGTGTTGAAATACATAATCTTTTAATACTCATGAAGAAATAAATTAACGGCACATCTCTCTTAACAGTACAACTATTATCAAATGTGGATAAGACAAAAAAGAGTTTAATACTTTGGTTTGACTAACATATCTCATTAAAGTGCATAAATTTTACCAAAATGTGTAAATATTTGGACAATTTTTATTTATAAATATATTTAAAAATTTAATAATCAAATATTAGAATTGAGCCTTGAAATCACCCATTGACTCATTTTATGTTGAAAATGGTGCTTTATTGTAAAACAAGCATTTTTGTTAAGGAATAGATCCCTGTTGTGAAATAAACCATACACTAAGGAATTGAGCACAATTACAGCCATAATAGTGCTAATATCATTAAGGAGCCTTGTGACAATTAATTTAGCTATACTATAGTGAAATGAATGTTACAACGAAGAATTGAGTCAATTTATGATGATAATGGTGCTTGTATGGTGAAATGTGTTTTAGAATAAGTAACCTAGATATGTTATAGCAAATATGATATATGTATGGTGAAATGAGAATTACAGTAAGGACTTAATATTATTATGGTGAAAATGGTAACTATGTGGTGGAATGAGCTTACAACGAGGATTTGAGTTGTATAATGGCAAAACGAGCTTTAAGATAAGAAATTGATACTTATATTGGTGAAAATAGATGTTGCATTGTAAATGTGCCTAATGCAAGGAATTGAGTAATGTTATGAATGATCATTACGATATAGAGTTTTACACTATTGTAGTAAGAGTTGTTTGGTGATATCAACATTTGGTAGAGGATATGATCCTTATTATGATGGAAATGGTATACGTTGTGAAATAAGCATAAAAAAAATAGAAATAAGCTACGCTAGGGTGAGAATAGATCTTATATGGTAAAATAAGCTCTATGCATGAAAATTACGCTTTATAATAATGAAAAACATATTATGGCAAAAAGAGGGTCATGCAAAATTAAATTGAGCCTCTAGCATGAAGAAAATATAGTTTGTATGGCGAAATAACCCTTATACCCATGAACTGGGGATTGTCAGGTGAAATGAGCCTTATAATGAAGCATGCATCATGAAATGATAAAATGTAGCATGTTTAGCGATATTAGCCTTACCCTTGAGGAATTGTGTCCAATTATGATGATACGAGACTTATGATGATAAACTTAACCCTCTTATCATGAAATTACCCATGGAACAATGAATCAATCGTCTCGTGGTGAAATAGTCCTCGACAATGACTATTCGAGCCTAATTGTGGTCATATAAAGATGAATTTAGTCCTGGTGTCTTGAAACAACCCTACCTTGAAAGATTTAAGCTTTTGTGTGCTGAAAAGACCCATAAAATGTGAATTGAGAGTTGTGTCTTAAAACAACCCTTAAAATAAGAATACCTTAGTATGGTGAAAGGGCCCTTGAAATAAGTGTTTTCCTCATACTATTGTAAGATGACCCTTGGAACTAAGAGTTACCTTTTACTTAGTGAAATGGCCCTAAGACGAAGATTCACTCGGTACTATATTGAAATAGCCATTGGAATGAAAAATTCCTTCCTAATGTGGTGAAAATGCCATTGGAACAAGGAAATGACACTGTGGTGAAATGGCCTTAAAGTGAGGAATTCCCCTAAATTGTGGTGAAATGGACCTTGAATAAGCAACTACCCCTTACTAAGTGAAATGGGTCAAGAAACATTAAATTTCCCTATACCACAGTGAAATGACCAATTAAATGAGAAATTTACACCTAATGTGGTGAAATATCCTCTAGGAATTGCCTTCTACCATGATGAAAAGGCCCCTAGAACAAGGAATTAACCCCTACTATAGTGAAAAAGCCTCTGGAGTGGGGAATTAACCCTTACTGTGATGCAATGGTCCATGGGATGAGGAATTCCTTCCTAATGTGGTGACATGCCACCTAAAACAAGGAATTTTCCCATACTGTGGTGAAAATAGCTCTACAACAAGAAATCCCCCTTACTACAGTAAAAAGGCTCCTATAATGAGGAATTCCCTTTACTGTGGTGAAAAGGCCCTTAAAACGAAGGCTCCCCCTTACATGGTGAAATGGCCCTTAAAACAAAGAATCTTCCCTTAATGTGGCAAAAAAGCCCTTGGAATGAAAAACTAACCCCTATTATGGTGGAATGGCCCCTAAAACTAGGAATTTCACCCTATTGTGGTGAAAAGATCCCTACGACGAGAAATTCCCTCTACAACGAAGATTTTCCCTTACGATGTTGAAATGCCTCTAGAATGAGAAATTCCCTTTATTGTAGTGAAAATGCCCTTGGAACGAGGAATTTCCCCCTACTGTGATGAAAAGTCCCTTGCAACGAGGAATTCTTCGCTACCATGTTGAAATGTCCCTTAGAACAAGGAATCTCCTCCTACTATGGTGAAAATACCTCTAGAATGAGGAATTAACTCCTACTATAGTGGAATGACTTTTAAAACGAGGAATTCTCCCTACTATTTTGATATGCCCCATGGAATAAGGAATTTCCCTCTACTATGGTGAAATGACCCCATACTGCAGTACAAAGATCCCTGCGATGAGGAATTCTATCTTATAGTAGTGAAATGTCCCTAGGATGAGAATCTCTCCCTATTACAATCTAAATGCCCTTGTGATGAAGATTTCTCCCTTATAATGGTGAAATTCCCCTAGAACATGGAACACTTTGCAACCTCAACACACCCCCAACACCACCCCCCCCCCCCCCCCCCCCCCACAAATGTAATAAGGAATTTGTAGTGAAATAACCTCTTAAACGAAGAAATCGCTCCTATTGTGGTGGAATGACCCCTCAAAGGAGGAATTCTCCCTAACATAAAGAATTTTACCTTACTATAGTAAAATGACCTTGGAATGTGGAAATTATCCTATATAAATTTGACATAGAAATTTCTAGATATTACTATACTTATACATCCTATATAACATATAATAATATATGCAAATTTTATGTATTACTATAACTTTAAGAATATTTATACATTATATATAACATGCAATAACATTTACAAATTTTATATATTAATATAACAAAAAAAAATATACTATAAAACAAATAAGATATATATAGATGTAGGGTCCTTGCTCATAATGGTCACGTACGTGCCACGTGGATCTTGCGCCTGACATATGTCTTTAGAGTACGGCTAAAAAAATGACACTTGGATGATAGGATGGCTTGGAGAGAATGATAAGAAAGGAGGAACATACAATCTCAGTGTCTCAAATACATAAGTGACAGTTAAGAGAGCTTGAGTAGACCTCGCGAATCAACCTTACAGTTCTTAGCAGTCGGAGTAGATATCACTTGAGTTGCCTTGTTTGATCTTTCTAAACAGAGCCTCCTTTACAGATTGTTGTTTGTATTCTCTCTCCTAGATGGAAATGAGGAGGAGTGACTGAGTATTTATAGATACTTGGTATAGATGACGACCATCGAATCACCTCGGTGATTGATGGATGAGATGATGTAAGCTCAATTCATGGTTATCTTAAATGAGCTCCTCATGTCAAGACTAATAGTCATCTCCTGTGTGCATGAGTCTACCTGAAAAAGGTTGGATGTGGCGGACTAGTCCAACGATCCCTATTCCAAGCCCATCAAGCCAAATCTCTCCAAGTCATCCCAAAGATTGGCCCAGACTCGTTGGGCCCTATCACCTAGCCAAGCCCAAATAAATAAATATATATAATTTAAGCCCATTTACAAAATATATGCACATATGTGTATTTCATCTTATAAAATATGATACATGACATTGAAATGAAAATATATCCCACATAACATATTATATATATCCTAAGCAACTTATAAGAACATTATGAAATTCTATATATTACTTTAAATTATGCATATACAAATTTAATATATTACTATAACATTTTAAATATATACATATATTCGATATAACATAAAAGATATATACATATGATATGTTTTTTTTTATCTAATCTAATGAATATGGGATATATAAATACAATTATATCTTGTGTAACATGTAAAATATATAACCTATACAAATTGTAAAGCCCTAACCTAAAGGCGTTATCAACCCGCCACGTATCCTTAATAAAGATAGACACGCCAAGGCTATAAGTTACTAAAATCCACAAGTATATATTTCATGTATCACCTGTTGCTCACAATAAGATTACTTTAAAATTTCAATACTATAAAGAAATAAAAACTTCCTCAATTCACCTACATTGTAAACTAAAAATCAAAACTTTAACATAACAAGTAAGTCATTAAAATATTAAAAGTCTAAAAAAAAACTAATCAAAATATAGTATTGTCTTCTATTCACTATCTCTAATCCAATTAGTCTAATTATCAATAGGATGGTCAAATCCACTATCGCTCTCCCTATCATCCATGAACATATCATAACCCGTTAGATCATTCACAATTAGATCTTTACCTGTACCTAAAAAGGAATAAGGATTGAGCCAAAAATGCCTAGTATGCCAAACTAAAACCACATTCATATGAACAAGCAACAAGCAATATCACACGCGACTTATAACTAATGCAACGATCATAAATTTATTATCTTAATTAGCCTGCAAACAACACAGTCCAGCACTATTGTGCACTAGTCCCAAACCTGGAGTATCTCATGACTCCTTAAAAACATCCAATATGGAAAATAGGTAATTGCGTACATATATGGTGTTGGAAATATCCCACACACCCGGGTATCATACTAGCACTACTCCTAAACTACCGGAAGCATCTCCCGGTGCAACTCCTCTTAGGACAACACCACACAAAGATCATCAGGTTGCCAACGTTAGTATTATACTCTTCGTAGTCTTTATTAACCACAGCCAATCACAAGCAACACTCAATTCGATTAAATTCCAATAGAATTAAGTCAAGTTTTACAAATCTAATCCTACAAGCACAATCAACAAACATGGTATGTCGTACCTGGATCAGCTTTCACCAAAACACTAATATCAACAGAACCCTGATCACAAAACAAAACCATCTCAACATAACCATATACATAATCAAATTTCAAGATAAACCAAACCCTAATCTAACAAGACAAAGATCTAGGGTTACACCAACCTCCTCAATTGGTATGTTAACCGGAAACTCCAATAGACAAGAATTTCTCCAAAGTTTACCAAAACCCTAGAATTCCTTTCATAGCGTAACATAAACCACAAATCATAAAAGACTAATTCGATGATATCACAAGGATAAGACAAATTTATGCCTTACCTAGGATAAGATTTCCAATATTCCTTGATCACAAGAACTCACAGTCCAACAACACTTAGGGTTTGTCTCCAATCACTTGATTCCTCACAAAACCAATTGAAACAATAAATAGAAATCAAGATCTAATTAAAACTTAACCCAAAAGAGATTGAGAGGAATTCTTACCTAGAATTGTCTTAGGAAGAGATGAGGGAAGGAACTAAAGACATTAGGGTCATATATAGGATTAGGAAACCCTAGCTCAAAGAAAAGATGTTATTTTTTGTGGAAAATAAGTTGGAACCAAGTTGGCGGCTCAAGGGCAGCTTAGATTCGAAGAAACAAAATTTGTCTACGTAAGCCGACCGTATGCCAAAAGCCTTTGCACACTACTCTAACGGCCTTGAACTCCTACGCCAGCGGCTTAAGGCCGGCGTACCCACAACACTGCCATCTTTTACAAATTTTCTTGAAATTCTCATGAAGCTTCAGAGCTGGCATAAAGTCGGTAGTGTTTCCATAAAAGCTGGTGGCGTTGCATGTCAAAGCTGGTGGCTTATAGCTGGCTTAAGTCCTTCCCATTTTGTTCATTGAGAACAGCTTCTTCTAGTCCAAATCTGTTTGTTACATGATGAAAAATACCCTCTTAAACAATATTTTATTACAATACTATCCTTCATTATAGATTAATTATTCATATATTACACAAATAATTTTTATTAAATTTTACCTATTAATATAAAATATAAATTATATGCATCATACATAACATATAGGAACATATACATATTTAATATAATACTCTGATGTGTAAAACATAGATACATACTATATATCTTATAAGTTATATATGATATATTTGTTTACGTGTATTATATGTTTTATGTTAAAGTATAAAGTAAATATTTCTTAAATTACATATTACAGATGTTTTATATTATCATAACATATAACATTTATGCCCTTAATTAATGTAATATTGCAACATATAAAATATATAAATTCTATATAACATATCATGTGTTTATTTATCTTATATAATAAAATATATGATACACATATACAAATGCATCCTACGTTACTATCATATTAAAATTATATTTCATATTCAACATATATGAATAGGATATCTTATCCATTTTAATATAGGATTTAAGGGTTTATAATTAATTACTAGTCTTGGGGCTCCTCTTTCGAATTCAGCTTGTATCAGCTATTCCAAGGAATTGAATTCTTAAACTTCCTTTATCTAATCTCTGGATTAAAGAAGGTCTCGTGTTTGAGACACTTGGTCTTGGAGAAAGGACATCTTCTAGAAGAGTTATTTCATTTCAATTAAGAGTTTTTGAAGTATAAACTAGAGATTCCCTAGTATTTGCTTCTAAGAGAATAGTTTCTCCTTTGGGTGACATTTTCTTTGCTTTAGGGAGAGATGTTCGATTTCATTATCTTATAATATGTTCTATATATTAAAGCTCTTATTTTGGTTCCTTCTAACCAATTAGTATTATGAGTTTGAACATAAAGAACTAAACTTTCTAAAGGTCTTGGATCATCTAACCCAACAGTGAAATTGGGATAGCACTTAGTGCACCATAGTCTTTTTGCAGGTTAGCTTGAAACAAGGATAAAGCAGTTTCACGAAAGTTTGTATTTCTAGCATCTCTCAGCCAATCTAATACTGGTTGATTTACTCCCATTCTATGCAAGGGTTTTATAGATACTTGAACAAGTCCTATATGAAGATAATATACCCATCTTCTCTATGGTTCACAATCGCAAATTCAAATAGTAGTCTAAGAACCTCATGTTTTCCTATTAAAGAAATTGGCTTTTCTATAGTTTTGATGGCATAGTCATGCTTTAAACTAAAACTTCCTATTTCATATATTTCTTTATTATTTAATTTAGGAATTAACCAATTTGTTAGATCTTGTTCTACTTGATATATCCTTACTTCATCCTCGTTATGAGTATCTTGATTTTGGTTGGGATCTATTGAGAATGAGCTATTGATACTTCTAGAAAAAGAAGTTCTTCTTAATGAACTCATTATAACTTCTTTACTTAAGTTGGTTAATAATGTGTGATGGGAACACCCTACTGACCAACAGTCTTACTACCCTTTAAGTCTTATTGCTAGGACCACAGTTCTAGCTTACCAACATCGTATATTATTTAGCTAATTGAATCTTAGAAACTATAATAATAACGCTAAAAATGAAAAATATAAGGACATTTGATCAAATATTGATGCCCTGATTTAATATATTAATGTAACACATAAAATACATTTATATTCTATATAACATATCATATGTTTATTTATCTTTTATAACAAAATATATGATAAACATATACAAATATATCCTATGTTACTATAACATCAAAATTATATTTCATATTCAACATATAATAAGTATGAACATATGATATGTTTTTTTTTTTATGCTTTAAAATAAAACATATAATACATGTAAACAAATATATCATATATAACATATAAATATATATATATATACTATACAAATTATATTCATAAAATGCCTTTTGTTTTCCCAGTTGTGGCTTAAGGGGATGCTCCCCATTTTGTACAACAACGGCTTTAATCGAAATCCAGGACTAGCCATGTCTTATTTAACACACAAACTTGAAAAAAAACACATTTCATAAAACTCTCAATTGTTCTCCCATGTTTCATACTTGAAAAAATGATGAAAAATTCCTTTTTAAACCCATCATCCTATTCTTTTGAAATATAAAAATTATTAAGTGCATAGATTTTACCTATTTCAAAAGGCTTGATAACCAATCATCGAGCTCTTTCACAATGCTAAATCTGAGTTACATCTGTTCTTTAAATTTAGCTGGCTGCTGAATTCTCGTACGTATTTTGTTGGAGTAATTTTTGAAAATTTACGAAAACTCTCGTGTTCTGTATCAATAGTTTGTAATGAAAAGAGATGTATAAGAATGTAATACCAAATAAAAGAAAACGTTGTACAATGACATATGAACATGTAATATTGGATTGGTTGTGATATGTGGTTTGTTTATTAGGTTTTTTCATTTAAGGACACGATCAATGCATTATCTGCCATTATTTCTTAAAATTGTTACTATTGTTCCAACTTGTTTGGCTAAATTATCATGTGTTTGGTGAATTTTTGCATAAGAAACAGAGTAATTCTAGAAGTTTTCCCAATCGGATAATTAGTAACCAGCTTATTCGGTGCCATGAGAACTTTTAACTTTTTGAGTAATCCTCAATTCTTTATTTGAAAATACTCTGTAATATTTCATAATAACTGTCATGAAATCATATAATCTTTCATAAAAGGAATGAATGGGATCGTAGGCCTTTTTTACCACTAACTACTACAATTTTGATAATAGAATGTACATTTGCCCTTCATATGTGGGATATTTGTTCATAAAATATTTTTTAAAATATAAAAAATGAAATATAAGAGTTATATATGATGAAATTGTACATAATATATGATTTATAGCATTGTGTATAAAAAAATTTAAAATATTGAAAAATGTAAAAGATATATAGAAAGTCACATTATTAGATTAAATCAAACAAGCGCATATTTTGAAATATAATACATACTTTGGACACACTTATTAATAGTACTTGATAAATAATCTAAATTATCTTATAATTGAAAAAATATAAGAATAACTGAAACTACTACCATTGTTCCAACTTTTCTATGCGTTATATGAATGAAGGTATGTGCATCAAACACTATCCACTTATAAGTCATTTTTAGCTAACATATACATATACTAAATTGTGTTATTATTATACATATTCATTTACTGTGATTGGTCATAGTATGTATTTGTTTAATAATCCAATTATAATTAATGTAACACCCTAAATTCCCATCATACAGATAAGAAAGACTTAGAATCTGCTAAATTTCACAATTAATACCATAAATAACTCTAAAATCAGTCATAAATTCAAATCTCTAGTTTTTGTCAAATTACACATTTGTCACCATATACAACCACAGAATCCCAACTCACAGTCTTTATTTATTAACTTGATAGTTGGTTTAGAAAAATTTATCATAATGAAATCTTCAATAATTATACATTATAACTTAAATGTTATTATGTGGTACATATTAACACTTATTATATTAGACTAGCTCTACATTAATTGAATCACAATTCTCCTAAAATTGTTAACTCTAGAGTTGCACTAGTCCTTATATACCTCTAGTAAAGTTGCCTTCTAGAAACATAACACCTATACATGAAAAAAAAAATAAAAAGATGAGTCAGAGCCTAGTTAAGTACTACCATAAGCACAATGCATGAGCATACACAAATAGTTTGCATACAAGCCTAAATCTAGGATTTGTTTGACAAGAAATAGACTAAATATAGATCAGATACAGATGACTAACAAACAATTTTACTCATAAAAGGATCAAATAGAGTAGATACTGATGGCAAACAGATGAGAAAAAGATAGAAATATAGATATGGATGAAAAACAGACCATCCAGATAAACCTCTAATGTAGCAACCAATTCGTTATTATCTTCATCTTTAAGTTTAACAATCATCATAGCAATAATCAGTATCCTGATATCTCACATATTATATGTATACAATGTTGAGTACTCTCTAACATCGATGAGTCCAAGAGTTCATGATTCCATGAGTTCAATCCTAAATCAACCCTTAATCATATCTATGTGTAATCTACAAGGGATAATGTCACACAAGAATCATCGGGGTGCAATGTTGACATCACCAATACTCTTGATCCATCAAGCACATGCAATAAACAAGTTTAGAGTCAGATATATGATTAGTTAGGTTATAAGACTACTTTAACAAACATAAGCATCAGATAAGGTAATACATGTACCTAGATCGTTGATCTAACTTTCTCCAACCACTAGAATACTCTAACCTGGATTACAACATATAAAAAGTACTTAGACTTATTTACACTTCCCAACTCATTCCTAGATAACATTCCTAAAAATCCTTAGTCTTACTCTACCTTTGATGTAGATGTTTGTATAAGATTTTTGCATATATATATATATATATATATATATATTCTAAAGGCTTAAATTGTAATAAAAGCAATAAGGAAAATAGTGATTAACTTGGTAAAAACAAGGTCTTAGGTTTTTAAGGTAGAAATAAGTCTTAAAGAAGTAAGTTGAACTTGTTTTAATTATTTTTGTGAATGATAAATCGAGTTTTGAAAAAGTTATGTAGTACACTACTTTTCAACAAGCTATGTACAAGGTTATGTTGAAAAAAAAAATAAAGAATGTAATTATCTTTGTACACAACCTTCTACACAAGTTGCGTAGGAAGTCATGTTGAAAAACAGAATGTAATTATCATTATACAAAACCATCTACACAAGTTATATAGGAAGTCGTGTAGAATACATACGTAGGATAACTTATGGAAAATTCAAAAATTCCAATTTTTCCATGTTAGAAACATAAAAAACACAATTAAACCCAAACCTAACACTTTTCATATGCTCATTCATCCATTTCAATTGATCTTGCAAACAAAAGATTAAAACTGGTATGGAAACTTACGTTACTTTGCTTTGAATCCAATTAATCCTTCGCCTATTCCACTTTATAAATTTTTCCTTTAGAGATTTATTGAAATCTCCCCCAAATCTCGTTACTTCCTATATCAATTATGTTGATCACTAAAACTATGAGAAAACAATATGCTAGCAATTACATTTTATCGAAACAGATGAAAGAAAGAGAAAGAAGAGATTTTCACTTACTGTAAAACCCTTTTGAGTTTCAAGATTAATGAATGTCAAATGGAGAGGAAGGGAAGGATTCTGCAAATATAATACGAGGGTGAAAAGTGATTGGTTATTAGTTTCCAACATTCTGATACATTGGTTGAACCAACATCTCTTTTTTAATTCTATTTGTTTTATCATATTCTATTTATTTTGGCATCATATTTTTTTAGCATATATTTTGGTTTTTTCTTTGAAATAAATGTTTGTCAATGAACATATACTGATGAAAAATTAATAGTTTTACTCATAAATAGACCAAATATATACGATATAAATATGATACATGCACGATATAAATGCAGATCAAATACAAATACGATACATATAAAAATCTAACAATCCAAACCAACCCAATATTTTATATTGTTTTCCCTTTTTGTAAAAAAATTGCAATTCTTGTTTTACTCGTTAATTATATTTTCATTATTTAGGATATTTCAATAAAATTAAGGGGAAATTGTAAATCACACCCCAAAACTTTTACTTAGGTATGGATTCACCCCCCTAAACTTTCAAAGTAAGCTTTTTAACCCCCATAAACTTTTAAAAATTAACATAGTTAATGACACTTAACATTTTCTGCTAGAATAAAACAGGAGAAGCTGCAAAATATCTACTCAAACTTTCACATATGTGCAAATTTGCCACATAAATTTTCATCTATGTGTAGATTTTCCCTTATAAATTTATGAAAAATGTTACTAGTCCTTAACCATGTTAATTTTTTTAAAGTTTAAGGGGTCAAAAAGCTAACTTTAAAAGTAAAAGGGGTGAATCGTAACCTTGGTAAAAGTTCAAGTTGGTAATTTGCAAATTCCCCTTAAAATAATTAAAAAAAATAGTTAGTATATAAAATTTACTTAAACCAAACATGTATGTCGTTTAGAATTGCTTAAAAGTATTTATTTTGATATCTTGGTTGATCAATCATATATACAAGGTACGTATAAAAATTGTGAGTTTATTATATACATAATTACCTTTGTAGTTTGTAAACAATGTACATATATGTATATGTGTGTGTCTTTATGATGTTTAGGTAAGAAGAAGATGCAATTGATATTGCCACATGTTTATTGCGTGCGACTTGTGTGCCCTATGGGTGGGTAAGTCAGTATATGTTGGATATCATATAAGTAGTGAAATTTTTATAAAATTTCCTTAAACTAAATTAAGAAAGTAATATTAAAATAACATGAAAATAAGGATAAATCTTAACTATATTTTGAGCTTGAATAATAATAATAATAATAATAATAATAATAATAATACAACTGGTTAATTAAATAAATGAGAACTATAGGATATAATTTTACCATAAATTAATTATGTTGATATAATTAAGTTGAATAGATTTAGTAAATGAATTAATTTGAGGTTAGAGATAAAAAAATAATTACATTTTCTATCTTATTTTATCCAATTATCCAAAATCTCCCTAAATATCCTATATAAGCTTATTTACAAAAATTTTATAGCCGAATTTTCAAATTCTAAATCAAAAGCCTAAACTCAATTATTTAATTTCTAGAAACTATAAATTTTTAAAAATCAAGTTTAATTATCTAAACTCTACATTTTTCTCCAATTTGTTTTTATAAAGGTAGTGACGCGAACCCTAGGGAGTTAAAATTTATCCTATTTTTTAGGGTTTTTGAAAATATGAAAGAACAATAAAATTAAAAGAATATGGATAAAATTATTGCTCGATGGGTTCCACGAATAATAAAATTAAACTGGATTGTAATTAGATTATAGAATGATAGATACCACAATCTATAAAATAATTACGATGTTAAAAGAATCATAAAATTCTAATAACAGAGTTCGCCACAATTCTATATTACTTAAAAATTGATAAGAACTCAGGAATAAAGAGAATCAAATCTCAATACTCATAAACACCACAAAGGGTTCACACACAAAAATGTTCTCAAATCTCGATTAAAAAAACTTTCCCTAAACTTAATGATCGGACTATTTATTTTATCCCTTAAAACCTACCCTAGTATTATATGGAGAAAAACTAATAAGAAAAGGAAATAAAATCCACATTCCATGTAGGGCCGGCTCAAGGTTAGTGGCCTTGAAGTATAGGTTAGTGGCCTTGAAGGCTGGCGGCCTTGAGGCTTTACCCTCCTCCTTGAAATCTCTTCCATCTGTTTTCCCTTCCAACGACTTCGAGCTTACTGATTCCCATCATTACCCTTAGGTTTAAGAAGATTCATCCTCGAATCTTGACTCTTCAATATCTGAACTTCCAGATTTAATTTTAGAGTTGTCATCCGACTGGTTCATACAAACAAACTCCTCAATCCTTTAATCTTCTTATTATGCACCATCTTTGCTTTCTATACCTCTGCAGGACTCATAGGTAGTAGTTTGCATGTTTTGCCTCGTTGCTGAATAGTATATTCGTTCTTGTACCCGTCTAAGCTGGCTCTAAGATCATACTGCCATAGTCTTCCAAGGATCAAGTGTGTAGCATTCATAGTACTAGATCACACAAGAATTTGTCAGTATAATCACCAATAGAAAGAGGTACACAAACCTATTTATCCACATGAATAGCTCCCTGATGACTAAGCTGATGAAGAGCATATGGACTTGGATGCTGGTCCACTTGTAACTCCAATTTAGAAACCAATCCGACATAAATAACGTTGGCGCAGCTGCCACTATCATTACAGTTAAACAACATTTTCTCTACACCAAACTCAGAACATAAAATAGATTAGTTCTTGATCTAGAATTACATTCTCCTGCTCAAGTACTGCATCCTGGAAACCCAAAAGAACATTCAACATGTCAATGTCTTCGTAGTCTAGTTCTTCTTTCTCACTACTCTCCTGCTCTTCTTCTTCGCTCTCAATCTTATTCCCCTTCATGACCATAACTTTCTTATTGGGACACTAAAAACCGATGTGGCCATGTCTTAAACACTTGAAACATTTAATATCTTGGTTCCTTTGCTATTGTGTCTGACCGGGCACTTTATCATCCACCACTTTTTCCTTGTTCTTCTCTGTCTTATCCTTTTTCTTCTCCTTCTTATTTGACTTACTATAGTGATATGACTTCTGAGACTATCTGTCCTGATGCCTCTCAACTCTACTAGCCAACTTAATTACATCCTCCAAGGTCCGTTAGTGCTGGAGCTCTACTACACTAGCAATATCCATCTTTAGCCTATTAATGAATTGAGCTATAAATTCATATGAAGATTCTCTAATGTCGTACCTTGCCATCAAAGTTTCAAACTCCTTCACATATTCTTCTAGACTCTGCTTTCCTTGCTTCAAAGACTGTAACTCCATCAATATCTCTTGTTTATAATAGTCCGGCACAAATCTATATCTCATCAATCTTTTTTATCAAAGTCCATGAATGCACCTTTTCTTCATCAAACCTTCACCTCTTAACCTGCAACTTATCCCACCATAGACTAGAATAGTTTAAAAAAAGCCAGAGACGCCATCTTCACTTTCAAACTCTCATCTTACTTATAGTAGTTAAATACCTTCTCCACCCGTGGCACCCAATCTAGAAATTCCTCTAGTTTAATGCTACTAGTGAAAGGTGAAATTTTTAGTTTAATATTCTCAATTCCCTTACACCTATCATCTTTACCTCCTCGCCTACTACTCCTTTCATTATTCCCATTAGACTCACCACTGGAATGTCTTCTACGACTGGCTCCACTATGATTCCTTCTATCCCTAACTTCCAATCTCTCTAGAATCCTTCTCATATCTTCTTACATTCCATTAAACCTTGTTTTGCAACTATGTAAATTCTTGCCTATTCACAAAATCTCCTCCATCACCACTGTTGTTGTTGTTGTTTATTCTAGCCCCTACGTTATTGCCATTCACGCTACTGCTACCATCAGACAACATCTTAAATAAATCACGTCGAACGATAAGCTCTGATACCAAATATGACTTGAACTTGAGGGGGTTAAAATTTATCCTATTTTTTAGGGTTTTCTAGAATATGAAAGAACAATGAAATTAAAAGGATATGGATAAAATTATTACTCGATAGGTTCCACGATCAATAAAATTAATCTAGATTGCAATTAGATTATATAATGATAGATACCACAATCTATAAAATAATTACGATATTAAAAGAATCACAAAATTCTAATAATAAGGTTCCACACAATTATATATTACTTAAGAATTGATAAGAACTCTAGAATAAAGAGAATCGAATCTCAATACTCATAAATACCATAAAGGGTTCACACATAAAAATTTTCTCAAATCTCGATTGACAAAAACCTCCTCTAAAGCTAATGAATAGGACTACTTATATTAACCCTCAAAACCTACCATAATATAATATGAAGAAAAACTAATTAGAAAAAGAAATAAAATCCACATTCCGTGCAAGGCCAGCGGCCTTGAAGTATAAGCCGGCAACCTTGAAGCACCGGCTAGCGACCTTGAGGCTTTGTTCTCCTCCTTGAAACCTCTTCATTCTATTTTCCCTTCCAACGACTTCGAGCTTGCTAATTCCTATCAGGTAGTCTTGAAATTAATGCAATGCTTCCACTAATCATCATGTAAACAAATATTAAAAATATTGCATGCCTTAACCTCTTTACTTTATCACTTAAGGGAACTTTAGGCAATGTCTACTAACTTTACATTCCTTAAACTACCCTTACACCTTAGGAGTATTTAAGTCATTTACCTCTCAAATGTATCTCTACATGTACAAGCGTCCGAATCCACACTGTACAGACTCATTTTCTTCATTTCCCTCTCATTTTACAACATCAAAATTCTCTCTCCTCTCTACTAAATTCCATATGCCATCTGTTTCTCTAACTCTAAAAAACCTCTCAATCTTCCAATTTCCACTACAAATCAACCTACTCAATTTTAAATATCTACTTCTCTAATTGCCTTATATAGTTTATATCAATCCCAACATCTAATATATGATCTCATCTCTATTTTTTTTTTTTTAGCGAAAATTAAAGAATAAAAGCTAGATTGAAGTTTAATCGAAGAAGTAGTAGAGATTGAGAATTTGAAGCTTCCATAACTTTTCGTAGTTGAAGAAATTTGATTAATTTTATTTAATTTCACATTCTAGTAGTTGATCTAACTTCTGATGTTAAATTTGAGTTGTATCAGGTGGTAGATGTTTGATTTATGCATTAATTGATGAATTAAACTTAGATTAGAAAAATTGAAAATTAATCTTCAAGCTAAAGTAAAATGTTCTCTCTCTCTCTCTCTCTCTCTCTCTCTCTCTCTCTCTCTTACCCTTTAATAAAATATTATCATAGGGGGATGGCAACTAGGTCGCCTAGTGGCCACCTCTCCTTTCTAAACATTTTTCCTTTCTTTAATTACCATTAATCCTCAACTCTATCACTATTGATATAGTATTTTTCAAATTAACCATTCCTTATCTTAGAAAGATTCAAGTTATTCATCATTCTCATCATCATTGCTATTGGAAGCACGATTCCTTCACTATGGGTCTACTTCTCTATAGATCTGGTGTGATTGAAGATTAGAAGATCAATTAATATTGTTTAATAGTAGTATTTTAGAATAAGTGGATTATGTGTATTTGTGTTTTTCTCCTTTTTCTTTTATTTCCATCTCTTATGTGGGATTATGTTATCACTTCTATGGGATTTGTTTTACTCATTAGTAAGGTGAGTTTTGTTATTCTAGGAAAAGTTGTATTCACTGTGTGGGACATTTTGATGCTTGAAGAGATGTGCCCATTTAATTGGATTGATCTTTGTACCTTCAACTCTTCATCAATCAATTGTCTTATATCAATCCATTTTATTAATGTAATTTTATTTTGTTGAATGAAATTCCATCTTTTTTAGCTAAAAAAAAAAGGGTTAATTGCAAAAATATTATCTATATGTTTTCGTCAATTGGCAAACATATAACTTGTGTTAATTTTTTCGATAAATAGATGACCTAAATTTAATTTAAAATTATAAATATTATTCAATGATTTTATAAGGACACGTGTCAATATCTTACCGATCTTAAAAGATCAATTTTACAATTTTTTGGATTTTTAAAATAATTTTTTTATATTTTATTTATTTAATTTTATTCAATAATGATTTTTATTAAACTAATTTTTTTAGATCAATAAGACACTAACATGTATTTCTCATATAGTATTTAGTAATATTGACACTTTTTCATGCAACTCATGTCACTTACTTGTCAAAAAAATTAACATAGGTTATATGTTTATAAATAGGTATAAACACATGTAAGGTTTTTGTAATTAACCAAGAAAAACCTTAAATCTAATGTTTGATTAAATTTTTTATGATGATTATATATATATATATATTATTCTGCCACGTATATGTGTGTAGGAATTAATGTAAATTAATTATACTTTGTTGATTATTACATGAATCATGATTAAATTAATGAAATGATGATAAATCCAAATTTTGATTTGAAATTGACGAAATATGTTGAATCATATATGTGTGTGTGTGTGTGTGTCGAATTTTATATATATGATTAATTCGATAAATAATTGTTGATTTGAAATTTATGTTAATTATATATATTTTTTCCAAGAATAATATATGCATATCTATAATATATGTTGATCATGCGAATAATAAAATTATTTGATGATTTATTTGGTTAATTAAAATGAATATAATTATATATTTGTTAAATCTGACTCATGTTATAGCATGTTAAATACATAACTTAGTTTTTATTTGATAGTTAAAGTTTAAATTATGATTGATTTGGTTAAAATGTTCAATAAACCGAGACATAAATGTGTTAATCAAGATTAATATGTGTAATTATATGATAATTTAGGATATAATAATAAATATAATTAATTAAATAAATTTTGGTTGTGTAAAGACTAAACAAGCTTGAACCGATGTTTAATTAGCTTGAGCCGGAGCTAAACATGTGTCGGCCTAAATTAAAATATAGTGAACTGTTGTTGTTTGAGATGAACCGGATTGAATTTGTGCATATCCAGCTCTAATTTACCAGTAAAACGGCTTGACTTTGTGCGCTTTAGTATATTTTTTTATTAAACTGGACATAAGTGCATTAATTAAATTAAATTCATGAGTGAACGGGTCCAAAAGGTGCTAAATCGGCCCTCATATCCTTTTAACTAAACATAATTAATTTAATTAAAAATGACAACCGTATAAATGGGTCTAATGATAGTGAATCAAACCTATTTCCCTTTGAACCGAGTTTCTAAAGAATTTATTTTAATTAAATCATCAATTTACATAAATAAATTACAAATTACAAATATATATAATATCAAAATTATTAAAGTTAAATCGTAAGCATTGATTGAATCCTATTTTGAGTAGTTTCATAAATTGGGCTTAAATTAATTTTTTCTAATTTCAATATCTTAATTCTAGCCTAATTCTTATTATAAGGGGCTTATCTCATTTAACTTACGGTCCATCAACTTTAAACCAAGCCAATTGTCTTGACTATAACTTCTGCAGCATAAATCTAAGACATGGGTCCAATACCCATTATCAAACGCTAATTAGGTCTAAATCCATATATTTAAGTTCATTATTCAAATTTTAAGTGTTGGACAACTGTTGGGCTCAAGTACAATTTTTTAAGCCTAAAAGACTAAGTAAATGGTTAGTGTTGAATTGGACTTATTTTAGGAAATAACAAAAGTCTAATAACCTAAATAAAATTTAATTTTAATATCTTGGTTTATATATATATATATATATATTGAGGTCATTATATAAAACAAAATTAAATATTTCATACTGGACCTAAATCCAAAACCAAAGCCCAAATGCACACAAGTTATAATTATTCTCCTTAATGGGCTTAATTACAATTTCTTAAGCCCGTAACCTTAAATATAATAGCAAATAGTCAATATATTATTGGACTTAAGTTAGGATCCTAAAGGCCAAATAGTTTCAAATAAGAATTTTAAAATATATTTCTAAAGAGTTTGATCACAGTTGATAAATTCCTTATTAAACTCATCTCTAATAACTCAAGCTCATATAGTTATCTTTAGGTTTTTTTTTCTTTTCTTTTTTGGGCACTATCTTCAGGATTAATACTTACTCTTGTAGGCTTAATCAAAATTCTTAAGCCCATTAGCTTTAAGGATCTAAATATAAGTCCTTTTAATGCCCTATCACATATATGACCTTATGTAAATAGACTAATCAAATATGATTAGATAATAAGTGTTAAACTTGATTCTTATATGAAACGTCTTTCTTTGGAAAAACACCTATTCTTATTCTTGTTTATAACCTAACCTATCCTTGAGACATAACATTCTGTCAAGTACACAGTAATGTGCTTATTGCTTATTAGGATAGACATTTTAAAATGGACCAATACTTAAACTTGGCTTAACTAAATGCTTGAGTATACATGGTCGTTGGAATAATGGTTGACCAAGTGCCTATACTTTTAATTTTCAACCATTTAGAGTTTCATTTTTAAATTTTGGCAAACTTGTGCCCTTAACATATATGCAATTTAGTATCTCTTATCGATTCAAGGACGCAAGGTATCCTTGTTTTTTAAGGTAAGAAGGGTAGAGAAAATACCTCAGCCAATAATCGAGTACCAAGCACTACGGCGCCAAAGTAACTTATACCATACTCCTAAGAAAATCTCAAACGACCTTATGGATGTTTATTTTAATGATGGGATAGTATCATACATATGGCCGAAATTTACAAAAATCTAAAGATGTAGTACTAAATTGTTAAAAATTAAAAGTAAAAACTCTTGGTCTATTATTATCCTGTCATCAAAATAAACATTCATAAAATACTTTTTAATAGAAACATTGAATTGCACATATTTTAAAAATATAATTATTTACCAAAATCTAAAAATAAGACACTGATTTGACTATCCTTATGTGATTGGAGTTTTTAATCTTTTCCTCCACTAATTCCTTTTCTAATACCTTTCCATGAACCTAAGCCCGAACACTTTATTACTCAATTTTCTAGAAAAATAATCGGTTCGCCATTACCAGTGACACACAACAAAGAAACTAACCATACGGCTCCTCTAGCTTGTTCCACGCTATCCATGCACGAGTCTTGTTACAAACATGATTATACAGATTGTTTTGACAAAGTATTGGATAAAATCCCATACTTGCACATTCTCAAACTCTCATTCCTCATCTACCTTGTCTTCGAGTTTAAAGGTACTAAACTCCGGCAATTGCATCTTCATCACAAATTGGAGATCTTTCATCGTACTTTTCCATGTGTGGTAATTTGTCGCATTTAAGCTAATCATTTTGCTCATCTTCGCCTCCATGACTTTTATAAGAACCAAAGATTGGAGGATCTATTATTTAGTGACAATTATAGAGCATATGATAAATAGATACGTCTACCCAAGTAAAGCTTTGATAAAAGTTGTTGGGACTTGCGCAACAGAAATAGCAAGTAAACCAAGCAATAATAATGATGGCACTAGAAATTTAACGTGGTTCAGCCTTTGTTTAGGCTATGTCCACAATGACCAATTTCGAAAACTTTTCTTTAACTAATAAAATTACTAGGCGTATAAGGAGAGGCTTCTCTAAAATTCTAGAGATACAATACTAACAATTGAGAAAATCTAAAATAGTGGCACTCAAGTGTTTCTTGAATACTCTAAAATAACCCCACTATTTTATCACTCACAAGAAATATTCTCACTTAAAATTTTTTCTCACTACTCTCTTTAATAACTCTCTCAATATTCTTCAATGCAAAGGGAATTTTTCCTTATGATTGGACTCTTCATCAAAGCATATGTATTGCTTTGGCATACTTCTCATACCACACCTAGCATGGCTATTTATAGTCTAAGTATTTGACAATAAAGTAATAGAAAACTTAAAGACCAAGTCATTCTAATACCATGTGAGAAATATGAAACTTAGGGACCAAATTCTAATATCATACTTGGTTTCTTCTTCTTCTTCTTCTTTGTTTTAATGTATTTTGTGGGCCCTCATGTAATAGGGACCCACCAATATTATGTTACTGCAATAGCTGATATTACATTGAATAAATACATCACATACTTTAAGATCACCCAAGTTCACCCTAATAACCTCCAAAAGTTTGGACTTATTAGAATACCATCGTGATGATATTACACAATAGTTTAAAAATTTAGATAATCTCGATCATTTATTCAACCACTATTGAAGTGGTAAATATAGAAAAAGAAAATGGATTAAAAATAATATTACTAACAAAAGTGATTAGATGATTTAATTTTCTGAAAGAGGAAAACAGAGTATGGATCGATAGATTATTAGCTTATATAGAAATTGAATAAAACGAATGAATAAGGAGAAACCTCACCAGGATACTGCACACAAACATGGGTTGTTTCAATCGTTTGAAGAGGAAGAAGTAAAGCAATCGATAAGCTAATTCATCATAACGAGTTGAAAAATGAATGAAATAAAGGGCTGTTGAAGAGGGTATTGACCAAAGAAAATGCCATTTGTTTTACCAACTTGGATTTCACAAGACACCGTCTGATTAGATTCATACACCCTTTGTAAGCAATCAATAAATGTAATAACGTCGTACATTTCAATCAACCCATGTCCTTTAATTAACTTTCTTACCTAAAACATGAAATTAATAATGTTTCATTAAACCTTTTATCAGTTCTCATATGTTTCGTCCCAAACAAATATATATATATATATATATAAATGAAATATTCCTAATTAAACTCATTGTCTCGTTATTTCCAAAAAATAAATAAATAAAAATAAAAATCAATTATCAATCACACAAATGAGAGCAACCTCTTCACTAATTCTAAATCTCTACCACCTCTAATGCTCTCAAATTAGGCTATTTTCTGGAATTATACTTTGTTGGAGGAGTTTTCTGGAAATTTGTAATAGCTCTCGTACAAACCTATATATCAAGAGTTTATATTGGAAAGAGATATATAATAATGTAAAACAAAATGAAACAAACTTAATAAGAGGAATTAAATTTTTATTCTTGGTCTTTGTTGTTTGTTATTTAGGTTATTTAGACTAATGGACATGATACTCAATGATTGCTGGCAAAGGATGTCAATTTTTTTTATCTTTTTCCAGAAAAATAAAATTTTGAAGCACCGATCAAAATATAAGTACACACGGTACGGATATATTATATTAAAAGAAATGGGGATCTAAAGATCCAATCCAAAAATGAACACATTTTTTTTTTTTGGTAAAAATGGGTTACAATAATCCATATTTGATTACAGTACAATCACGGAATGAAATCCAACACTCTAACCAGGAAAGATCTTATATTGGAAAGACAAACAAACAAAAGATAAAAACTATTAAAAGAAAACCTATATCTAAAAATGATTCTACACAACTTTTTATTTGTTGATAGAGAACCGATTACACATCTTTAAATTTGAATCAAGACGTCATCTTATTAAAGTAATCGCATAGTGAAAAAAGTAGTAGCAAAGATTGAGTTAAGACAGACAGCCAAAATGTGATGGTCACTGTCCCTGGATTTTTTTGGAAAAAAAAACGTAGGGGGAAAGAGAGCAAAGGATGTCAATTGACCCATCCTTTTTTTATAGTTGTTACTATTGTTGCAACCTCCATTGACTAAACAGCTATATACATGGTGAAGTTAAGTAAGAACATAAAAAATAATAATTAATTTTAGAATTCTCCTAATAAAGCAATATCCAACTCACACATACCACGGGAACTTTTCACTAACCACAACCCTTACTTGAAAAAAGTTTGTGATATCAATATTACAAATAAGTATTACTACTTTTGATAATACAATGTACATTCGTTTTCTTTTATGACATATTTGATGTAAAAATATTTGTAAAATATAAACTGAAATATAAGAATATATAATTAAATTATATAATACAACATATGATTTATAGCATTATATGGAATACGTATGTTAGAAAACTGAAAAAGCAAAAAATATATAAATGATGTGATTGAACTAATGAGTGTATATTTTGAAATAAATATAATATATAATTAGACATACTCAGAGATATAGCTTGAAAAAATTAATTAAATAATCAAAATACCAACATGCTGGTATACCAAGCTATAAAAATCACATTCTTTGAACTAAGTGTAGAATGCCAACAAGTCGCCACCCTTTGCATGAAAACTCAACTTTCAATTATTTAGGCTTATTATATGGGCTTGCCAAAAGACAAAAAAATATGAAAAATTCACGTTAAATTCTACAGAATGTCCAATCTAAAACAAGCCACTCAGTTGAAGAGAAAAATCTCCTGCGCTATCATAGTTGTGAAAGTTGTTATTTTACTATTCTGTATAGAATTTGTGAAATTATATAATAAAATCATGTAAAATCGCTACAATCATAAATGTGTAGAATTATATATTTAAAATCATAATCCTATATGAAATTTATATTCAATCAATTATGTATCTATTTTAAATTAAAAATATATATATAATCATGAATTTGTAAAACCATCTAATTAACTCGCGATTTTAACAACATTACAAATTTGACATTCCACCCCACAGCAACGTTTACATGTACACAAACAATTCCGCCATTAATTACATCTGCTTCCATTTGTTCATGCATATGCGCGCCATGCAATGTACGAGGTTTGCTTCTAATAGCAAATCAAAGCAATAATAAATATATTTTCGAAAGCTAACCAACACTAGTAACTACCTTAATTTCTATATTTGGCGACATTTGCAAATTTTGTAAATGTCATTAATTTCTTACAGTGAAATGATGAATACATATGAAAAAAATTGAAAAAAGAAGCGAGAAATGACTCTAATCACGGAGCCGGTCTCGTAAGTAGATATTCCTGATCGCATTCCTTGTTCACATTATCTGGAACAAATCGAGGGAGATCTCGACCATCATGCTGCATCACCAAAACAGAAGTCATACCTCCATGGAAATCCTCTGAAGCAATTATTTCCCCAAGAATCCCCAGCTCCGGATGCTCATTCCACACCGAGAGTGTCAATTCATTGAAATCATCCTTTGTCGCTTCATTTTGTTGCCCCACAATCACCAAGTCAAACTTATCCTCCAAGGACCGAACCGCACTTATAATTGTTTCACCATTATTTGCATATGCTTCGAGAAACTCAACATGTTTATTATTAACCACACTGGCCTTAAATTCATTCAGCATTGCATCATCCAGCTTCTTGTTTAGCGAAGGTTCAGGTTCATTGTCTCTAGTTCTGTTCGTTCTCTTCACATGTAGCAGGGTCAGATTTACATTTGGATGTCTTGACATTCTTGCACTTATCGACAAGGCCTCTCTATCATCAGCACCACCTATGAATATCACAGCAACATTGCATGCAAATTGGTCGTCACATTTGATGCAGTTCCTATGCAAGCCTTTGTCTACCAGTATCCCGACCGTACAAGGTGCCCATTGAGTTATGTTCGTGTTAAAATTATGCAACGCCGCGGTTTGTGCATAGTCCAAGTCTTGATTATTCTTGTGGAAGGGTAGGATGATGAGCGAGACTTTCTCTTTTTGTGCTAGTGTATAAATGTTCTCGTGCATGGTTCTGTATGGTGCAATGACGGAGTAGGTCTTTGTTTTTGTGAAACCATCCGAATTCGTCATGTACTTACCAACAGCTCTTATGATGTTGTATGATTTCTTGGACGTGCTTCTGATCATAGTGTTGTTGCTGTGGGTGATTACGGCCGGCATCGCTCGACCGACAAGCTCTTCGCATTGGACGAGGTATGCACAAGTCGGGCTTGTTTCAGTTGCACTGCAAGCTTTAAGGAAACATATCGTTCCCAAGACATGGTCTTCATCGTGGATACAAGACATGATTCGGAGCTCCATGTTTTTTGGTGTTGTCTGAATTGCTCTTTTACCATTGCCAGTCTTGTTGTTTAATCTATCATTGGTGCTATAAAAGATTTCTATTAAAGGCGTCACTATACCTGTTACCAGTGCTTGTGATAGCACCAATAGTGCGTACGTTGGGGCTTTAATTTCCTGTGCATATAGTTTAAACATTATTTGATGCTAACGTTCGGTCACACGCACGTGCACACACGTACCAAACATGTTAAAAGACATATGATAAGATATTTAGATAATAGTCAATCTTTTTCTCAAGCAGATACATACGGTGTTAATATTATAAATGATATTTGAATTTTGGTAAAATATGTAATTAGATACTTTAACTTTAAAATTGATCAATTTAGTACCAAAAAAACTTGACGACAATATTGTTGGCGTGTACGAAGAGTTCTTTTAGGTATTAAATTGATGAATTTCAAAGCATATAAACTAAATTAATCAATTTCAAAATTAAAGATACCTAATCATATATTTTATCGAAGTTCAGTTACTGATGGTGGCATTAGACCATGGATATACGTATAAATTGGAGACATGCCAGAAAAGAAAAGGACATTTAACGAAATATTTGAAGTTACCTTTCCCCAAAACCAGCGATTGGAACGGTACACATCCAAGGGGCCTTTGATGTTCATCATTAGTGCTAATAAGGAAGCATGTTTTAGCTTAATCCCACAAAACAATGCTGGGAATAGTCCACCAAGAAACTTCGCTACAAAACCCACAACAACAACGGGCCAAACCTCCTTTAAACTCGCTTTCGTCATCGAAGACAAGTCTAAACTATACCCAACACAAACGTAGAACATCGGCATAAAGATCTCCATAACTATAAGTTCGGATTTCTTAACGATTTCTGATCCTAAGGGCGGTCCGTCTGGGACAACAAGCCCTATTACCAAAACCCCCAACTGCATCGAACCGAACATGTCAGTTACAACCGACGCGAAGAAGGCTCCACTTATGACCGCTATCACATAATTATTTCTCACCGGCTCTCCTTCTGGGGTGTTCCTAACAATCCATTTCATAATTGGCCGGATGACGAACACAGCAACTAGGAAAAAAACCGTTGTCGAAACCAAAAAATACCATCCGTTATGGTTGTGTTGTTGTCTAAGGAACATTCCTACGACTATCCATACCCATGACATCACTTCACTTATCATGGAACAGGACAGCACAAGCTGTCCCAACTCGGATGTCAAAAGATTGAGCTCATCGAATGCATGAGCAATGTTAGGGAAACGTGTGACGGATAATCCAGCCGAGAATAGGACTTTGAAAACCTTCTCGTTTGAAAATAAATACACGCATAGTATTGTTACGGCGGCAAAAGGTGCTAGAACGGTCGATATGCCAATAATGGTTGCATCTTTGGCAGCTCTTCGGACCACAGACACGTTCATTTTAACTGATACGATGAAGATGAAGTATCCCATTCCAACACCTGATACTATCTTGGATACGAATAGTACTTGATTTGATAATAGGGGAATTGGCAAAACTCTTGGACTTATCAATATGCCTGCCTAAAAATTACATTTTTGTATAAATTATTACAGAAGTCAAAGGTACGTAGTTGCAATCGATACAAAAATGTTGCAAGTGTACTATGGAACTAGTTACAAGATGTGTGATTGACGAAAAATTAACGTTTATACAAATGGATAAAAATTTGCTGTTTTAAAAATACTGTCCCGTTTCTATCAATTTCAATGAATTTATCTTCTCATTATAATATTTATTTCGATAATTGATTGAAAAGAAAAATCTAAAAGACATCGATGTTTGTAAAGAATCCAATTGACGGTATTGTTATAAAGGTATAAACATGTAATAACCAACATTTTTCTGTAATATGTTCAAACAATAATTAGCAGGAAGTAATATTACTAACAAAGCAATTAGAATCAATTATCTCAAAGATAGGAGAATATGATGTAAATTGATAAGTAATCAATCCATAGAAATTAGATGATACAAATGAATAAAGAGAGATCTTACCAGGACGCTACAAACAAACTTGGGTTGTTTCAAGGGTCTCAAGAGGAAGTAAACCAATTGGTGAGCTAAGCCCATGATAATGAGTTGAAGGATGAATGAAATGAAGGGCTGATCAAGAGGGTTTTCATGAAAGAAAACGCCTTTTGTTCTCAAAACCACCTCTTCACAAAGCACAGTTTCATTAAGTTTTTGTACTCTTTTGTACCAATCTTTTACTTCAGTGGTGTTCTCCATCCCGATCGATCACGTCCTTGTTCCAAATTTCACGACCTGCCTTATAATTCTATACGCACAAACCTGAAAGAAGAAACAATGTTTCATTAAACTTTTAGCAGTTCTCCTATGTTTCGTATCAGACAAAAGGGAAAAAAAAAAATTGCTGAGCAGTTCCTAACTAAACTCATCGTTCCGTTGTTTCCAAATCTTCCTTACCAAATCACCAGAAGGAAACCAAGTTCTTCCCCAATGCTGAAGCCCTACCCTCTAATGCTCTCGCAATGGGGGCCTGGCTGGGTGGATATTAGAATCATAACCAATTTCTGAATACTTATATATGTAATCTTGTGTATAGTCGAAAACAAGACATATAAGAATCATGTAAAACGAAATAATATAAAACATTATAAACGGAATTGACATGTAATCTTGGCATATGGATGTATTGTATGGTTAGTTTATTAGGTATTTTTTCCCAAACAATACACAATGTCCGAATTCTTTGGTGAGTAATTGCTGGCAAGAATGCCGATGAACCCTTTGTTCCTTAAAATTGTTACTATTGTTGCAAATTCTGTTGAATAAACAGTTAGGTACATGATGAGGTTTGGTAACAACATTGCCTAATAAGACTAGGATTGACTAACAAGACCACAAAGCGTAACGAGGAAAAACAATTATTTCAACAATGTATGGTCTGTAATGTCAATTTTACAAGGGAGTATTAGAATTTTAATATTGCAAGATACCATTTTCATCAAAATTAATAAATTTCTCCAAAGTATTACATAACACAATGTACATTTATCCTGTTTTTATGACATACTTAATCATAAAAATTTTAATACAATGTACATTTATCCTGTTATAATGACATACGTAATCATAAAAATTTTGGACCATATATAACTCAATAACTGAAACGTAATAATAAAATATAATGAGATAGTGTTTGAATATATATCATATGACCTTATAGCATAGCATATACTACAAATGTTGAAATCCTGAAATGCAAGAAAGATATCAAAAGTTAAAAATGTATATGTGATTGAACATTGAACTAATAAGTGTATATTTTGGAATATAACATATATTTAGGACATTTGTATAGATATTATTTGAAATTTTTGAAATTATCCTATAATTATAAATATATAAGAAAAATTGAAACTAGCATTGTTTTTTGGGTAATTTTTTATTTATTATACGAATAATAGCACATGTGTAAAAATTATCATCCACTTATATTTTAGGTTATACTTGTCATTTCTAACTGACATATGTATATATTAGCGAATGTTGTAAAAAAAAAAGTTTAATAAATAATCTGAATAAATAAAAAGATTATAATTTGAATAATTTCTTCTTTTTTTTTACCATAATTATTCTTTTATCTTTGAATTTCTACAATTAATGCATGATCTATATCGTGTGTATGGTACACTAACATCTCTCATCCACTTTAATATAGTAGATAATGAATTTTACTATTATTTTAAAAGTGTATTTTTAACTATTACTAACAAAATGTATTTGAATACATATCAATTACCATTAATTTAACTAATTAAATTATAAGAATATAAAAATACACGATACTACTACCGCTTATTGGCCCAAAAAAAAAAATTACTACTATTGCTTAATTTTCTACGATTTTTATGGATTATATCAATGAAGGTATGTGCATAATTTATTATCCACTAGTAGATTTTAACAGGAAAAATTATGTATTTAGCTCTTAACATCTCACAACTTTTCTACTGAGTACTAAATATTTTATTTTATTTTATTTCCTATTTTAGTCCTCAATGTTTCTAAAAGTTGACAAATAATTTATTTTTAACAGGATTAGTTTTGGATACATGATGTATTTTGATTGATCCCAATATTATTAATTTAAATAATAATATATATTTATATAAATTAAGATAATTTTTTATAATAAAAATATATATAATTAATAAAATCTTACAGAAAAAGTTATTAATTAAAAGGCTAACGTCATGAATGCTACCTAAACTTTATCTAAATATTATATGAACTTTCAGTTAGTAT
Organism: Combretum micranthum; assembly: GCA_024138025.1. NCBI lineage: Eukaryota > Viridiplantae > Streptophyta > Magnoliopsida > Myrtales > Combretaceae > Combretum > Combretum micranthum. The sequence goes on along the minus strand of JAMXBD010000491.1, from coordinate 267,426 downwards.
TTGATATCTAATTTAACTTTTTTCACTAATTCTACTATAGCTAACACCGCTAGTTAATGTGGCAAACTAACAAATTATAAGATGACACATGGCATAATAATTTAATTTCGTTATTATATATTTATATATTATTAATTATATTAATTAATTAAATATCTGTGTTTATCCTTGATACAAAATGAATGATCAACCCATTATAGCCTTTGAATGAAGAAGGCCCATAACCATCAATCTTCACCTAGAAAACTAATCTGGTTTAAGAATAAATGATGTGTGACATCATGTTTTTCATTCTATCTTTTTCCCCATTGAGACTTTCTCTCTAAGCTCCCTTCTCCACCTTCAACCTCTCACAAAAGCAAGGGCGGATTTAGGAGGAGGAGCCTCGGCCCCCCTAAATTAGGAAAAAATTAATTTTTAAAAGTTTTTTTAAAAGAAAAAAGATAGATGTTATATGTATATTATAAAAAGAGAACTATGACATAAAATTAAGTACAGTGTGGTGGTTAAGTATTTATTTTTATATCCATGAGATCATAGGTTCAAATATGAGTACTTTTTTTACTTTTTTCAATATGCATTTATTATACTAGCTAATTTTCTCTTTTACACTAACTGCTCTCTCTTTCTCTTTATATATATATATATATATGTTTTTTTTTTTACTTTTTCTTTCATGATAACTAATAATATTAAATTCTTTCATCATAAAATTATCAAACTAAATAAATTCTTATTAATAATTATTTTATGTTCAAAGTATGCCACAAGGTAATAATTATTACTATTCATGTTACAATTGAATATTATTGCATACTAAAATATAATTTGATTTAGTAACTTTTTTTCTTCAATTAATGTTATTTAAATGTATATAAATTATTGAATAACTATCTACATATATTTTATGATCTATTTGTGCTAAAAGCAATCACATTGCATATTAATTATATAATTTGATTTAGTAACATAATTTTTTTTATATGTAATGCTAGAAAAATGAACACAAAGTATTGAATAAATATCCTACGTTCGCCCCTGCACAAAAACAGCTCGGACAAAACCTACTCATCTCTAACCTAGAATCATCGTGGACTAGCCATAACCAAGTTCATCAAACCCCTGAGATCAATGAACCACCCAGGTCCATCAAGAACACCGAATCAACCACAACGATAAGCTTCTTCTTTTTTTCTCCTCAATGCAAGTTACGGGAACATAAAGATTGTGAAGGTTACAGTTATGGGTATGTAGGATGTAGCTAAGTTGACTCACGATAGTGCGCAATTATCGAAGGGGTGGAATAGTGTGTGAGTGGGCTCGGTGACGTTTGAGATGGAGGTTGCAAGGTGATTCGAATGGTGGTTGGTTTGAAGGTGATGGGTATGCAGATAAATATTCCTAACTATATGCTCATATAGAGTTCAAAGTGTGTCTAAAGTAGATCCCAAAAAATTACTACTCAACAGAGGATCCTTCAAATCAAAATTTGTGAAAATTTTGTTTTTAACACTTGTTACAAAGATGAAAATCTTTTCTCAAATGATGGACAAAAATAAATCCTATGTTCTATTTTCAAAAGAAAAAAATCAGGACAGTAGCAATTTTGTGAAGGGTCATCCGCCTTCATTTTCCATTTTAAAAGCAGAGTATGCTGAGGGTCTGTACGATAACAAGGTATTAGAAGTTGAAGGCTCGTGTTGTTCTGCTATTAGGATTTGTGATATATACATTAAGGTAGTGCCATGTGATTGTTCTTGTCTCTTGCCACCATATGCTACTCAAGACTTATATCTACTCGTAGTATCTCTTCTTAGACATTATACATACATATACATTATGGCGATGGGCCATCTACATAAGTCGTCTATTATCAGTGAATTAATGTAGAGTATTTCATTTTAGACAACTCCAAATAAAGGTTGAAAGTTCCATTAATGAACAACTTTTCATCTTCGATAAACACATTGATACAATAATAAGGACCCATTCTCCCATATTGTTAAAATTTCACTGCTTAGCCTAGTATATATTTTCTAATGGAATAGCCATATTTGAATTTGTCATGTATAAAGGTTGAGTGTGTGTGTGTGTGTGTGTGTGTGTGTTAAATGGGTTAACTCTTTGGGTAAAAGCCCAGTATCTTTTAAAATTTAGAAATGATATAATTTATTCTAATAGTGAGTGTGGTAATAGTAGATAAATATTTAGGTCAAATTTAGGTAGTATTCATGACATTAGCTCTTTTTAGGTAAAATTCTAGTAGTGTTCGTGACATTAGCCCTTAATTAAAGAAGGGGGCATATTAAATTCACCATCTAAACTTTTAAACTGCTAAACTCATTATTTATTTTGAACTTTTCCAGTCAAGAATCATATTGACGTTAAATCATGCAACACCAGAAATATAGTCATACTATTCAACCAATGATCGCATGACGCGTTGTAAAATAATAAAAAATAAAAACAAAATAAATTTACAACCTAGAAATAACAAGGGAAAGAATAAATAAAAGAAAACATTTGAATAATCAGAAATTTAAAAACAATTTATAATGATTCTCTTTCTCTTAAAAAAAAGTATGTCCTCCCATTTTCTTTTTGTCATCGCTTTCTCTTCCCTCTTTCGATGGAAATTAAATACCATCTTCCCTAACAAGAATAATAGAAAATATGAAGTAAAATAAATCAACTGAACATTAATTATCCAGTTGTCTTCTAGAGCATGACCTCACTAGAAATTAAAATATACTTTTTCCTAATGTTGACAATAGTATATAGTCCTCGGCCCACTCGGTCTCTTGGGCTTCGAAACCCTTACGACCCCGGTTGGCCTAAGAAGCTAGATGATCGTGAAATCCTTACCTCAGGACCTCTCAGGAGGTCAAAGAGAACAACACCCCCATTGTGTGCTATGACTTGGGGCCTCCTCTCAAGTCTTCACCTCGAAAACACTAATCAAGCTAACGAGCTCAACTAGCCCGCTAACTTAACCTCAAGCCCTCACCCTCTCTAGCCACAATGAGCGCCCTGGTCAGGGGAGACATCAACAGCTCGACCACATTCTAAGAAGCCATGACTCTTCAACTTAAGTACCCTTGCCACGTTGAGTATCATGCCTTGTACAACTGTCTTAGTATGATCTTAAAACCCTATAAATATCTCATTTCCTTCCCTGGCACAGGAGGATATGGGCACATACAAGAAAAAAGTAGTCATATATTATTTTTGTATAAAGTCTACCTATACCCACAGATAAACTTGAGCATCAGAGTGACTGCGCCGGGTAACCCCTAGCATCCCTCTATCCTATCTGTTGTGTTTGCAATAGCTATCTCTATTAGCCCAGATTCAGCTTATGTAACATTTGGCGCCATCTGTAGGAAACTTCGAGCCATTCTTACCCCTCATGTTGCTCTTTTTTGTTGAAAAACCCTTCTAAAACCCATAATGTATTGAACTGCCCTCTCATAATGCCCAGGCCACAGTGAAGAACGAGTCAAGTTGATTCCGCTTCCCTACCACCTGCATCCTATCCTATGGATGGTGAGGCTCGTGAAATGCCACATCCTACCCCAACCGTTGTCACAAATGCCAATCACCCAGATGAAGGCTGGATTTTGAAACAAGAACACCTATGTAGGCATCTAGTACACCGAAATGTAGAAAATGAACGATAGAATATCCTTTTAAAGTTAGGATAACAATTTGGAGGGGTTGAGAGACTTCCATTTAGAAGAACGAGCCTCCAGTGCATGGAGGGGCACCTCTCCAGTTCGTTCACTACTTAGACGTAATGAGGAGCCGATTAAAAGAAATCGTGAGAGTACTACAGGATCGCCACGAGCTAGAGCCTCCATTAGAGAACGGTCCTATAGCTCAAGACCATCCCGAGCACACATCGAGCTCATGCTTCGTGTAGCCTAGTGAAAGCTGCCTACAGTGTACAAGAGCGCACAGCCTCCTAGCAGTCAACTCTAGCTACTACAAGACAATAGGTTGACGATCACCCACCTAATAAAGAGAGGATTGAAAACCCATGTTCATGTTAGATCGTAGGAGGCACACTCCTACTCTTGCCCCAAAGGACACACAGCTCGACTCCAACAAGGAACGCACACTAGAAGAGATACGTGACATGATGAGAAGGCTATCCATCATTAAAGAGGGCGATGAAAGCATCCCTTGTCGCAAAAGCATCCCTTGGCAGATTACCCTTTATGTTCAAGATCCAATCCAAAGTACTCCCTAAGGGAGCTCGGCTGCCGACTCTAGAATCATACGATGGAACAATGAACCGGAGGACCATATTGCCCAATTCCAGTCAACCATGGTGATACACAAATTTTTAGATGCCATATGGTGTAAAAACTTTCCTATCACTTTTCGAGGTGCAACTAAGGTATGGTTTAACAAACTCGAATCAAACACGGTGAGTTCCTTTTCTCAACTCAACAACCTCTTCGTCGTGCACTTTATAACGAGCAAACTGTTAGAGGAAAATGCCTCTTATCTTTACACGATGTGACAAAGGCTAGGCGAACTCCTAAGAGACTATTTGACGAGATTCAACAAAGCATGCTTGGAGATCTTAAACCTTAACCAAGGTATGGCTTTGGAAGCCATCAAACAAGGGGTTCTTGCGGACAGCCCATTCTTCGACTCCCTCTCCAAATGTCAGCCTACCATGCTTGAGCAAGTGAGGAAAAAAGCACAAAAATACATCCGACAATAAGACATGAGAAATGCTAGAAGGGAGGCTGAAAATCGGTCGAGATAGGCCTAAGCCAACGAAATTTACATCAGGAAAAGAATAGACCAAGAGATCACCATGACCTCAACTGAGTTAACAAATATCGAGGTCTTAAAGATGGCGACAAATGAAAACTCTTCCCAACATAGATGAGTTTACCCCCCCTCAAACTCTTGGGACACAATGTATTTGTCGAGGTAAGAAACCAAGGCCTCCTACCACCATCACCCCCAGTGAAGTCGAGCCTGCGATGGAAGGATTCGAAGGAATACTACAAGTATTACCGCAACCACAAGCATGATACGAGCAACTGTTAGCAGCTCAAAAGTGCCATAAAAAATACCATATAGTGTGGTTGGCTGAAGTAGTACATAGATCATGACCTAAAGCCAAAACCCTCAACATATAATAGAAAGTTCGACAAACTTGAGAAGACAACAATAGTCCAAAATCATCCTGATCATCCCCGTCCTCGCCGATTAAGCTACGAAAAAATTAATATCATTATTGGAGAGCCTATTACCTCGACGAGATTAGGATTGCCACCTAGCTTGAGTGCATCTCAATTAATAATAAACATGGAACTTAAAAAACTAAAAGTTTATTCCATAATTTCATTTTCAGACAAAGATTACGAAGAGATATAACCCCTCATCAAGTTGCCTTGGTTATCGTTGCTCATATCTCAGGGTAGAAGGTCAAAAGTGTATTGATTGACACAAGAAGAAGCATCGACATCCTCTTCAATCAGGCATACGAGCAAGCGAAGCATAAATTAAAACCAAAGCTAAGACCATACGACCACGAGCTGTACAGTTTTGACAATTGACTTATCAAACCTCGAGGCATCATCACTTTACCTCTCGAGCTCGGAGAAGAGCCTTGTAGCATAGATCATCAAATAGATTTCCTCGTAGTCGACTATTAGTCTCCCTACAATGCTATGTTGGGAAGGAGCAGTCAATTCGTGTTCACTATGACCATCTCCCAGCCCCACCTCAAGGCTAAGTTCCCTACCTTAACAAAAATAGGCGTATGCCAAGAAGACCAGGAATAATCTTGACAACTATATATTAGAGCCCTAAAAGGAGATCGTGTATGCAGGATTGACATGGAATCAGGGTATAACCTAGAACATCAGGGTGAGCCAACTAAGCTCGGGGAAGAGATCGCTTTCGACGATAACCTTGATTATGTGATCAAAGTAGGAAGAGCCTTCCCGAGCGATATTAAAGAAGACCTGATTGCATTTTTATAGGCAAATAAAGATGCCTTTGCCTGGTCACTAGCCGACATGACAGGCATAAGCTTATGTATAATCACACATAAGCTAAATATCAACAATACCCAGAAGCCAATACGCTAGAAAATTCAGCACTTTACCCAGAAAGGCAAGCTACTATTGAAGAGGAAATCCAGAAATTACTCCAAGCTAGGGTCATCAGGGAAGAGAAATACCCTACTTAGCTAGCCAATGTAGTCTTGGTTAAGAAGTCCAATGGCAAATGGCGGATGTGTGTAAATTATACGGACCTCAACAAAGCATGCTCGAAGGATTATTTCCCTCTACGATGAATTGACCATCTTGTCGACAACACGTTGGACACGAGCTGCTGAGTTTCATGGCTACTTTCTCTAGTTACAATTAGATAAAATGAAGGACATAGATGAGGTCCACACCTCATTTGTTAGATCATTTGGCACATACTGCTACAAAATGATGCCATTTGGGGTTAAAGAACGTTAGTGCCACATTTTAGAGGTTAGTCATCGAGGTATTCAAACCCCAAATTGGTCGGAACATGGAAATTTATTTTGATGACATGATTGTGAAAAGTAAATGAGCCAAGGATCATCTACGCGACCTCCAAGAAACCTTTGACCAACTTCGTTTTTACAACCTGAAGTTGAACCCACAAAAGAGTACATTTGGAACTGATATGGGTAGCTGTCAACTTTTAGATGTCCTATGCTATTATTCTTAGGCAGAAGGTGGAAAGGAACAAAAATGTACCTTAGCAGAGTTTGCTATTATTTTTAGGCAGTATTAGTGAAAAATTCTGGCATTGATTGGGATTTTAGTCCTAAAGAAGAAAATCCTGACATTAAGATTGGTTTGGGGCTTAATGATGCAACAAAGATCAATGGATCACAATTGAGGAAACAAAAGGAAAAAGCAGAAGCAAGGGAGTTTTTTGAGTATTTTTCTAAGTTTCATGGAATGGCTGAAGGACTTCATTGCACTAACATGATGCCTACTACCTACATATATACTGATATGGGTAGCTAGCAACATTTAGATGTTCCATGCTCATCATTGCCAAGTTTGGGGAATTTTTCCATCATCCAAGGCATGACTATGTGAAGATTTGGTTTCATAAGCTTAGGGGACAACTCATTCCATTTTTCATATTACAAGCTAACGAAAAGTAAAATATTGTTTTTTATTTCAAGGGAGTCATTATAAGAGTGGTACAGGAGTTGCAAGTCTTATGACTTCTAAAATTGTCCTTTGGAGTAAACTATTAAGAAGCAATATGTGGTCTTAGAATTAGAAGTACACTACTTGGAGTTCTGTGAAAGTTTCCACCAGCACACATCAAATATGGGAAGATGGCACTTATCCACCACTTAATGTTTCTCATACCTATATATGTAGCATTCTACAACACCAGTTAAAACCTCATTTTTATAAACAGATTCATCACCAAACACTTTGATAGTATGGGATAAGACTTAAAATGCAAGGCCACTAGATTTACTAGGAGGTAGCAAAGGTCTAACCTTGAGGACAAGGTTATTTTCAGGGAGGGAAGAAATTGTTACATCTAAGAATAGAAGAAAGCACACATAGAATTTTACGACTAAAAACAAAAGAATGTAGACATATAAATTACAATTCAAATTACAATATTCAGTTGTAACTAGAAATAGTTTATGTAACTAAGATGGTAATTTTCTGTTAACTAATAACAAAATCAAATAAGAATACAATTGAATGTGTTGGTAACAAGTATAAATACAAAATAAAAGAAAGGGGAAAATATCAAATGAAACCTTGAGAAAGATACAAAGGTGTCTTGTGGAGTTCTTGGCGACTCGATTAGCCAAAATATCCTTTACGAGTAAAGTATATGGAAAAAGGAGGCAAATAGAGTATGAGAGTGATAGTAAGGATTAGGGTATTTGGCAAAAGTAGTATGCTAATGACTTTGTAGTCTAGTGATATCTCCCCATATCTTCCATGTAAGAGGTCCCAAGTTTTATTCCTCCCCCCCCCCCCCCCCCCCCCCCCCCAATTGTAATAACCAAAAAAGAAAAAGAAAAAGAAAAAGTAGTATAGCATAAGTGGGTTGAACTAAGAGTGCAAATAAACCAAGTCAGTTCACAAACTATTGAAGTTTGACTTGATGTTTATTTGAGTTTGATTTAAAAATAGTCGAATTGAACTCAAATTCCAACTATTTGAATAGTTTGTCAAGCAGAACTTGAACATTGTATGTTTCGTTCGATCGATTCGTGAGCCTAATCGAGCTTTATCAAGCATAAATGTTAATTGAATTTGAATCAGTTCAGGTATTAATATAATTTTAATTAGAAATTTAAATTTATTTTTTATTAAATCGAGCCTAAACGAGCTTAATCGGGTAGAACTTGTGATTATAGAATTTTTTTTTCAACCAGAACTCGAGCTTAAAATATTAAGCTTGGTTGAACTTGAAATGTACTCAAATTTTGAAATTTCGAGTTGAACTTGAATTCAAACTCAGCGCTGTACCATCTCGATTCAATTTAATTGTAACCTTAGGTTGAACCATAAAAAGGACTTAACATAGGATCACATTCTTTTTTTTTTTTTCATTTACAAAAATTCAAATTATTTATGAAATCAAATTTATATCCAATAAGAATTATATTAATGGTCCAAAAATGCTAAAAACTCCTACTCGCTATTATTATTAAGGAATAAGGATTTGACTCTCTCTTCAAAGATTTCTCTCTATAATTAGACGCTTAGCTGTTTTATAATTTTCCTTTTTTTTTTAATTTTCTTCTACTAGTATTGTTGAAGGTTTATCTACGTAATATAAAGTCTAAAGTAACTATTACATTATCTATTGATCAAATTATTATTCACTTAAGATGGATTTTCTTCTCTTTTTTCCTTTAATATTATTTGTATTTCTTTCATGGCTATTTATATTTTAGAAATATAATGTTTCAAATATTATCCACTATGCATTATTTATTTATGTATCTATAGAAGGTCAGGTAATTAGGCTTTTAGACCAATTTAATGCCACTGGTCGGTCCTTTAGGCTAGTGATAGGGCTTAGAAGATCGAGTCTAAGAAGGAATATTGGAAGGAGATTTAATTTGGTAGGCTCGAAACAAGAATCATCAGATCGGTCCATTTCGCTCTTGATCTAATTCTGTTTTATAGTACGTGAAAATTAGACTCCAAAAATATCTTCCTAAGTTGATTTAGGCTTTATTTGATTAAAATAGAGCTTATGTGAACTAAAATAAGCCTTTAACTTTTTTATAATGAAAATGGGATTTTATTCTATAATAAAAGCCATTAAGCCCATTTCCGACCCTAACTACTACTATGGGAACATGAGCTTCCAATATTAGTTGTCGAATCATTATAAAATGATCTAATGGTCACCAACAATATTTGACCTCGATTGTTTGTTCAAGTAATATCCAATGGTTGGCATTAATCCCCACTATCTATAAATAAAGGTTCCTCCTTTATTAGAGGGAGATTAAATATTGCTCAGTTTGAGAGTAATATAGAAATTCTACTAAAACATCTCTAGAAAACACTCTACTGGAACATATCTAGAAAAGATTAAGACATTCACTTCACAAAAAATGATCGTATCTATCTAATTTGATCTTCTGTTGTGCTAGCGCACTTGAGAAATTGTGTTTGTCTGTTTCTCCTTCTAGAGGTGGGCGAAAAAACTAACCAAACTGAACCAATTAGTAACCGAACCAATCAAAACCGAAAGATTGTTTTTTTAATGGTTTGGTTTGAAAATTTTCCAATCTAAACCAATTCGTAAATTTATGGTTTGGTTTGAAAGGTAAACCAAACCAATCCGTAAAACCTAACCAAACCATTTTAGAAAAATGTAATAATATTTTACTATATGTTCATATGATTTTATTTAATATATATCATTTAGTGAATATTGATTAAAATCAATTTGTTCATTTTTAAATTTTTTTCAGGCTCATGATATGTATTTTTTTGTTGATGATGAACTAATATTTTTTTTAATAGCTTTTAATTTTATAAAGTATGAAATTTATTTATTTAGTTATAAAATCTTATTATGTATTAATCATTTAATATATGTTGTCAACATATTATTTTATTCGTTGATGAATTTTGTTGATAAATGATTTTTTATTTTAGCTAAATTTATTAGAAGATAATTGACTTGATGGTTCCATTAAAATTTATAAATTATAACTTGTTATGTATTGGTTAGTGAATATATTTTATTGGTGAATAACTGATTTTATAAAAATCTATAGATTAAAAGTATGATGAATTCATCAAGTATTTTGCCATGGTTTATAATATAAACTTTGTAAAATTATATAAATATTCAAGTATCTACATAAATATAAAAAAACTAGAGCAAAGAAAATTTTTAGTTAGAATTTTGATTTAATCTGTAATGCAAATCAAACCAAACCGTTCTTTAATGGTTTAGAAATTTTCTAATATGAACTAAACCGTTACTTAAGGGTTTGGTTTGGGATGAAAAAAAAAAAAAAAAGGGTAAATTATGGTTTGGTTTGGTTTTAGGAAAAACCAAACCAAACCAATCCGGGCGCACCCCTACCTTCTTCTAACCTCTCTATGCGACATCTATATACGTGTTATCAATTTAGGACTTCTCTTAGGTTAACTAGCACATCTATTGCACGAAATCGACCAACTGCAACAACCGCACCATACAATTTCAAATATGAAATCTAGTCAAATATTTTATTTTATTTTATTTTTTACAAGCAGACAACGCATCTGCAATGCATGTGCAAATGAAACAACCCAACATATATAAATTAAACAGATATATTATTTTGACAGGTTGAAAGAGGACAACCTTAAGTAGTTCTAGAAATTAGGAAATTAATTACAATTGCATTTTCCACAGATAACTTCTCCATGTTGGGTAACTATCATGCATAAATATGGTATCAGATGTTTAAATCGATATATAAAGATACATGCTTAGGATAAAAAAAGAAAATACTATGTCTATTCAATCTCTATTTAATTCTATTCAAACCCTGTTTAATTTCATGATTTCATGGATATCAAAAATATTTTACACTCATATGCTTAAAAAAGGAAAAGACTATGTCTATTCAACATCTATTTAACTCTATTTAAACCTTATTTAACTTCATAATTTTAGGGATAATATTTTATGCGGAAAAGACTATGTCTATTCAACCCCTATTTAATTCTATTCATATCTTATTTAATTTCATGATTTCAAGGATACTAAAAATATTTTATGTCCATATACTAAAAAAGGAAAAGACTATGTCTATTTAACCCTTATTTAATTATATTCAAACTTTATTTAATTCTTATGATTTCAGGGATATGAAAAATATTTTATGTCCACATACTAAAAATATTATATTAAAAATATTCACACTAAAAATACAAAAAAGGGTAGTTTTACTTTAATAATATAGATTATAATCATTTTAAAATTGGTGACTGAGAATAATATTTGGAAAATAAAGGTTTGCGTAATTTTATTGATTTGCTTTAAAAAAATGCATGCATTGCATTCAGTCATTAGAAAATAGGATTTGTATTAGTTAATATGTCAAGTTAGATAAACCATGATAAATAAATCTAACATTAAAAAAGATTTATTAGATATTTAATTTTATAGATAGTACACATACTATTTTTGACAAATATATTCATTATATTATATCAAAAAGATAAAAGAAAAATGACAATAATAATAATGAGATAGGGGGTAGAGAGAGACGGAAAAAGGCAATACGTGCATCGATTGAATACATTATCTTACCAAATATCTTCTTGCTTTTCAGACAAAATATCTTGCCCATTGTTTGGTTTTGCTTTACAGTTCGAATCCAACTCCAAACCAGCTGGTCAAGTACTTTTAGAGTGGCAAATCCGTAAATTGGGTGAAAACTCATGGTCGAAACAGGGCAAGCACTCGAAGGAAGCGCGGTCGAACGAACGAACTTCGGATGGTACAGAGTAACGTGTGGCTGGAGTTGTTCCGGAACCTTCGAGCGACACGTGGAAGATTCCCGGCAGCCAAAATGCCACGACTCGACTGGGAGGTCGCCGCGTCATCACTTACCTAAGTCTTTATCTAACTCAAAAACTCACAGCAATCCACAGCTAATACTTTAATAATTTATTTAAAAAAATTAAAATAAAAAAATTTATTAATATCAGAAATATCTAGAGAGCACTAGCATATAAATAGATACCGCTTCTAGCCTTCTCGAAAATTTCTACTTCCTCTTCTAGATTCTGAACGGACTGAATATAAGAAAACCATCCCTCTTCATATCAAAGCTTTACCAAACCCAGTCGCCAAATTGAGTGTATTTTAGAACCAAGACAAGAACATCATCAGAAAGTGATTTTTATTTACTGGGTACTTCCTAGTTTCATCATAGGATACGAGGAGGAGTTAAAGTTCCAATCTTTTTCGATGTCGCCAGAGATTGTTGACAGGTTAGTTGATGTTTTCTGTTTCTTTTGTATTCCTGGTTTAGATTTTTCACAAAAATTGTTTTTTCTCGTGAGATTTGACTCAAGAAGAGGGCGGTGTTGATTTCTTTAACTTGAATGCTTCTTCGTTTTTTTCGTTTATTTTCCGAGTAATAAACGCGTGTATAGAAGGAGAGTGTGATTTTTTTTCCTTTCTATAATTAAATTGGAAGTGGAGTCGATTTTGTGTGCTGTAATTAATTTAAATTGAGATTTTGTTTGCTTTTTCGCTAAGCAATTTCTTGTTGTTATCCAAATTGGATTATTACTAGGAAAGGGAAGTTAAATTAGTTTCTTGAAGACCAAGTTTGACTTCTCTTATAAATACCAATATTGTCTAGTTATTTTGGTGTTTTAGGGTTTCTCTTGTGATTAGGTTTTAACATGACTCTATCTCCCAGGAAAAGGAAATCTCGAAGAAGAGACGGGTCAGCATCCGTGGCTGAAACTCTAGCAAAGTGGAAAGAGTACAATGCCCAATTGGATTCTCGGACCGATAAACCGGCTCGAAAAATGCCTGCAAAGGGTTCGAAGAAGGGATGTATGAAAGGTAAAGGAGGGCCCGAGAATTCGATGTGTAAATACAGGGGAGTAAGGCAGAGAACGTGGGGTAAATGGGTGGCTGAAATCCGAGAACCGAATCGTGGCAGCCGGCTTTGGTTAGGTACTTTCCCTACAGCCATAGAAGCTGCGATGGCATATGATGATGCTGCTAGGGCAATGTACGGAACAACCGCCCGGCTTAATCTCCCAAATGGGGTTCAATGTGCACCAGTTTCCTCCAATGAGGAGTCCTCATCGATCGCCACAGGTTCATCCGTCGGGACCCCGGTGGAGTCTACCTCATCATCTGAGGTGATAGGTGGTGCAAATGTGAAGCAAGAGGACCATGATGGAGAGTCAAATGTTATCCCTAACAAGGTCCCTAACAAGGTCGAGGTAAAGAACGAAAACGATCAAGTTGGAGATCTTGGGGATCTGGATTGGTGCAACGACTATTCATTGGGAGAACTATTTGATGTGGATGAGTTGCTTAGGACTTTGGAGGATGATCCAATCTTTTCAACCGATACAACGTTGGATACTGTTAACAGTTCCGGGCTGTCAACCTACTAGTCACTTAAGTTTAATGATGTCTACTTAGTGCTAGTTTGTTCGGACAATTTAAATTTTTAGGAATGAATTGTCTGATGATCCATCGAAGGTATATATTTGTTTAATTAGTTCTTTGAAGTCTAACCAATGTTAGATTGGGGATGCTTGCAAACCATTCTTTTGCAAGACATGCTTGATGTAAATATACTTTTCTAATTTTGTTACTATCTTTTTAGTATGGTAAATAGAAATGGGAAATCTTGTTCTGGCTTCCCTAAATCCAAGTTTGATTTGTGTGGTATGTTATATATGTCAACGTTGTATCTCTTTATATCCAAATCATTGTTTGCGGTTTTCATTTTCAAATCAAATGATATTGAACCGATACATGTATGATACATATATGATATTGATGAAAAATTGACAGTTTTATTCATAACACTGATTAAATCGAATTGATACTGATCTAACAGTAATAAGTACTAATATGAATTCCATATAAATAAAAATTTAATGATCCAAACAGGTTAATATAAACAGCGCTTTGGGATGAAACGAAGGCAAAAGTCCAATGAGTTGTTATTGTTCTTCCAATTTCTTAGGGCCGAGTGATAATTTAGTGCTGTGCTGGATTGAATTTTTCCCGACCCGAAAACTTGTCACACTGTTTTTATCTGCTTTTGTGAAAAATGTTAGCCGGATTCTTTTTCGTAGCATGAATCTTAGAGTCTAATCAACTGAAAAACGATTTTGTATCTCTTATTTCTGTTAAATGATTTTGTCTTTTCTGAAGATGAAGATGGATTAGGTATACCTAATGGTCATTGTGAAATTTAAGGAAAAAGATTTTTTCAGAGATTAGGGGAGGACATCGTTAATGCTCAATAAGATTTGTTCGTCTCAAGAACTTGCGACTTGTAGCTCTCTGTTTCATGTGATGGCTGGAGATGGATGCGACTTAGTGCACACTAGAATTTTCCCTCTAGCAATATTATATACTGCTTCCTATGTACTCCTCTAGAAAACGTTAATCAATAACTTCGGCTTTACATGAAGTATAATACTTATGATTGCTATTGGCTGCTCACATATAAGGGAAATTGAATTTTAATTCAATGTGAAATAGGAATTAGGGGTTCAAACGAGGTGCGTTCTTGGTGGTTCAGGTTTGATTGATTAAAAATTTAATGGGCTCAAGCTGAGTGGGGCTTCTATCAAGATTGAAATATACAAGCTTGGGTTTGAGCCCGTTAAGAATTATTGAGCCCAAGCTCTGTTCATTTAAAGAACCTCGGCTTGTTATCTTCTCCCTTTTGTCTCTCTCAATCTTTCTCCTCCACCCTTCTCTACATGACTCGACACCACCATCACATCCAAAACCGAACAACACCAACCATCACCGGTAGCCCCGTACGCGAACTATCAATAATGGATTTATAAATCACCGCCGGCCACGACTCTAAACTAACACCATAGTGAAACCATCAACATCAACCACTAAAACACCATACCAAATCGAGCATCACAACTGCAAAACCACTACCAATGTTACATAGCTTTTCTGATGTGGTCAATAATAATTCAATCAATATTTTTCTAGTATCTTTAATTGGATATTTAATTATTTTATTTATGTATTTTAATGACATTTTTTTCGTTATCATTCAAAAAAATATCTTTTGAATGCCATTTAATATTATTTAATAGGATGTCTTTTAGTCTTTTTTTTTGCATGTTTCAAGCTTGTTATAAGTGTATGTCCTAAAGCAATGAAAAAAAATTAGTTATCATTTTTCTATGAGAACCCATCATTGTTTTTTTCTCAAATTTTGAATTCATCATAGAATTTTGAATTTTGATGCCATTAGCCTAAGAATTTCATAATCAATAGGCTTTTGAAGATCTCAAGTTAGTATTCATACGCGAATCAACGTCTGACGATAAATTCTTAATTAATCTATTACGTTAGATTGGTATCAGAACCACGTTCGCTTTTGGATTGTCATGGTGCCTCGCAAACAAACCATCGACGACATGTGGATGATATATATGAACGTGATGATTTAGATCAAAGCCCTAAAGGACATGCTTGTCTATTGGAGATAGGGAACAAATTTTATACCAACGTGACAATTGGAGGGTATGGTTGTCATGATTTCTCCTGTAATACGATTCCTATATATGTTGTTGAAAAATTGTGTTTTAACTATAGTTGACCATCCGTGTCTGTATGAAGTGATTCATAACAATTAATCAATTTGGGTAACAAAACAAGCACATTATCTTTTTCTTCAGGGACATATTATAAAGATTCAATTTTAAGTGATATCGCACACATATATGATTGTCACATACACTTGGGCCAACTATGGATATCATATCGTGATATGAGTCACGATCTTATAAACAATTATTATCACTTTACTATGGGAAGAAAATTCGTCTTGGTACCCATGATAAAAGAATATGTGCAACAGGAGGTAGAATTGTTAAAGGGTCAAGTGAAAGATTGGTTGGATGAGAAATTCGAGGTTGATGTTATAAGAAAAAGTTAAAGAGAATATAGATGAAGATATTGTTGATACTGATGTTGTTGAATGGGAGGTTGTGACTAGAGATGGTAGAGAAACAATGATGGCTAAGGAGGTTGTTGAAGAAATTACAATCCCTATAATAGCAAGTTCTATTGTAGCGGAGTTTCACGATATATTTTCTATTGATTTCTTAGATGAATTACCTCTGTCACTTGATATTTAGCATAAGATTGATCTTGAACATGGGGCAAAACATAAAGAGTTATTTTTTGAGGGTTTAATTTAGAAGAGTCTAGGCTCTTGTGTAGTTTCAGCCCTTATAACACCTACGAAAAAAGAGCCATGGCGTTTGTGCATGATAACTCCAAGCAATTCTTGCATGATAAGGTGAAAATTCGAGGCAATTTTGTCAAACCTAAGGGGAATGATGAGGTCAACAATGATTCAATCAATACTTTTTTAATATCTTTTAATAGGCTTTAATTGGATATTTAATTATTTTTCATTTATGTCTTTTAATGATATTTTTTTTGTTATCATTCAAAAGAATGTTTTTGAATGCCATTTCATGTCATTTAATAGGATGCCTTTTTTAGTCTTTTTTTTTTTTTGCAGGTTTCAAGCTTTTTTATAAATGTATGTCTTAGGGCAATGAAAAAAATCATTTATTATTTTTTCAGTGAAATTATATAGAGCTGTTATTGCTCTTCCCAAATTTTGAATTCATCATAGGATTTTGAATCTTGATGCCATTAGCCTAAAATGCTCAGAATCAATAGGCTTTTGAAGATCTTAAGCCTGTATTAGTGCGTGAATCAATATCTTGCGATAAATCCTTAATTAGTTCGCTGCGCCACTTTCATTAAACACCACAAATCGAATTATCTACTACACGAACCAAGCTCAAAAGACGAACACCCAATAACTTAGAAAGACGCTAAAGGAACCCAAATACCAAACCCATTTCAAAACCACCATAATAAGCACAAACACCATAATGTGGTAACTTGTTGGGTTGAGTTGGTGGTGTTCGATGGGAGTTGTGTGTGGCAGCAGGTCAATGTTGGTGTGTAGCTGGGTTGTTGACGTGGTGGCTGGTGAATCAAGTGGGCTGGGTTATGGTAGATTTCGGTAGGGGTTATGTGTGTTGGGTTAAGTGGTGAAGGAGGTAGTTGTTGAAGTTTCTGGTCTTGATTTGTGATGGGTTATGTGCGAGGATAGTAGTGAGGAGGAAAGAGAGGTGGTGATGGGTGGACAGTGCCTTAGTTTCTTCATGGTTAGTGTTAGGGTTAAGGTTAATGTTTAGTAGCTATTTTAAGGATTATTTGGCTAGCTCTTTTCAGTAAATAAACACTTTTTTTTTCTAACAAATTGTTTATCAAGAAATAGATATAGATAAAAAAAAATTTGGTAGTTCTCATGAAAAGATCAAATGTAGATGCAAATCGACATATTTACACATATTATTTTGATATAGATGAAAAACAAACCTTTAAATAAGAAGATAATTAGAGAGAGAGAACCCATTGCTGAGGAGGCAGTAGATTTTGAAGTTGTGAAGACTAGTAGTAAATGGGAAATGACAATCCATGCTTTATTTTTATAAAGTTATTATTTGTTGACTAAATTTTGTCTGTCCATATGGGGTTTGCTAAATCCAATTTGCATAATGAATTCAGAGATGATGTTTTATTATTATCATTTCCTAGGTAGAGAAGAGAAATTATGTTGATGGTGTTGCATTTGATATAATGTATTATTTTTTTTTTAATTTTGCTTTAGTTTCAATTAAAATAAATTAGCAAATATAGCATGTGGTAGAAGTATATCAAAAAATGGTAAAAAATGACTCGCAAGCCTGAAGAAAAGTTTAGACTTAACTTGTTTAGCTAAATAGATCTGAGTTCAGACTCGAACTCGGCTCGCTTAGTTATATGAATAAGCTCGAATACCTTGCGAATCATTTTCCAATCCTAGAAATGTAATAAGATTATAATTTTTTTTCTTATAATAATAATAAATTATAAACTGTCACTTTGTTAAATAAATATTATAATAGCAACAAAGAAGAAATGAATAGCTACTGTTAATGTAACTTGACTATACGAGTCTCATGAGGTGTAAAATATGACTATAAGAGTCTCATGAGGTGTAATCAACATTTTAATCCTTGTATGGAGTAATAATTCTTCATAGTTAACTATTAAAGAACATATATGAAGAAAGAACTATTCCGCCGAATTCTAAAAGGAAAAAAAATATCATTTGTTTTGGAGATTTATTGCGATACAAATTCAGTCGTTGATTATTGAATTTTGCAAAAATTAATCTTGTGATGCTCTCTCTCTCTCTCTCTTCTCTCTCTCTCTATATATATATATATATATAATGTGCACTTGCGGTTTATATGTGGTATATGATCTTTAGCTGGAGTAATTTCGATTAGTTATGATATGTTTAACTTCAAAACAAATAAAAAAGCTATCAAATATATTCAAATTAATTACAAAAATAGCTTAATAAAATCGTATGTTAAAATTTCAATTGAAGTTGGTAAGTAAATATCAACTTAGTAGAAAATTAAAGTAGATATGGAAATCACGTATGACATGTGAGCTTATACAGTCCATTTTATAATTAATTCCACGTAGTCTATTTTTTGCAGTTAACTTAAAATTAAGATTATTTTAAAAATTATTTTAGGGGGAAAAAAAGTCTAAACTGGCCAAAAAAATTCTGATTTTAACAGAGGATCTTAGATCCTAATTGCTAGACTTCCCCTCTTAAAACGGTGACGCCTTCCTCGGCCTACCTAATTGGGATTCAGGTTTATCTATTTGATTTCATATTTACCTTTTACTTTTCTATGATTATCATTTTATTCCCAGCAAGTTTGCTTCTTATTCTACCATCTAAATTCTAGTTTTCTATTATTTACTACTTTCTTCCAAATT
The DNA here is from genome assembly GCA_024138025.1 of Combretum micranthum. Classification (NCBI taxonomy): domain Eukaryota; kingdom Viridiplantae; phylum Streptophyta; class Magnoliopsida; order Myrtales; family Combretaceae; genus Combretum; species Combretum micranthum. The sequence continues at coordinate 248,283 of JAMXBD010000491.1, read as the reverse complement.
TCACATGCACATACAGTAATATTCTCAATTAATTTAATAAAAGAATGTTTAGGTGATTCCTATGAAATGAAAAAATTGAAAATCCTATTTTTATATAGCATTAGAATCGGATATATTTATCCAACCTATTTGTTAAATAATCTTGTGAAAAGGCCCAGCCCCTAGGTACTAAAATCGAATAAGAACAGGTTTATCAATAGGCATTATCTATTTGTTAATCTTTGCAAATTATACTTAAAAGGATCAATATCGTTGCATCTAGAATGACAAATTTAAATACTGAAATTTTATGCTAACCCGAATGAAATTCTATAGTTCTATTACGGGATCATTTCATCAATAATATTACTATTGAATTAATTATAACAATTTAATGGAAAAAATATATATTCCGAATTTATTATAGTTGAAATAGATTTCAGCCATCCAATGAATTAGTCCAATTAAATATTTTCTCCACTGATGTATCAAATTGATTAAGACTGAATGGATGATCCAAAGAGGGTCCCTCAAGGGTCCAGTCGATCAGGCAAGCCCGATAAATGGGGAGCTTGAACTCATATCAGGCCTAGGGTTCAGGTTTTGATAATAAAAGGCAGGCTATTTCGGTTTTTTGCATGGGCCCCGACTAAATGGAGCACCTCATGACGCGCAGAAAACAGAAAATTGAAAACCTACCACTATTATTGTTATAATAAATTTCATTTTTTTTTTTTTTCCAAAAATATTAGATATAAGTGGCTGAGATTTTTTTTTTTTTATCTATTACAATGGGAGAAAGGTAATTTAAATCTAATTCATTAGTGTTTACACTATAAAGATAAAGTAACATCAATGACTGAAGAACTTTTATTAACTAAAATATAAAGAATATACAGATAGGTCCAATGCCATTGTAGAAATTAATTTTTTTAAGCTTTGAGATTGGAGAAAATTCAAGACTTTTATGGCTTACCGTCATCTTTACATAAATACAATTTTTATTTATAGTAAAGAAAATTTGTTTGCATGTGTGTTATTAATTATTTAATACATAGTTATGTATAGAGATGCAACTAGACAGATAATTATAAGATACTCAATCAGCTGAAAAACACATTTGTTTAAGGGTCGGGTTTGGACATCCCTTAAAACTATATAGGGTTTAGAGCGTGTTATGGATCTAATATAGATACCTATAGGGAACCTAACCCAACAAATAATTCCTATGGGGTTTATTTATTGCCTACTTTAAAATATTTGTTTCTACTTATAATCTCTATCTCTTATTAAATAATTTATGAATACAAATAAGTTTTATGATATTGGTTTTCCATAAAATCATTTGTAATATATCTAGTTGCGTTATTGCAAGAATACCAATAATTATCATAAGAGCCAAAAGAAAAAAATTGGCCGCAAAATGTTGTTAAGCACTCTTATGGAGTGAGTTTGGTAAGCTAGAAACCCATAGGAGCATGTTAGAAAAAACCTATATATCTTGTTCACTTTGATATATGGAATAAGGGGTGAACTGAATTTTTATTTAGTAGAAATGTAATAGAGTGTTAATGATTATTACAAAGGTCACTTGATATATATATATATATATATGTATATATAAAGTAATAATTAGAGTAAAAGCAAATTATCTATAATTCTCATTGTCTTTATTAAAGACAAATGATAATTGTATAGGGGGTATCTTCAAAACATGGGTATTTACTACAAAGATTCGAAATACACCTTTAAAAGACAATTAATGTATGTGGGTATATGAGTTGTTATTCATCATTTTATGTAATATATTATGAATTGTCATTCTAATCAACTAAATACCATAATAACAACTTTATGTGGAATAATGCGTGAATGAATAGTTATTCTTCTAAAGTGAACAAGCTAATGATGTTTAAGGCATGCTCAGTAAGCCCCATAGGGAATCAGGATGAGCTCAAGTTTTACATAACCCGTACCAAACCCACCCTTTTCGCATCCCTAATTATACGAATGACTATTCTTTTAGTTGAAAGAATGATGGATGATTTAAGCCATGGGTCTGTTTGGATTGTCTTATTTTCATATATATCTTACTTGTATTTGATTTGTATTTGTATCTTATTTGTTTACAAGTAAAATTTTCTATTTTTCATCTGTATATTTCTTAATAAACATTTATTTGAAGACGACAAAAATAAAATAAGTAATAAAAAAGATGAAACAAACAGACCTAACATTTTTAATACATTTTCTTTGTTTGTTGGCATTGAAGAGATAACTTATTATCGAATTTTACTATCTCCTTATAAACAATCTAATATTGATAGATGAGATTATAAATATACTCATGAATCATTTAATTAGATATTAAACTGGCTACCTTAATATTTAAAGTTCAAGTACTAAATTAAAATTTCATGAAAAAGATTGTGACTAAATTTGGCATCTTTCCTAACGAAAATGACCAATAGTTTTTATTGTAAATTTATTGAGATTTTATATTGGATGGTTCAGTTAAATAAAAAAACACGTACCTTTATTTTAAGAATATAGATATATGTGTATATGTATCGGCAGTCTTATTAAGATTACCGTGTACTGACTGGCTTTACAGAAAACAACAGGCTGATGGTTCAAAATATATAGGCACAGTAATTAGGTCCGCCGCCCCGGAGCCTGAAAACCAGGGCTAGTTAAGCCTGGGACAGGACAAAGCCGGTCCGAACAGTAATAGCTACTTGAACCGATGGGATACAGCAACTTGATAGCCAACAAGAAAGAATTTAATGGGTATTATATATAATATATGATGTGTAATTATTAATAAATTTTTAACATGTGACTATAAGAATGATGAAAACTACTAATTATCTCGTTCATTTGTTAGCTTATAATTGATAGTTACACATTATGTGTGTGTATATATATATATATATCTATAAAGTATGTATTAACCATTCATATTTTCTGATTGGCGGCTCTCCTGGGAAAAAATTTCCACGTATAGATATCAAATTAATGGACATCAAAATTTGCATTTTAATTTAGATGTATAGATATGTAAATGGAAAATATATTGTGGTCTATATTATAATTAATTAAGGGATATATTAAGGAGCAAGCTCTACTGTATGTAAACGTCGTACAATTAGATAGACTAGAAATGAAATTGAACTTATTAAGAAAATAGAATAAAAAAGTAATAATTATTATTTTATCTAAGTACATTTGAAATGATAATATCTAGATATGAATATGCCGTTGTCTTAAAGTTATGAGTTGATTGTCAACTAGATTTTCATGCATAAGATACAACAATACGCATAAAAAAAAAATTAGAAGTAACTATTTCAAATTGTTATTCATTAATAACCCATGCCGTTAAAGTAAAAAAATTGACTTAATTATAAGATAGGTATACGTATTGTAATTCAAATTTTACTGTCTTGCTTGGAAACAACCCATCTCCTTTAGCTGATCCCATGCTTGTATGTTAAAATCACCTATATATCAAACAAGTAAGCCAATTTATGAGTTATGTTTAGCTAGTTTGATAGTTTTATGAATATTTCTTAAATCAGAAGACAAACTTACTATATTTAAATAGGGAAGCACTTTTATATATGAGTTTACTCAATTTTTTTTAATCAATTGCATATTTGCTTTTGAAAATACCTCTTTTCCTATCTTGATAATACTTAGACTCACATATATCTACTTATAAAAAATCTAACCATCTTGCTGTCAAATTATCAACTTAAGTATCAGAGTGATTGGACCAAACAATCCTCGATACTCATTAATCATCTTTTGTCTTATAGACTCAAGTTCAATAGATTCTCGGCTTGCTAGACCCAATTCTTAAAAAATAATGTTCCAGTATATTGATATGTCTATAGGAAAAAATGTAATCGAAATATATATTTTCATACAAAAGTTTTACATAACGTATTCATAATATTAATATGTGAATAATATTTCATTATAAGTACAAAAACAGGTTATACATTGAATGCATCGATCAATAATGATAAGTTTATTACGACGCTTTTTGTAAAATAACCAAATCAAGCCATTTTAAGGGGTAAAAAAAATTAAAAAAGAAAATGGAGAACTATTGACCGCTCACAAGTAATGATTTCCTTAAAATAAACAACTGCTAGTTTTCAACGCGTTTTTTCCCTTGTATTTTAGTATCACCCGCGAAAATTGGAACTACAGAGAAGACTTTGAACATTCTCTCACACAGCATTCCTGAAATTTACACTCATTGGAATAACAATGCCGAATATTCTATCTCTTTCTTCTTTAAACCCTTTGAAAGTGCCAAACACAACCCTTAAAAAAAGGTTTTTAAAAATAAAATTTCACGATAAAAAAACTAGTAAAATAAGTTATATTTCTATAAATAAAAACAATAATCAGATAAAAATTTTATCATTAAATCCCTATTTTTCTGTGGTGAAAACTTTTATATTTCAATGACATCTAACACGAGTCTATCAACAAAATCAATCAAGCACCATTTCTTCTACAATTTTTTTCTTTTTAAATAAAAAAAAAAGAAGGAAAAACCTTTAAGATGATGACCTCCTCCATGAGGTAATCTCTACGGTAGAGTAAATGCTGGTCTAATTCAAACCCCTCTTGTCCTCTTCAGCACTTATGAGAGTTTCTTCGTGGAAGCTTCTCAACAACCTCCAAAAATAAAATCCAACTTGTATATGTGACCAATTTGCAAGTAATAAATCTTATTGCTTCGGAGTTCGTCAAGGGCCACACCCAGCCCGTGTTCATCTTGATTGACTCGGTAGGCGCGCAGCATTATTTCCAGCAAAATAATTTAATACTAATAACATAAATAAGAAGAAGGATCACCACGACCAAATATTAATTTAATGTTTTGGTTACGGGTTCTTTGCATTGGAACATGTACTAAACGTATCTCATTTGTAGGTTAAAATGTCATCATCATTTTTGTTTTCCGAGAAAATAGTGTTTTTGTTTGATTGGGTGTGCATAGATGCATGGGTTTTATTCGACCGAATACATTGTACGTCTGCTTTAAAGTTAATTTAAGCATATGGATAATTGTTTCTTTAGGTCTCAAGGTATAGGGATGAAATGTTTATTTATAAATAACATATGTTATTTCTTGTATGATGTATATAGGCTGCAGAAAGATTCATTGATACAATAAACTACACGTTCAGTTGAACAATAGAGTTGGGTAGCAAAAAAGTGCTAATGTTTTTCAAACAACGGTTAATATCATGAATGATAACTAAACTTTAAAAGAATATTTTACTTTAAAATTAATTAATTTAATATTTGAATTTTGAGCTTGATCAACTTAGTACTGAAAGAAATTTCATGCACACCAGTGGTACCTTCATAATATTGGTTAGCGTTAGGAGTGAGTAAGTATAGGATGGGTAGGGTATGAAGTACTACTCGTACCCTATCCTATATGCTATAGAGTATTAGATTCGATACCTGAAACCTACCATGTAGTATCTTTTATCAACCCTATACCCTATAAAACTTATAGGGTACAAGGTACCTCATGGAACCTGTTGATTTACTTATGAAATATATTTTTTTTTTCATATTTTCATAAATTTAAGGTTTATAGTATTTTATATCATATAGACCTTAATTTCATACATTCACTATAAATAGCATGTGGAAAGGAATTTTAAAAGTAATTTGTTAGTATCACAAGTTCTACAATGTGTATAATCTATTTATGTGGGGAAGCTGAAACTTATAAAAAAAAATCTATCAAACGTGTTTATATGATATTAAATAAAATTGTAGCAGATTCTAAAATAAAAAACTTTGGAGCAATTTTCATATTAACTAGTCATATAAAATAAATAACATATCTATATAATTTGAGAGCTCAAGTATATACATACAACTATAGGCGTTTTAAAATAAAAATAACAAGTGTTTCTAAAATAAAATAGTACAAATTTTTCTATAGAGAAAATTTTTGGAAGATAATTTGCAAAATAATAATCTTGAGTAAAAAGTGGTCATCAAATAAAAAATGAAGTATTGTTATTTATTTTGTGTATATTAACATTGCTTTATAATATTTAATAAGATAGATATAATATATTCTAAAATCTGTACTAGTATAGGTCCCAGGGTGGGTAAAGGATATGAAAACCCCATACCCGTATCCTATCCCGTGAAAGCAGGTTCCGTAAAATCTGTACTCGACCCTACCTTATAGTTTTTAATACCCACTCGAACTATACTCAGTCGAGTAAAGTCTGGGTGGGTATCCTATACGACAGGATTACCTGCTCACCTCTAGTTAAAATATACAAAATGTTTTTTTACATACTAAATTGATCAATTTTAAATTTAATATACCTAATTGCATATTTTTCTAAAATTAAATATCATCCGCAACATTTACCCATTAAACAAATAGTAATAATGATGTATAGTTTTTATAAAACTATTCATATGTTAAAATTTTACCTGTACTATATGTCACTAATTAATGACACATTAAAAGCATTAAAGTTGAAAAGAGTTTTGTTAATACATTAATTGATGTTATAAATGAGTATAAGAAACAAAAAATATATAAATGAGTAATGCGCCTTACACCCTTCACCTCTATTTATCATTAAAATTGAAGTTCTTTACTAGGTTCTCAATAGTGTCCTAGAATTCTATGATATTATCACTTCAAGAAGTCTTTTTAAGAAGCATTTCTATTTTAAGTTCATTGAAAAGAGTTCTTATAATACAATAACTGATATTGTATATTTGCTTAAGGAGTATACTTAAACTTTATGCACTTTTTAGATAAAGTTTTATTATGTGAGCACTTCCAATGAAATATTGTTTTTCAAGTATATAAAGTAAGTATAACACCCATTCATAAAAACCAATGATAACTTAATATATACTATTTTAATCTAATAAATCAATATGAATACAATACTTCTACTTACATTGGCTTTACAGCTTTAAAATTAAAAGGGAAAATAGTAAATGCGGTACTTAAACACAAAAATTCAATTTAAAACCCATTTATTAAATTGATCAATTTAATATTTAATTAAATTTTTCATAACTATTTTTATTACATCTATAACACTGTTTACTTTGTTTTTTTAATATGGAGGAGGCAATTTGTCAGAATTACACAATGTTAAGGAAGTAATAAAAATTCCATGATAGACTATCCCTTCCACGTCAACAAACAGACCAAACTGTGTTACGGATGTAGTAAAAATAGACACGAAAAGTTTGATTAGATATTAGATTGATCATTTTAAAGTATAGAATGCAAATTGAAATTTTATATAAAATCGATGCATCAAATTTAACATTTATCCAAATAAAATTAGTGGGTCGGTCATCCATTCCATGTTGTCGGGCTGAATATATTCCAACTAGGGCTCAACTTGAGTTTAACTAATGTCATCCCAATGCCAACTTGATTCTTATCTATCCTATCACGATGCTTCGTAAAACCTTGGTATCCATCTCACCAAAATAAGACAACTTACATGCTACATTTTTTCCCTCTTTTCCTTTTCAAGAGTGCCATGTGATAGTGAATAGTTGGGCTTCCAACTTCCAACTAATAAAAGGGCTTCCAAGTTGATGGAGTTGGTGAAAGAAAAAGGAGAAAAGGGGGGATGTGACAGAAAAAGACAAAAGAGAAGGATGGGAGTTTCATCCTTAAGGAATTGTTTAAAGGTAACTTTGTGGACTATCAATTGTAATAAAAGTTTTAAGCGCCAATTAATATCAACTTAATTGATTTGATTACCTTACAATGATTGATTACCATCAAATAGTAATAAAGGAGACAAGTGGGTATTTTGAAGTGGGCTGTGACATGAATTTAACCAAAATTTAATAGCAATGTCAACTTGACAAATTTATTCCATAATCTTTGTACGATGTTTGTTATTATTTTATAATATATATATATATATATATATATATATTTTCCCGGTCCTTCCGTAGAATATCCTCAGCATCAGTGAAAAAAAAAAAAAAAGAAAAGAGAGCATAAATTTAAGGTAGCGTCCTCTCTCTTTTATATCTAGATAACGCAGCAGCATGTGAGGTATAATTATAGCATACGAAGTTTTGAGATATAACAATTTCAATAAAACTATGTGCAATTTAACGAGATCCCTTTATTAGAAAATAAAAATTAGTTAATTTTTCTTATAACATGAGAAAACAAATTTCTTTTACTAAAAAAGTAAAGTATATATTGACTTCTCAATATTTATTTATTTTTCTATTTTGGTTTTTACCCTTTTTTTTATATATATATGCTTAAACAATTTCTCACAAAACCAGTACTTTTATGGGCTCTATTTTTCCCCCATCATTCCCTTATCATTACGTTATTTTGCACTTATTCTTTGGAACCTTTTACAAAAATCCATTACTAACATGTGTCAACATAATTTTTTACTTTTTCTTTTTCTTACATATTATTAATTATTTTTATTATATTTTGTAATTTAATATAATAAATATAATTTTTATTGTATTACGTAATTAAACATATTTAATATCAATATTTTATTATGTTAATTATCGTGGACCAATTATACAGTTCAAGGATGGCAAAAAGCTTAACTAATTAAATGGAAGTCTAATTTTTATAGAAGTTTGAAAAATTGAGCACTTAAGTAATAAAAATATAATATAAAGAAATCAAATAAAAATAGTGGGTAAAGGTCAAAACTTAAATGACACAACCCGCCCCTTTTCAATAACAATTCATAATCAAATGTTTATGTGTTCAATTAACTAGGTATAAAAAACGGATTTCCCTCATATTTATTTTAAAGAATGATATTTAGAATATAGAAATATTTAATGATTATTGTTTAACTTATCTTTCAAGTTTTACATTGGTAAATGGCAAGAAATAAAGATTCAAGTTAGAAATGGATTGTCTCCATTTATTTTTCCTCAATTTCTTTTAACTTAACTACCTAAAATGCAATTATCACGGACCTTAAGGCTAAGGCCAACTCTTAAGGTTCATCAAGGACCAAATATAGGATAAACGCAAGGTCAAAATGACGCAGGATAAAGAGTTTAAAGATCAAAATTTGTAATAACAATGAAACTTTATGAGAGAATTTCTCAATAAGAACTTCAAATATCAAAAGTTAATAATAATTTGTACAAAGGATTACAATACCATTTATAAGGCTTGAATACTACCTTTAAGTTCCCTAAAATAAATGAAACGAAAACGGTAAAATAAATAAAATAGAAACGTCAAAATAAATGAAACAGAAACGGTAAAATAAATACGATCTTTAAGTCCCTAAAATAAATGAAACGGAAACGGTAAAATAAATAAAATAGAAACGTCAAAATAAATGAAACAGAAACGGTAAAATAAATTAAATTGGCAAGCCGGTCCATCTCCTACAGCTTGGTCTTCCTCCATTGCTTCTTCGACAACTCACTTGTTCGCGATCCCGTCTACATCAGTCTCCTCCACTTGAACAAGACTCGTCCTCGAGTCATTGGATAGGTCCGGATAGAGAGCATCTCCAGAATCATGAAACTTTGATAAATCTGCCACATTGAATGTTTTGGAAATACCCCAGCTGTCGGGCAAATCCACTATGTATGCATTATCATTTATGCGTTGCAGCACTGTATAAGGACCATACTTCTTTGGTTTAAGCTTGCTGTAGGTTCCTATAGGAAATCTCTTTGCGTAAGAAAACCATAACCTGATCACCCTCTTGAAATATTTCATGCCTTCGATGTTTATCAGCAGCTTGCTTATAGCGTTGATTGGCTTCTTCCAACCTTTGCTTTACCTCTTTCTGAACATCTACCACTTGCTCTGCCATATGCTTTGCTGGAATATTTATACTCTCTCCTTTAGCAATTTAAGTAAATCAAGAGTGTGTTGTGGTACCTTAGTGTAGACAATTGAAAAAGGAGATCTTCTTGTAGCACTATGAACAGCACTATTAAGGCAAACTCAGCCTGGGGAAGGATGATGTCCCATTGCTTGGTTTATCACCACAAAGACTGCGAACCATATTTCCCAAAGTTCGATTAACCGCTTCCGTCTAACCATCAGTTTGTGGATGAGCTGTGCTGCTAAATTGTAAATGAATCAAATAGCTTCCACAATGTTCTCAAAAATGACTCAAAAATTTGCTATCCGATCTGAAGTGATGGTTTGGAACTCCATGTAAACGAACGATTTTCCTTAAAGAACAATCTAGCCACACCAACCGCATCAGTAGTTTTTCTACAAGGAATGAAGTATGACATTTTAGAACACTGGTCAACAATTACAAAAATAGAATCGAATCCTCTCTGTGTATGTGGCAATCCCAGCACAAAATCTATGGACAAATCTTCCCAAATGTGTTCAGGCACTGGTAAAGGCATGTATAAACCAGTATTTTTAGAATACCCCTTTGATTTCTGACAAACATAACACTTCTTTACAAATCTGCTCACATCTCATCTGAGTTGTGGCCAGTAAAATCTCTCCCTCACTGCTGCTAGAGTTTTATCATGCCCTAAATGACCAAACAATCTACCCCCATGAAGATCACTAATGACCTTCTCTCTCAATGAAGTTCTTGGCAGACATAATTGATTCTCATGCATCAAATAACCATCAGATGAATAAAAACCAGAAACAAAATGATTATTTGATACCTGTTGCCATATGTCAAAAAAATCCATCTTGGCATATGCATCTTTAAGCTGCTCAAACCCCAAAATATCCTGACTCAAAGTCATCAACAAAGAAGCTCACACCTGCTTAAAGCATCTGCAACTTTTTTGAGCTCCAAATTTGTGTCTTAATCTGAATGAAACTTTTGTAGAAATTGACACATCTCGCATGCATGTCAGTACTTATTCTCTTTTGACTATTCAGATAATTTAGAGCCTCATGATCTGAAAATAACATAAATTCCTTTCTAATCAAGTAATGCTCCTAGATTTTAAGAACATGCACTATAGAATAAAACTCTTTGTCATAAGTGCTCCATTTTCGTCTGGCATCACTAAGTTTCTCACTAAAAATGCAATTGACCTCTTCGCTTGAGATAGAACCGCTCTTATGCCCACTCCACTGGCATCACAATCCACTTTAAACAACTTCTCAAAGTCTAGGAGAGCAAGTATTGGTGCCGTACTCAATTTTTCTTTTAAGATTGCAAAACTAGAATCTGCTTCTTCAGTCCACAAGAACTTTCCTTTCTTCAGACACTCTGTCATAGGTGCAGTAATAGTGCTAAAATTCCTAATAAACCTACGATAGAAAGCTGCTAAGCCATGAAAGCTTTGCAACTCGGAGACATTTTTAGGAGTAGGCCACTCTCTAATTGGCTGCACCTTTTTTTCATCAACCCGGACACCATTAGCTGAAACAACATAACCCAGAAAAAGCAACTTGTTTGTCATGAAACTACACTTCTTAAGATTTAATATATAATTTATTCTCGTGTAGGGCTGTCAGTACACTCTTCAAATGCAACAAGTGTTCATCCTCACATTTGCTATAGATCAAAATATCATCAAAATAACCCACTACAAATTTACCTATAAAAGGTTTTAATACCTGGTGCATTAGCCGCATGAATGTGCTGGGAGCATTGGATAACCCGAATGGCATGAATAACCACTCATATAAACCCTCCTTTGTCTTAAAGGTGGTTTTCCATTCGTCACCAGGCTGGATTCTAATTTGATGGTATCCATTCTTCAGATCTATTTTGGAAAACCATTTAGCCTCATGTAGCCTATCAAGCATGTCATCCAATCGTGGTATTGGAAATTTGTATCCCACAGTGATCATGTTTATAACCCTGCTATCCACACATATTCTCCAACTCTCATCTTTCTTGGGTGTCAATAAAGCAGGCACTGCATATGGGCTCAAACTCTCTTGGATCAAACCCCTTTTCAATAACTCCTCAACCTTCTCTTTGAGAATCTCACTCTCTTTCGGGTTCATCTTGTAATGTGGAAGATTAGGAAGGCTGGCTCCAGGAATAAGATCTATTTGGTGCTGAATGTCCCTCAATGGTGGCAACCCAGCTGGTATGTCATCTGGCATCAATTCCTTAAATTCCTGTAGCAAAGGGCGCTAACTTAGGCTGCTCCTCCACTTGCAACTCAACATCATTCATCAGAACCTGTTTCACAATTAACACATGCACTTGCCTAGTTTTTTTCATCTCAGCCCCAAAATCCTTCACCACAGATAAAACATACCCTTATCTGGTAAAGGAGTCTTGTCTTTCAGTGGTAGCAAAGTATATTTCACCCCTTCCCTTTCTAATTTATACATATTACTCTTTCCTGAATGTTGTGCATCAACATCATATTGCCAAAGCCTACCAAACAGGAGGTGGCACACATCCATATCAACTATATCACAATACACAACATCATTATACTTATCTATGGAGAATGGAACCTTGCAGTGTTCCGTTACTTCAATTTTTCCAGTGGCTAACTTAATCCACCCCAAAGTATAAGGATTTGGATGTTTCTCTACAGGCAATCTCAATTTTTGAACTGTCTTCTTTCCTATTATATTTTCACAACTACCGCTATCAACAATCACACAAACACCTTACCATCGATAGTACATCTAGTTCTGAACAATTGGTGGCGCTGGGTATGATCTTCAGACTTGGTGTCAGCATCAACCTTCGAACAACATACACTCCCCCTCTCTTCTTCATCATATTCCTCCTCCTCATCTCCATCGGCTTCACAACAGATGCCTTCATCACCTTCTTCTTTTTCTACAATATTAACGGTCTTTCTCTTAGGACATTCATTAGATCTATGCCTCGGTTGACCACAACGAAAGCACTTCCCCACCATGGGTCTCGCATAAGGATTATCTATCTTCTTGCCCTCTTTATCCTGTCCCTCATTCATAGGACGTTTTCCTGCAACTTTATCCTCTAAGGATTTGTTCTTTACATTGAATCCACGATTCGTTTGGTCTTCTACCTCTTTGCTCTTCTCCTTTAACCAGGTAGTAGATCTATATCCCTCATAATTTCTATTTCCACGCTTTTGCTGCATCAATTCAGCCCTCAGTGCCAGATTCTTTGCCTCACTCAAGGTGCGAATTACCTAGACCCCAATTCTATCCCGCAAGGTTGGTTTCAATCCTTCCAAATACCGAGCCACCAGCTGACCTTCAGGTTCTATAAGATTATTTCTTTTTGCTAACCTCATAAATTCAGCAGTAAACTCATAGACAGATTTATTTTCTTGTTGACACCTCTAATACTATTGAAACACAATCTGCTCATAATTAGGCGATAGGAATTCTGATTTCATTAAATACTTCATCCGATACCAAGTGCGAACCGGACCCTTTCCTTCTCGTTCTCGCCTATATTGAATCTGCTCCCACCATGCAGAAGCCATTCCCTTTAATCGACTTGCCACTAACTTGACTTTTCTTTCGGGAGGAGTCTCCGCATAATCAAAGAACCGATCCACATCAGCAACCTAATCTAAAAATTCTTCAATTTCAAGATTTCCATTAAAATATGGGATGTCAACTTTCAATCGAAAGTCTCCACCATCTCAGTCATCATAACCATGTCTTCTATACCCGCCATATCGCTGATTTCGAAAATTTCCAGTATCTCTATCATCATAATCATTCCGTCTTCGACCACCGTATGGTGGATTGCGAGTAAACCGAGGTGGTCCTACATCGCTCTCTTCAGAATTTTCATCATAGATAAGTTGTCTATGGGCAGGATTTGGTCTGTCAATAGGTTCCCCACGAGCTACATTGTCCCCTGGTCTTCTATTGTCATCCCGTCTCCTTTTTGCATCAATTTTCAAAGCAACCAGACGATCTACAATCTCATCAAGACGTTCCTCGAAACAATGGAATCTGTGACCCATCCATTACTCTAGACGTCGCTCCAATCATTGCAACGCCTCGTCCTCCTGAGAGGCTTCACCCTCCTGAACACCGTCACGGAGAGCGCTATCACTGTAGGTAGCCATCCTCGCTCTGATACCACCTGACGCAGCGTAAAGCGTTCAAAGATCAAAATTTGCTGCAATGCAAACTTTATGAGAGAATTTCTCAATAAGGAACTTCAAATATCAAAAGTTAATAATAATCTGTACAAATGATTATAATGCCATTTAAAAGCTTGAATACGACCTTTAAGTTCTCTAAAATAAATGAAACGAAAACGGTAAAATAAATAAAATAGAAACGTCAAAATAAATGAAACAGAAACGGTAAAATAAATACGACCTTTAAGTCCCCTAAAATAAATGAAACGGAAACAGTAAAATAAATAAAATAGAAACGTCAAAATAAATGAAACAGAAACGGTAAAATAAATTAAATTGGCAAGCTAGTCCATCTCCTACAGCTTGGTCTTCCTCCATTGCTTCTTTCACAACTCACTTGTTCGCGATCCCATCTACATCAAAAAATCCAATAAAGGTTCCAAGTGATGGAGAAGTTCCAAAAGACTTTTAAATATTCCAAATTATTCATATTCATTATACCATATTAGGTAAGATAGGTAAAAATAGTAGATATGAATAACTTATAACCATGAGATCAAGTGAATCTCGACCATTAATTTATATAGACCAATTATGTTGAACTCTTTGAATGCAAGGATAATGTTGAGCTCTTTAAAGGTTAGGATGGAGAAGGTTAAGTCAAGCATAGTCGAGACAAAGGAGCAAGTCGAGAAGGTCAAAGCACACAATGAGAATATTGAGGAGGAACTCAAGAGTGAAGTATACGCAGACTTAAACCAAGTTTAAGGGGAGCTTAGTGAAGGGATCGAGGCCTTGAGCAAAAGGTGAAAACCTCTAATGCGCAAGTTGATGCACTTAAAGCCAAGAAAAAAGCTTATTAGGCAAAAACTAATGCTACATTAGTGACAATGCATCAGGAAGTAGAGGACCTTAAGGCTTAATTGATATCCTGTAGGGTTGTAATAATAAATGGATAAAATACATTGTAAGGTATTAACATTTAGGGGATAAGTTCATTTATGGTACTAACATTTCAAATGATTAAAAAAAGAAATTAACATTTCATAACTAAGTTAAATAAGGTATTCTTTAAGAAAATGTGCGGAAATTTCATAAAAAAATTTAAAAGTTAAAACTTTAAATAAACTTTATAAAATATTAATATCTTATTTGATTTACATTACAAAATGTTGAATCCTTTTTTTTTTTCAATCATTGAAAACATTAACATCTTAAATAAACTAATCCCTAAATGTCGATACGTTCCAGTATAATTTACCAATAACAAATGGTATAACCATTCAACTAATGTACATGGTCGATGTCCAAAGCCATAGTATTTCCAAATAATTGGATTAGCTTGAGAAGTGGATAACTTCCTGTGAGGACTGGAGCAATATTTCAATGTGGTAGGATTGATCAACGATCTAAGTGAGCTACATACAACTACCATATATTTAAAAGGTTCCGCAATGATTTGGTAACGTAAGAAGACCAGTATTGTCACCACTTAGGGTTTTATCTAAAAATTTTGCTAAAAAACCATGCATCACTAGGCTTGATTGTACATACATATTACGAAGTGGAAGCTACATTGCAGGTTTTTTTAACCAATTTTAAGCCCATTTAACCAACCATTATCATTTTTATCATTTTACACACAATTACAACAACAATAATAATAAAGAGATAAAGGAAGAAGAAGATTACACCATATTTCACGTGGAGTTCGACCTACCCTAGTCTCCATAGTCCACAATTTGCCTCATTCAATGAAAACTTCACAGAATTCATTCAACCAAAACAATTGCCTCACAAAGAGCATTTCACAACAATGCCTCACCAAGAGAAGACTTCACATTGCTTCAATACAAAAGACTTCACTCGATGCCTTCATAACAGGTAGAACTACACACAGGTGCCTCAACACATAAGGACTTCATTAGAACACTCACAAACAAATGAATGAATAGTATCTTACGATATTAGCTCACTAAATTCACGAATGATACTATTCACTTAATAGAAAGAAACAAAAAATAGAGAGTATTTTTACATGATATATGCAAGTTAAGCTTACTCTCTTCTCTCTCCTTTAATCTCTCTTAAAAAATACTCCGAAACATTCTATATATATTAGCTTTAAATATAAAGCCATTTACCCTCAAAAAAACCTCTAACGATCGAATTTAAAATTATGCAACAGCTACTTTTTAAACTATCGCACCCTGGACTTGTTGCTCCCTAAACGCATTGCGACTCAATTTATCTCATGACCAAGTATGAGCTTATCAAGCCTCAGATTTAAACATGTTGCACCTTGGAGTTAAATTTGTCGAGCCCTCAACGTAACCCACGACCAAGTCTATACATCTTGTTTAGTTCCATTTATCGCACATTGGATTTACACTTTGATTAGACCAATCAAGCCCTCGATGAAGGCCGCAATCAAGACTAGGCATGACAACTTGTTCCTGCACAATCTATAGAGAATAACACATATATAAACTCAAATATATATATATACACATTAAAGTTTAAACATATCAAAAACAAGTTTTGCTTACTAAATATAACTTAATTAAGTTATAAAGTGTTTGTGCAAGACGTTTTCTCATAAGAAAAAGATGGTAACCAACCTTAGTTCATCAGAATTCGAGAGGCAATTCTTCCTTCAAAATGCCCCTTGAGAAACTAAGATCAAGCTCCAACACTAAACATAAAAGGGGGAAGTAAAGCAGTATGTGTAGGATTTCTTGGATTTGATGTTGGAGATACCTTATTTGAACCTTGATATACACTTATAATGTTCCTTGATAGGTTAAAATCGTGGTTATATTAAAGTCAGAAAGAGCAAGGGTGCATGACACTATAAGGGCCATAGCAATTGCAGAGAGCCCAATAGAATATAAGAAAACTGAGTCCAAGCCCTCCACCAACAAGAGAAGAGTAGTCTTGAGAAGGAGAAAGGTGGTAATTCTTTAAAGGAGAAGAGAAAAGTAGAAGAAAAGGATGAAAAGAAGAGGAACCTGTAAGAGATAAACTACTACTTTTGTAATGGATCACACTTCGCACCCTTAGTGGCAGAGTAAAGCTTAGATGATGGCAAAGAAGCTAAGTAGGGTACATTATGGGTCTTGAGTGTAATAAAGATTCAGGTAATAGAGAGGTATAAAGGTTTTATGCACATCTAGGTACAAGTTACAAGTGCGAGATTGAATGCTCTCATTGATACTAGGGCCTTTCATTTTCTTTTATCAAATTAATAGCAGCTAAGTTAAGTAGATGATAAATACTTGGCTTAATACAATAAATTCAAAGGAAAGAAATTCATGGAGGTGATAAACGTAAATGACTTATAATTTGTGATTAGGATGAAACTCCTTTACAATATTGATAATCTAATTATGCCCTACGCTAGTTGTTTCTTGGTGTTGGATAGTAAAGCACAAAACATCATTCCTATGATTACGAAGATTAGACAAATTATAAAGTTCTCATCAGCAATGCAAATAGCTAAAGCACTCAAGAAGAATGAAGTAATGTATTTGTCAACTTTGAACATTAAAACTAAAAGGGAAAAAGGAGTAGTATCACCTTAAGTGAGGGAGCTACTAGTAGAATTTAGAGAAGTAATACCTAGCTGCGAAGGAGACTCCTACCAAGGCAACAAGTAAACCATATGATAAAGCTTAAACTTAGAGCCAAGCCTTTCATAGTAGTACCCTTCTAAATGTCTTATCATGAATTAAAGGAACTTAGATGTCAATTGAAGGACCTATTAGATGCTGGCTTTGTTTAGCCTCAAAGGCTCCATTTAAGGCTTTAGGGCTCTTTTAGAAGAAGCATGATGGCTCGTTATAGATGTGCATCATATACTAAGCGTTGAATAAAGTTATAGTGATAAATAAATATCACATACCACTAGTGTTAAACCTATTTGATTGGTTAGGGGAGGCAACATATTTCTCTAAGTTGGATCTACAACCTAGGTATTACCAAGTGAGCGTTACGAAAGGCGACAAACCTAAGAATTCTTGTGTTACTGGCTATGGTGCCTTTAAATTTCATTGTGATGTTATTTGACCTTATGAATGCATCGACTACTTTTTGCAATATGATGAATTGACTCGTAGCACCTTTCTTTGATAGATTTGTAGTGGTATACATAGATGACATAATAATTATTAAAGGTTACACAATAGGCTTTAAAACACTTGAATAAAATTTCAACTGGGGATAGAAATCATCTTCTCATACTAAAACTTTACTCTTTATTTTTTCCTTCAATTTGTGTAGGGTAAAAATCAATACAATTCTTCAATTGTACATACCTCTACTCAATAAAGATATGCTATTTATCGAATAAATTAGTGAAGTTAAAAAAATTCTTAATATGAATCAATCAATAATTATCACCTCATGATAGGTTAATTTGTCCATCTATTAGGAATAGCAAATTTTTCAAATTTTACATTGGAAGAATTAGTTGGATAGGTCCGATGACATTGTATTAGCTCTTAACACCTAGATGGCTAGATCTTTATACAAGAAAGCAAAAGGTGAAAACTTGCACTGATAAAAGTTACAGTCTCCTAAGCCCTAGTATACCTAAAATGGTTTAATAATTTGTGGTCTTATCCATATCCCGGGGGTGGTAATTATTTGTGCAAATAAAATTCAATTAAAAAAAAATAAAAATGAATCACTCATAACAGGCACAGCAGACCACCTCAAAAAATCTAAAACTTTCATAATACCAGCTTTTCATTAGACAGAATTATTAAAAAAAAATGGATAAGATACAAAGAAGATAAAAAGAAAATATAAGAAGTAGAAAAAAATAATATATATAAATAACCTATAGGTAATATTTCAGTTCTGATAGACAAAACAACACTATAAATAAAAATCAAAATCTGCTAGTCCACACTTAATCATTACATCATTTGATGAAATTTCTCCATTGTTACTGTCAATCATTCCATAATTTCAAATTACTTTCTCGTTTCTAAGAGATTAAAGGATGATTCCATCACATTCAGGAGTTCAAGTATATATCTGACCTATTAAAAAAACATACATGTCAATAACTCCGTTGACCAAAATTTAATCTAGAAACCATCATCAAGCTTTTCATAGACTCAAAGGACGAATTTGATTGTTTGGCTTATTTCTAATATATATCCTTATAATAAGATTCAGGAAAATTCTACTGTTTCATGGTAGTTATAACAGGATCGATCCCGTCATATCAATAAACAATGTAAATCTTTTTTCAATCATGATTGAACACTTTAAATTATTTTACACTAATTTTTTATAATCAATTTAATTTTGATCATTCGCTAAGATTTATGCTAAAACCTGGAGTCTAATCTTTTATAAATTAAGTGGCTCCTTGATAACATGTGCAGCAATATGGAAAAGAGAATTAAACTAATGGAAACGGTCAACAAACAGCCACAACAAGTTCCTAATGAAAAATATTGTTAAAATGAAAATGACTTTTATATAACAAACGATTTTTGAAAATTTCCCTCAAATGTACATCAGATCTTAAGAATAAAAAAGGAATCTTTCACTTTTAATAAGTGTCTATGATTTGCCAAGGCACTTATTTAGTAATGATACAAATATTTATCTCTTACTAGGATGATTTGGTTCAGTTGTTTTCTTATAATAGTTGTAATGTATAACAATAAAAAAGAAAAAGAAAAAGAAAAAAGAATTACCGGTTTAGAAGATGGCTACGATGAGAAATTGAGAATCATGTTATTGAATTCTTTTCCTTGTACTAAATAGTATAACAGCATCTTGAGAGGATAAATTTATGAAAATCAAGAGAAGGGAAAGAGAAGATTTCAACTCCACGGTGATTCAAGTGCGACTAGGTTCGTATTTAGTAGATAAATTTTACTTGTCCTTATAATTAATTATCTTAACCTAAATTTATTATATAAAACTTTTCGATACAGTTATAGTGTTAGATTAGACCATTAATTACAAAATAAAGTAAAATTAGGATTTTTAACTATAAAAATAGAAAAAAAAAAATTTATTTACAAAACTAAGATTTTAAATTCCAAGCAATTGCCTATAGCCCTTTATTCTAGTAGTACAAGAATTAGTATTTCAAGTAGGAAGAACCTGGTTCAAATACTCATTCCATTGCAATTTACCCAAAAAAAAAAAAAAACTCTCATTAAATTAGTGTAAAAATTAATAAATTTTAGATACTAAATATATATTTATTAAAAAAATTTAATATCGTTGAAGATCAATTATAGATTACAAATCTTCCAAGTCCAGTCTAAAGCATGGACTGACCTATTGGTCTCTCACCTTGATACGGCCTAAAACTTCACTAGATTACTCATCTCCTTGACTCGAGTACTCACTGTCCACTATTGCATCTTAGACACCATTCAATCCACAATCACCGGATAAGATTTCTTCACTTGGGCTTGGAACAATTGAAAGTAGATTAGTGGACTCACCTTACGTCCACAGTAACCCTCGCTAGTTGCCTACTTGCCATGACCTCACTCGATATGCTATACCATCAAGCACCTATCTGCTATAAGTTTCTTTTTCTACTCCATATTGCTTAAACTCTTTTTCATACTAATTATTCATCCGACGTCAATATGCTTGTTGATTAAGTATCAAAGTGGCCCATATGAATCCAATCTTGACGCACCACTAACTATGTTCTATTTTACGGGCCTAGCACTAGCACACACAAATATAGTTCGATAATCCTAGTTTCCAGTAGCCACAAATATATATTCTAAGTTTTTTTCTTTTTCAATTTTACCGTACCAAATTTGTTGTACATGATTGAAAATAATGATACAAATAAAAACAAAACCTTATCACCCCACGAGATAATTATATACATATTGCCCTACGTCATCTCATTCAATGAGACTGACTATTTGAATTTTACTACTTATATCAAAGATTGAAGCCCAAGTGGGAATGCATTATTTAATTATTGAAATCATTATATAATAGATTTTTCTTTTAATTACTAACTTTTAATATTTTAGACGAATTTAATATAATTTCACTAAAAAACCCGATAGTTATAGATTTTTCTTTTTCTTTGACCAAATGCTTTACTATACTGAAATGTTAACAATTCTGATATTTCTTATGATATTAATCCATATGATAAATTGGCATTTCGGTTTACTGGAATCGGTTACATTTCAATATTTAAACACATCAGTCGTGGGTGGGTGCATAGTTGCAAGAAAAGAGATAAAAAAATAAGTGACTACAATTCACTTTCCACTGAACCCGGGATATATAATAAAGAATACAACAACATGGATAATAATAACAATAATAATAAATATATATTTATATAATTTGCACCCCACCTAACTTAAACAAAACAATATATTAAATAAGTATATATATTATTTATGATATATATATATTTAACGCTCAAGTCCAAAAAAAGTTTGCAACTTGCACTCCCACTTGCACGTCCCTCGTAAGCTGGCCGATAAGATCCTTCTCTCTTCTTAAAACGTTTTCTCCTAGAAAGGAAAAAAAATTCCCAAGCTAATGCAACTTGCCATCTAATCTATTAATGACCAGTTAAATCTCTCTCTCTCTCTCTACCGTTTCTCTCTCTTCATCTCCTTCCAAATATATACATTCATTCACGCCTGCGCAACCCTCTGAAGTAAGTAATAAACTTAAGATAGAAAGAGGAGAAGAAGGACAAGAACAAGAGAGAGGGAGTGTGATTTAAGGAATCATGCCTTCTTCACTCCAGATCCACCGGATTAATTCGACCCATTCCCCCATCGGCCATCCATCAGCCCCCAGCATCCATCGCCACCCCCACGTGCCACTCACGCGCGAGATTCCCGACCTACGCGCCACCGGTGTCCCAGACAGCGTGGCATGCTACCATGCACACGCGCTGAAGCCCAACCAGTGCTGCTCCGCGGTGGTGCAGTCCGTGGACGCTCCGGTGGACGCCGTGTGGTCGGTTGTGAGGCGGTTCGACAAGCCACAGGCGTACAAGCATTTCCTCAAGAGCTGCCACGTCGTTGATGGAGACGGCGACGTCGGGACGGTCCGCGAGGTCCACGTGGTGTCGGGGTTGCCGGCGGAGATGAGCCGGGAGAGGCTGGAGATGCTGGACGATGAGATGCATGTGATGAGCTTCAGCATGGTCGGTGGGGATCATCGACTCGCGAATTATAGGTCGGTGACCACGTTGCACGGGACACGTGGCGGGGAAGGAACCGTGGTCATCGAGTCTTACGTTGTGGACGTGCCGCACGGGAATACTAAGGAAGAGACGTGCGTGTTTGTCGACACGATTGTTCGGTGCAATCTTCAATCGCTCGCACAGATCGCCGAGAGCACGGCGAGCTACAACGCGGGCGCGAATTTCTCGCCGTAAGACAGCAAAACTACCTCAGTCGACCATGTCGTGTCGTGTCGTATCCGAGCTACGCGGATCATATTCATAGCAGGATTTTTTTTTTTTTTAATTTATAGATCTCTAGGTTCTTTTCTTTTTTTTTTTTCCCTTTTTGCCCCTGATGGGTTATGAAAAAAAAGAAAGAAAAACGGTTTTTTGCTGCATTGATTGGTTTAGCTGGTTTGGCAAGAAATGAAAATGTTTGGAGTTCAAGTCCAATCGCAGCCGTTGGTTTTTCGGTGACACAATTGGAGCCGTACGATCTGGTAAAAAGTCCCTGTTGTTTAATTATTACGTGCTCCCCTTTGTAAATTTTTCTAGATTTTCTTTTTCTAATTTTTTTTTTTATAATTTTACTTTGAAGTTAAGTGAATATATATGTTAGACATGCAATTATATTGTGAATTCTGAAATCTAAAAGCGTTTGCTTTCTGAATACTTTGTATATTGTAACGAATGGAGTATTGTGTGAATAATGAAATTGCCTGCTCTTTTATCTCTGGGTTCGGCACATTTCTGTTCAGCTGCAAGTAACTAATCTTGAAAAAGGGCCAAAAAATTGATGAAAGTCGATAAAATGCAAATAAGAGGATACACGGCTTTTAAACAAAAGACATGTTTGAGTAGTTGCGAAGATAATAAAAAAAAAATTAGTTTAGATAGTTACATTGATTAGGAAAATGTTACAGCAGCAAGATGGCATTTTCCTCTTAATCATATTTCTTGATTTAATTTTTAGGGTAAATATCACCTTTCTTTTTTGGCCTTTAAAAAAGAAATTCACAATGATTTTGACCCCAGTCACCACCACCGAAAACTATAGCTATCCTTCATTATATTTTGTGGTGGAGTTCACTAGGACGACACGAATTTGGGTAGGACAAGTGATTTACCAATTGTATCCTAATGCTGAATTTGGGTAAGTATTACATTTATTATTTGAATTTTATCAATTTATGCAATTAACTATCTTTAAAAGTATTAATTTATTATCTATGAATTTTTCGAATTCATTCATAATACCTAAATAATAATTTACTACCTAGATTTTCTAATTCATTTATAACACCTAAATAATACCTAAATAGGACAATTAATTTAAAACATAAAAAAGGGAAAAATAGCTTGATTGTAGCAAAAATAAGCAAAATTCTATTAATAAATTGATATTTTTATACGTTAGACTTTAGATGGTATCCAAATTGACAAATTTGATGTATCGAATGTAACGCTGTCCTAGCTTTTATCATTATTTTGGTTGGTGGGATTCTTACTATACTATATGGTACTTGACTTATGTTTAAAGATTATTATTTATGTAATTAGATCACAACAGCTTCTTTAGATGTATAACATGTCTTTCAATTAGACTACTAGATTAAAATAAAATAGTGTTGACATAGATCACTTCTACTCAACTCCAAGCTGCAACAAAGGTGTTGCAAAAAAAAAAAAAAATAAATAAAAAAAATATCCTTGCATCTTATGATTAACCAATGGGAAATTATTTCTGCCATATTACTCAAAATGATTGAAACCACCTCAAAAGAAGAAGTGTCAGTCATATTTACATTCAAATCCAAGGCATGCAATTTGAATTTTAAATACTTTAAAGAGCTGCCCGGTTAAGTGGAATAGTCTTTTTCACTCCCTTCACATCCTTCGTTGTTTAGGTATCCATTTCCTTTGAATTTATTTATATGGATATACATTTTCCTAGGAAAAAAAAAAAAAAAGAATAGATAAACTTAAATCACCCATTTTGTAAAGTTCACTTATTTGAGGCTATCCAAGGAAATTGATTTTAAATCTTGACACTAGATAACTACGTAGAAGATTGAAGTATAGTGAAAATAAGTTGAAATAAGTTGAAACTAATAGGATAAAATGTAATCCAATGATCATAAATACAACTGTAATACCATGTCTTAATACAAGGTTAAATTAGTTCAAAAACGGATTAATGTTGCAACACTTTAAATGTTAAAAAAAGGGATAAATTGGACAAACCTTTTTGAATACTTCAAAAATTGCATAGAACCTTAATTTTTTAAAAAAATGCACTTACACCCCTCAAAAGCTAAGTTGACAAATAAAATAGAAATTCGGTTAATTCTATGTTGATGTGTCATTTATTATAATAATTTTTTTTTTTAAAAAATATCTAGAAAAGAATTCAAAAATTAAAAAGAAAATATGAAAAGTTAGCCCTTCAGCCATTAGTGTTGCCACCACCACTAATTAGGATAGATTCAAATTGATTATACCCACCTTTCGCTTTTCGACACAACAACAATAGCAACTGTTATGGATCTCTATCTACGAATGTATATATATAAATATATATATATACTTCAAAAGGATCGAGGTTGGACAAATAGTTACAAAAATGATTTTTCTCCTCGTTTTATGACCATAGCCAAGACCTCCGATGGTGATTCACATCATGATATGATGATGAATTCCACTTTTTCATGTATTATTTAATAATAAAAAATAATGGCACTCTAATTGGATCTGTTCGCTCAACAATTTGGATCCATTCTGGTGATGGCAGCACTATGTGGAAGTGTTGTCTTTTCATTTTTCTTTTAAATTTTTAGATCTTTTTCTAGATATTAAAAAAAAAAAAACGCACGTCAGCACCAAATTAATTCAAATTAATTGAATATCTATTTTATTTGCCAACTCAGCTTTTGAGGGAGTGTAAATGTTGGTTTTTAAAAAGGCTGGAGATCCATACAATTTTTGAAGTATTAACGGAAGGTCCATATATTAATATATATATATATATAAAGTTATATAAATGGCATTCATTTATCACCTACTTAAAAATATTGATTTGTTTCTTTAATAATTGAAAATGTTGATTTCTAATTTGGTCATAAAATATTGATTCATTTTTTTAATCACTTAAAGCATTAATATTATATTATAATTTACTTCATTCCCCCCTTAGCAAAGTCAAATAGTTTAGACAAAGCAAATTGGAAAATACAATTTTGGAAGTACATTCAAAAGAACATAAAAAGTGCCGTATGCAAAGGCGAAAACTACGAATTTTGTATTTATACAAGTCAAGTTAGTTTATAATTTTACTATGCAATTAATTGTTACCTTCACCTAGATAATATCATGCTTAAAGCTATCTCTTAAGCCAATAGCTTTAAAATAAAAGGTAGAGATTCGAATCTCTACTTTATGTTGTAATGATAAAAATAAAATCTCTCTCTTAATATGATTATATATAACTCTTTAAAGTTTCAATTACAATAAATACTAAAAGAAAATCCCAAATTTAAACAATAACAGTGATAATAAATTCTTTCTACTTTCAGTCATGTTTTTAAAACTGCTCTTTCGCCCCTTGTTTTACCTCCGACTCCCAGTCCCTGAGCAAAAATAGACTAAAAACCAGACAAGTTGAGCCCCAACTTGCGTATTCATTGAGAACAGACTTTTCCCATATCATGTACTTCTAAACGGACTGTCGGCATGAAATATGGGAACTTTGTGACTGTAGAGAGGCCATAAACACGTTCACAAAATTGGCCAAAACATGATCCCAAAGGGTGGATGCAAATGGGCATGAAAAGCCATGCATCAGCCTCCATACAATTTTGCATGTATCGCAGGTTTGAATAATGCACTAAAATACAAGGGTTTTTTCAAGCAAAGTATCAGAAACTGCCGTTTTAAAATTTATTATATATAACCCAACTTGTTATACGCAAGATGACCAAGTTGTTGTGCTTTATATGTTCTTTTTTTCCCTTTTAATATTCTTTCTTGTTTGGATTAAAACCTATTTATTAAATGGGGTGTGTGCTTTGAAAAGATGGGTTGTGTTTTGCATTCGAAATTAGCTGGTGTGCAAGTGGGCACACAATTTTCCTTTTTCCATCCCCATGATGATGACCACATCAAATTGAAAACTCCAACTTTGTTTGATGATTCTTTAAGGAATAATTAGGAGGATTCCACAATCTTATTTATTATTCTTTCATCACTCTTACATATAAATACTACTTTATTTATATTTTTATTACCATATTATATTTTCTTAAATAGTAAACAAATGTCGAGATCTTATCTATATCTGTAATAAGAAATATATACTTTGATAATTAGTTTTAAAATATCAACAAACTTCACTTTGATGTTTTTTTTTCAATTCATTTAATATGATTCATAAAAACTATCTAATGTAGATGACAACCACATCAAATTTAAAAACTCCAACTTGAGGAATAATACAAGATCGCATTATCTTATCTTTTAATTCTTTTTCACTCTTACATACATATACTATGGTTTGATATTTTATTCATATCTTTACAATCACGTTCTATTTTATTAAAAAGGAAATAGGTATTGAGATCTTACACCATCCATATATAAAGAAATGAATACCTTAATGAGCAAAAACATAGTTGAGATCTTACACCACCTGTACATAAAAAAATAAATATTTTGATCAATAGTTATTCAAAATATCAATAAATCTCAATTTTAACATTTGTTTTGTTTCTATAATATGATTCATAATGAAGCTAACAATGGAATACTTATTACATGCTTCTTTCTAAAACCTTTATGCCTTTCATAATTTACATAAAAATGAACTTCCTAAGACTAACATATAATTTAGTATATATCTTTCTCAACTATATATGATTTCCCAATGATTTCTTCCTCGTGATCACTCTTTCTCATAAGAGAAGCCCTAATCCTAATGCTATTGCTCTAAGTCCCCCTCTTTCTCCACATCTACCACTTCATCATTATATATCCACAAAAAAATTAACTAAAAGCTCAAATCAACTACAAATCCATTTGATCAATATGAGACTTGTCACTCATAGATTGTTGTCTTAATTGTATGTATTATATATTCTAGTATTGATAATAATTCCCAATATTCTTAGTAGATATAATAGCATCAGCCACCAGTTTGAAAGCAACAATATTCATATATTAAGAATATGATAATGGGTCACTTCTACCAATTTGTATTTATTACTACTACTATTAACTTTGATTCTACACAAACAAAGTTCATATCTAGTGGAGTAAAAGATATTTTCCATTTAATGCATGGGATAAGGGTCATGGGGGTGTATTTTCTCAAAAAGTTAGTACAACCAAACACATTATTAATTCAAATTTAATAAAGTATACTTGTTAATACTAATAGTGGTATAGCCTTAGCCTTGAACGAAGCACGAGCACGAGGGGGTGTCAGCTGGAGCATCCTGGACCCATTAACTTTCTATATACAGCCAGCCGCAGTGATTTCCAATACAAGTAGGTCTTAAATCGAGTTTGGTGCACCCCACTCAAATATGCAAGTTGGTCCTCCTCGTAACTAATGCTCCGCCGAAACAGTACATAGTCAGATGTCCAGAAAAGATTGATGAGATATTTCATATTATTTATAAAAGTTAGGTGAGTATCTATCACGTTTGAAACGTAAGGTAATAGTAGAAAATTCTGCATAGTGCCATCTTTTTTCTAACACGATTGGTATAAATTTTACACACCATATTAATTTTAGAAAAAAAATTATACAAATAAAAATAATTAAATTAATTAAATATTACCGACACCATATTAACATATCAATGGTATGAAACATATGATGTAGTTTTTATGTGCAAGTACATAAATGCAGTCATAATGTTTACATGCAAATCACATGTCATATATACTATTCGTGTGCAACTAGAATTGCACATCATCTATGATTCAACTTGCTTGTAAAATGAAAATTGTGTTATGTTGGTACTTTAGTAATTATTTTCGTGTGATTTGTATCTGTATAATTGTTATTTAGATGGATCGGTAATCAGATAATTTTCTCAAATTTGATATTATATTTTGTTAGATATTTATACAATATATATATCACATGTCATATAATACTCAATAATTTCTTCTTCTTGTTTTTTTAATACTAATTTCCCAATGGTGGTTATAAAAAAAATCAAAATCAATTGAATACTCTTAGCAATTCTAGAGGATAGTGATGGGCATGAATTCGAAGCAGTTTGAATAAACCATTTATTATTGAGTCTTTTATTTTTCAATTTAGTTTGAAAAAAATTATTATACCCAGTCAAATCTAATATTCATGGTCGATTTAAAGGGGCAAGTTAAATCAAATAGAAAAAGAAAGAGGTAAAATCATGTACTTTTACATGTAACTATAAGATTTTTCTTTATGATGTCTTATTCCAAAGATATCATTGTCTATTTTTAATGAAATGCTTATACCCAAAACTAAGTAATTTGTTATGACTTTTAAGAGCAGGCAAAGGAGAAAGCCTCAACATTAAGGATATTGCATTACTTAAGTATAGATAGCATACAAACTATCAAACTAGTACATGACATATTACAAAATATCAAACTTGTACATGCCATATGTTGTGTAGCATAGAAATTAGAGTTGTAACTACATATAGCACCTTACTTGTATGGACAAGTCATATAGCTGTAACTGCCTATAGCACATGGGCATATAAATACATTATAGGAAATGAGAAAGAGATAGCCAAAAACTTTACCAAACAATTAGTAAAAAAAGTCTCTAGAGAACTTGAATCTTAGTTTATTTTCCTTGTATTGTACCTTGCAAAACACACAAAATGGTAGATAAGTGTTCATAAAACAGAGGAATGCATTGAACAAGTTAAATCAAATATATAGATAACGAAGCAAGAAAACCCTAGAGATGAACAATAGAGAAGATAGGGTTTGAGAGAAAGTCATACCTTTCCTTTTGTGAAAGTGAAATCAGATCCTTCAAGACAAGAGTTAGTGAGGAAAGATGCATGTAGCTGAGTTGAAGATTTAGGGCATTAAGTTGGGCTTTTAACATTGGTTCCTTCTCTCTCTCTCTCTCTCTTTTTTCCTTGCTAGAGCATTGATGCTTTCATTGAGTTTGGAATTGTGCTTTAATGGCAAAAGGAACTAAAGGAATTGCTCAATTACAGGATTATTTGCAAACACATGAAAGTAAGATTTCCTCTTTAGAATCTAAAATTGATAGATGATCATCTAGTATGGCACAAGCCTTACAATTTGTAAAGATGCAAATGGAGAATCATGCTACTAATCCACATAATAATCATAGTAGTTCATCATCTTCTTCACCATCTAACAATAATAATAAAGATTCTTAGTATTCATATATTAGAAACATCAAGTTAGAACTTTTGAAATTTTTGGGTTCAAATCCTTTATCATAGGCATTTTAAGCCAATCAATTGTTTTTTTTTTTCATAATGTACCTAAGGTTGAAAGGTTCAATTAGCATCCCTTGCAATGGAAGATGATGCTCTGGTTTGGTATTAGTGGTTGTTTCGCAATAGGTTGTTGTCTACATGGTCGGTTTTATTTAAACCCTAGAGACTAGATTTAGGCCTTCTTTGTTTGATGATTATCAAGGAAACTATTGTACCTAGTTCAAATTGGGTTTGTGCTTGAATATCAACATACTTTTTAGTCCTTCTCAAATCATGTTAATGGCCTTTCCGACGACTTCCTTAAAAGTTACTTTATTTCAAGTCGTAAACCTTTATTGCAACAGTTTATACTTGCTTCCTAACCTTCTCCTCTCTTACATGCTATTATCCTTACCAAATTACATGAACCTAAATTTCAACATCTGACCTATTCTAAATTTCCCACCACCTCTCCTCTTTCCAAACCTTCTTTAAATCTACACTTCAATCCTCTTATACAACCCCTTCTTCCATATTTTCTAAACCTAAACACCTATGTTTACTTCTTCCTTTGCTTCTTCTAACCCTCCAAAAAATCCACTTCCTTTGATGTCCTTCCATTTCAAGGTGCAGATATGGCATTAGGTAGCTTACTACTCTGGAACCTATCACTGTGGATTATTTTACTCTTACAATGCAATTTCTGATGGATGGCTAGTCCATTCTTCCTAAAGGCAATTCTGTTATGGTTACCAAATATATTGAACCACATCAACTTCATAAATTGGTGAAATCTGACAATGTGGCTTGTTTCTTTAGTCTTGTGGCTCAAAAAGAGGATGATACCACCAGCAGTAGTGCTATAGAAGCACTTTTTGGTAGATTTCCAAAGTGTTTGAGACTTCTTCATCATTGCCATCTTTATAGGAGGTGCAACACCGTATTCACTTACAAAATGAGTCTCAACCCATTAATGTCAGGCCCTATCAATATCCTCATTTTTAGAAGGCTAAGATTGAAAAATTGGTTCAAGAAATATT
This sequence comes from Combretum micranthum, assembly GCA_024138025.1. Lineage (NCBI taxonomy): Eukaryota > Viridiplantae > Streptophyta > Magnoliopsida > Myrtales > Combretaceae > Combretum > Combretum micranthum. Next base: position 217,528 of record JAMXBD010000491.1, on the reverse strand, counting down.
AAATATTGGAGTCATTTGCCCAAGCACAAGTCCCTTTTCTTCCCAGTCTTATTGGTGAAGAAAAAAGACAATTTTTGGTGTTTCTATGTGGATTATAAAGCTTTAAATCATGCCACAAATTTAGATAAGTTCCCTATACCAATTATTGATGAATTACATGGTGCTCACATTTTTTCCAAGTTGGGTTTGCATGCAAGCTATCACCAAATTCATATGTAAATTAAGGACGTTCATAAAACAGCCTTCATACATACAAAGGCATTATGAGTTTCTTGTGATGCTTTTTGGGCTCACTAATGAACCCTCTACTTTTCTAAGCTATTATGAATTCTATTTTTAATCCTTACCTTAGAAATTTTGTCATCATTTTTTTTTTTTATGACATATTGGTTTATAGTATATCTATGAAGAATCATCTTTTACTTTTGGAATAAGTTTTTACTTACCTTCAAGAGCATCAGTTCTATGTTAAGAAGTCTAAATGTTCTTTTGCTTATACCAAGATTGAATTAAGGGTATCACATTAGATTTTAGTAAGGTTCAAGCAATTCGTGAATGGCCCATCCCACCACTCTTAGACAATTGAGAGGATTTTTGAGTTTTATAGATTATTATAGACATTTTTTATGTCATTATGCTAGTATAGTAGCCCCTTTTATCTAATCTATCAAAGATGATGCATTTCTTTGGAATGATAGCTTTTACATAGCTTAAGGTAACTTCAATGACTACTCTAGTCTTAGTACCCTACCAAACTTTTGATAAATGTTTATCATTAAAATAGATGTCTCGGGTGATGGAATAGGGTTGTATTGCATTAAAATTCTCAGCATATAACCTTTTTTTAGTTAAAAAAAAAAAAATTTAAGGCTTCCAAGAATGGTGCTTATGTAAGGGAAATGGTGGCTATTGTTGAAGCGGTTAAGAAATGGAGGTATTATCAGTTGGGACATCATTTCATTATTAGGACATATAAAAAGAGCCTTAAAGAGATACTTACTCAAGTGATCTAGACTCTAGAAGAACAACAATACTTGGTTACACTGTTAGAATATGGTTATGAGATTGTCTATAAGTCTAGAGCTAAAAATAAGGTTGTTGATGTCTTACCTTGGAATTCTTAGATTATTTGCTTTATCCTTACACTACTCAAAACCGTGTTTAAAGAGAATAGCATTGGCCTTAGCATTCATATTTCAACTTTAGAACTTTTGAGTTCCGAGGTCCCATCGCCAAAGAAAAAGATTCCTTGCTTATTTTAGTATAATTATATGGATTACCAATATAATTATATAAACTCCATTTTGTGTCAAATATCCGAAAGATGAGCAACTATTTATATGAAAATGGGCCAATAAACTTCTTTCCGTACTGTCGAATAAAGCTATATATCTTTGCAAAAGAAAAACAGGACAGGAGAAAGAAAAGTCAGTCTCACTCGCTTGATGAAACTGCTCAAAGTGAATAGCAACAACTCACCAAGTTGATAACAAAAAGTTGGACATGTTATGAGTATAATAGATAAATATTAATAAAAATTTATTATCTAAAAAAAAACATACCAATTACTAGTATAATTTATAGAATTTAAATCGAATTGAAATGAGAACTAAACCCTATTGAATCATAAAATATGTTTTTTTAATATTTCGGTTCAATTTGAAGAGAATCCAAAAAATTTATGGTCTGGTTTCACTTTGAGGGATCAAACTAAAATTGAATCCTTTAAAGGAAATAAAAAGTAATAATTTTTCCACTTTATTTTAGATTGGTTAAAGTGTTTTCATATTTGAAATGAAAATGAACGAATAATTGAAGTGAAACACTTGAATACTTGAAGTTTATGGAAGGATTTACGACTTGGATGAGATATTTAGATCCTTTTTCATTAATTGTTTGAATTTCACTATTTATGTACACATTTTGAACTTCATTTAAAATATTTTTAACAGAGCCTTCTGATTTTGAGTTTTTCAATAGAATATTAGTATTATCTTTTATTAGTTCGCATTGTGTTAGACAAGAAGGAGCAATAAAGAACTACTACTACTGCCACTACAATAATAATAATAATAATAATAATAATAATAATAATAATTTTGTAGCATGGATGCAGCAAGTCGAATTTGTTTGCGGGAAATTGTTATCCATGCATTTTTTGTTTTTCAAATGTGTATATGAAATTATAATCCACTTATTGTGTTATTTCAGCTCAAAATTTTGCATTGAATATTAATAGCAAAAAAGATTATGATGGTAAATATAATTTTTGCATGTTGAAATATGATAAAAACAATTAAATGATTCCTAAAATAGTTCAAATCGAATCAAAATCAAATTAAATATTATTTGAATGATTCGAATCATTAAGGATATAATTCAATTTACTAAAAATTAAATCTATCGCTTTAGTCTAATCCTTAAATTGGATAAAACTAAATCTTAAACACCCCGATGGATAACCACTATTATTTGTGAAACAATATTGATGCTAAAATATTGTTTATAAATATAATGAGGAGGAAGGACTTGAATTTAATACCTTTCACTTGAAAAATCAATGTAATATCATTAAACTATAAGGCAATTGGCCAAAGACTTAAAAAATTGGAATGGTAGTATTCATATTACAACTATAGAACTTTTGAGTCCCTCAGTGGCATCGGCAACGAAAATGATTCCTTGTTGTTAATTACAATAAAAGAGAACATTTCATTTTATTTTAGTATAATTATATGGATAACCAATATAATTATATAAACTCCACTTAGTGTCTAATATCAGCATTGAATAAGGAACTATTTGTATGAAAATGGGCCAGTGACCTTCTTTCCGTACTGTAGAATAAAGCTATATATCTTTTGAAAAGAGGAACAGGACAGGAGAAAGAATAGTCAGCCTCACTCACTTGATCATACTGCTCAAAAAGGGTAGCACCATCTCACCAAGTTGGTAATAAAATGTTCTACCTGTATATGTGTCCATATATATATATATATAATTATAAAAGAAAAAATATTAATTACTAAGGCTATTCATAAAACCGAAACAAATCAAAATAAAAATTAAACAGGATCAAACCATAAAATGTGGGTTTTTTTTTTTTTTAATTTCTAGTTCTAATTAAAAAAGGTCCAAATGATTCATGATTTGGTTTTAGTACGAGAGAACAAATTGAATTGAACCTTTTTAGCGAGGGAAGAAGAAGGAGAAGAAGAAGAAGAAGAAGAAGAAAAGAAACAATATCTTTTCCCCTTTATTTGGGGTTGAATGTTAAGGTGTTTTCATATTTGAAATGGAAAAGAAAAGAATGACTAATGTGAAACACTTGAAGTTTAAGGATGAATTTACACTTTGGATGAGATATTCAAACTGTTTTTCATCAATTGTTTTAACTTTACTATTTATGTACACGTTTAAAACTTCGATTTATAATGTCTTTAACAGTCTTCTAATTTTGAATTTTTCAATAACATATTACTATTATGTGTTATGAGTTGGCATTGTGCTAGGCAACAAGGACCAGGAGCAACTAATTATTATTATTTAAGAGATATTATTATCCATGAATTTTTTTCATTTTTTTAATGGTGTATGCAATTATAATCTACCTATTACATTATTTTAACTCAAAATTTCGCATTGAATAATAAGAGTTAAAAAAATTATGGTGATGCATATAAATTTTGTATATTGAAATGTGATAAAAAAGGGTGATTTTTAAAATGATTCAAATTGAACAGCATTAAATTATTTGATTTACTAAGAACTAAACTATCATTGTAATTTTATGCTTTAATTGAATAGAACTAAACCTTGGATACCTCACCAATTACCATTATTATTTATGAAACAAAATTGTTACTAATTAGATACTGTTTACACATATAGATCTGTGAAATATCGAAAAAAATTTTCCTCGAAAAGAGTTCGGCAAATTGCACTTTCAATGTCATCTTTTTCACTGTACCCCCGGAATTTGCAGCTTGCTTCCTTGGAAAGTCATGCAATATGCAACTTGCAGCATATGCATTATGCAGCTTGTCTTCTTTCATCCTGTCGCTTTTTGTGATGGGAAGCTTGGAACTTTCCTATCAGTTTACATAGCTCGCCCACGGTCCCTAAATTAAAAATATTTTTTATTTTTAATAAAATATATAATTAGATATTTAAATTTTAAAATTAATTAATTTAGTATATAAAAAAATTTAATTTATCAATTTAATACCTAAAAATACTTGATGGAGTTACTGTAAACGTGAAAAAAAGTTCTTTTAAATACAAAACCGATCAATTTGAAAGATCAAGTGCTAAATTGATCAATTTCAAAGTTTAAGTATCTAATTACATATTTTATCAAAATTTAATTATCATACGTGATGTTAAGTACAATTAAATGAGTATATCCCTCAATTGGAAACCATGTCATAGCTTAGTTCTTAATGATATTAATATTGGTCTTTTAAATAGGATTAATCTAATTTGAATCTTCCCCGCCACTAATTGTCATAAGAAAAAATGCTTGCATTTGTAAACTAAATTGTTAATGTGAAATTGTTTTATTAGTCCCCTGGCCTTTTTCCTCGTCATTTAGCCACTGCCATAGCAATCTTTTATCCATCACGTCAAAGAGATAGATACATTTCGTTTTTCTTCAATTTTATCTTTTCATTTTTATCGATTTTCTATATATTTATTCGTTGTATATTCGCTTAACCTTTTATTATCCACTTATGCAATCAAGTGGTATTTTTTCACTAATGATCACATTTTGCAAAGAATCATACTTCGAGAAATTATCATTTTTAATATTATCTTTTTAAATAGTCCTGTATATATTCATGTAATTTATTTATTATCTTAGGCACTTTAAAGTCCGTTACTCATAACAATTTGCCAAAGAATTTCGTTCAGTAAGTTATGCATCCAAATCCAAATACTGTAATACATAAATGTTTAATGTTGAATATAGATAAAACATATAATTAAGTATTCAAACTTTAAAATTGATCAATTTAATACATGAAATAACTTTTTATACATACCAAATAGTACCTTGGTGAAGTTCCTTTTTGGTACTAAACTAATCAATTTTTTAGGTACTAAATTGATGAATTTTAAAGTTCAGATATATAATTACATATTTTACTAAAATTTGGATACTATTTGTATTAATACCCTATTCATAAAAGTATTTCGTATGAATTGATGAATTGGTACTAAACTAATCAATTTTTTAGATACTAAATTGATGAATTTTAAAGTTAAGATATATAATTACATATTTTACTAAAATTTGGATACTATTTGTATTAATACCCTATTCATAAAAGTATTTCGTATGAATAGATTAAAAAGGCATCCTACATCTTGTTATTTACATTTTTGTTTTTTCCTTTTTAGATCCACAAAATGCTATTCTAGTTGCTTGCCCCGTGCAAGTGAATAGTGATGATAACTCGTACTGTATAAGCAATGATGTGGATGAGAATCTGATTTCATGATCAAAGTTTATATAATACATACATATATATATATATATATATATTTCCCCATAGTATCCAGTGCTATTTTCCTACTCGTATAAAAAAAAAAAAAAAAAAAGACAATTACAATGTAAAAGCAACACTTTACGCAATTAAAGATGTGATATTAAATTAAAGTTATTATATAAGAGATAATTTTCTGTTTATCATTTCCTTGAGAAAATACTAATTAAACAAAATTAATTAAGATCAAAGTTCCCATGACAAGTTGAGTGATTGCCTCTCCCACAAACACCAACACAATATCATAACTGAAAGATGTGATATTAAATTTCTAAGTGTGTCACACTTAACAAATGCAATATTATAACATCTGATACATTAGATATCCTTGATAAATTAAGTATCATATTTAATATATGCGATATACTTATTATAGTGAATTACTATAGTGAATCACTATATAGTAGTTATTAATATGATATCCTTGTAAAATTGATTTAGGATATTTATGTAATTACTTTTGTATAATTAATATATTGATAATTTTTTTAAATAATTGTAGACCGAATTTCACTCTATTAAATGTCATACTCATTAAGTTTTATTGCCCATCATCTTTAAAAGCATACAGACATAGATCAAAGTGTAAAGTATAAGACTATAAGTGATGGGGATGGAATAAAGAATTTTGAAGTGAAAAATTGATTAAATACGATATTTAACAACTTCAAATATTAGATATAATAAAAATACACCCGAAATTCAGTAATAGATATTATAAAAAAAATGGAAAATATATGGTATCTACTATACTAGAAGGAAATAATTTAGGATCATACATTCATTATTAGTTGTTAATGTGGGTCATAGATAGACCTATGCCACAAATCCAACCTGGCCTAAGACTTGACCCAGTGAGTCATACGTCCTAAATTAAAGACCAGGGCTTGATTGGTTGTTTCCAGGTCTTGGATTACCATGGCACAAGTGTAAGTCATGGATCGATGATCCTAGTCAAGAAGCTTGTTTTTTCCTTCTCTTTTAAACTTAAAGGTAAGTGGCCAAAATAAAGTGGAGACAAAAAGGAATGTAATAATACAAAATGGAGTTTTTACGAACTTAATCAAGCCACGCTGGTTGCTTTTATTGATTACTTACTATCTTAATTCAAATTTGAGTCTTATAATTTTAGGTTTATGTTTGAACACAAATTTAATATTATCATTTCAATTCGTAGAACCCTACTGCTCCTTGGAAAACGAAAACGAAAAATTGTGAATCTATTAGAAGTCACTATTACCCAAATGTTTAATTATTGCTATAGCCTATATTGATGTTACTCACTTGCTATAAAATGACTAATGGTGCCATCATTTGAGAATACTTGCACAATTGTTGACCCAATCTTCGGACAATTTCTTTCATGTTATCAAAATACAATTTGAATCGAATAATTGCTTGACACCACTTTCGTTGTGACTAGCTAGATTTTTGTTTTGTTAGTCCAACAATATGAATATACTATTTGAATCTTAAAATCTTGATTGTGTGACGGCTTTATTTGTTGGATAATTTTTTAATCATTTTGATATCGTTTTCAAACTGATATTTGTCAAAAAATTAATACCTATGAGAAACGAAAACTTTACTTATAAATCGATCAAACAGAATCGATACTGAATGATATCGATATGATACAAATAAATTATTGATACTAATAAAAATATGACAATCCAATCAGGCTCCCAATGTGAATATATATTATAGCTTATTGGTTTTTCAACGTTCAATTTTTCAAATTTTCATCTCTTGTGAGGTTATTAATCATATAAATCTTAAAATACTTGATAAAAGCCAAAAACGTGTGTGTGCCAAACAACACCACTGTGTTTACTGTAGTCGCATGTTGAACACGCTTAACACATTAGGTGTATATTTCAAATACGTCTATTGAAAAATGGACCCGTAGGGAGATGGGTTAGGCCGCCATGGCACAGAACATCGCAGGGGCCAGCTAGTGTACAATGATACATAGAGCCCACTGGGGTTCACAAAGAGGTCGGCAAAGAAATTAACCAACTGATGAGAATTGATTTTGACCGAAGTTAGCCGAAATCATTCTAGCTATTATTCACGAGTTCTATGAAGAGTAAAATTTACTCGTGCTTAACTTTCTATAGTAATTTTAAATCAACCACTAAAGCTTTGATGGATATTTTTCCTTGTCATTTAAATATCCTTTCAGCATTGTTTTTTTTTTTTTTTTCTACCATCGAATCTAAGATCTCTTAAATGAGAACTTAAAGAGATGTTACTGGATCACAAATCATTGATAATGTTATTCAAAATCAAGTATTTAAATCTCAAATACTAAAATAAATATACATACACAGACAAAACATATCTCATAACTAAAATATACATACTAAACAAAATAGTTAGATATATGTACAAGTAGACATAGACACGGCCGGATCGAACTGTCATTGGCGGGTCATGATCAGTAGCCCGACCTGACCATACAGGTCATGACTCGCTAGCCAACCCGTCGGCCTGATGGGTCAAGGCTGGTTCAAGGTCTCAGCTCATTGATTTAGCAAGTAGGACAAGTTAAAATAAAATAAAATACAAAAAAAATTAAAAAATACAAGAAAAATAAGAAATAAATATTTAAACTCATTTTAATGTGAATAGATAGTATTTATTATGAAATTATCTTTTTTTTTCCTTCATTTATTCAAGTATGCTTTTTTAGCCCAAGTGTGTGTACTCTAGAATAACTTTCCTATTAAAGTATGCTTTTTTTAATAAATTTTGCTTATTTTGCATAAGTTTGTAATTTAAAATTTTCCATATGTCTATTGTATGATGATTTAATTATGTGTCTTTTATCAATTTAATAGAAAATTTACGAAAAATTAAAAAAAAAATCATTCATGGGTCAAAGGCCATGAACCATCCCTAAACCGCTGGTTTGAATCGGCCAGCCCGGCCCTTCATAGTCATGGGCAGGTTCGTTCAACCATGGCTTGAACCGTGACCCAACGATTCTGAGCCAGTTCAAGACTAGTTCAACTCAGCATCGATGACTATGTATAAGTTTCTAAATTTGAAATTAAAACCTAGTTTATAGCACCCTAAATAGTCTAGGAACATAAAACAGCACAGCTCAAATCTAAATATTGTCAGATTATTATCATAATATCTATGTTGTTTTATGCATATAATTATTTGCTTTCCTTTTTTGAAACTTCAATTTAGAAATAAAAACATAATCATTTTTTTCACCCATTATTACCTTTAAATATTTTACGGGATAATAAGAGGTGCTCTGCATATTACCTTATAGGCCTTAGATTAAAAGTTGTAGAGTCGCAAGATATAAAGACGTTGCACCTACATTCTACCATGTGGGAATAAATTATTAGACGGCTTAAAAAAAGAAATCAAAATTATTACCTACATTACTCATCTAGAATCCATCTGATCAAATAAGGTATTGTAAAATAAGCTCAACGATTACCAATCTACCCCTCAACCATAAACATAAATCTATTCAACCTTATTAAATTCCTAAAAAAATTAATAATAATAAGTGCCAAGTGAATGAAAGGTGTCAAGCACGTAATATTGGATAAATATCAAGACTTAATGATTAAATTGAACAAATGCAGCACCAATATTTGTATTTTTTATTTTTGTAAGATTGTACTTGCCATTATTTTTATTACAATTTACTTTCCATACATTTAATTTGCTTCAACTTTATATCTTAATTTTTTCAAAAATTAAATCGAATTGACGCACAGCCATTAATTAGGGGAAAAAATTCAAAATTTAGATACCAAGTTTTAAATAATGAGATACAATAATGGTATTTATTTATTAAAACTTTCTTTCCATTACAATGAAAAGGGATCATACCTAATCCATCTCATTTAGAAGAGAATAAATGCTACTAAGTTATAAGACTATTGATATTAACGTTTATGTAGTGGGGTTGCTACAGCTAGTCGATCACTTACAATAGGCATGCCAATTGATTGAATTGATGACACCTATAAGATATCGTAGAGAGAGGCGTAAGATGAGGAATAGGCAAACCTGGTTTCTCAAGTACATGAGTGTGATAAAAGATCAAATCAAATGGATTCAATTATTATTGACTCGTTCTTCACTAGTTATAAGCTTTACTCTCTCTTGGGAGTATTTTGGTAAAGTTTTCACGTTGCTCTCAATGTTAACAATACGTAGAATTACCCTCAAATGAGAAGAAAAACTTCTTATTTATAGATGTTAGAGGTTGATACAAGCCTTTAGATCATTCTTAAGGATCCGACGGGTGAGATTGAAGCCTTTTTTTCTTTATTAATAAGCTTGGTTTGCAAATGGACTTAGAGAGAGTTTAAAGGCTTTTATAATATAATAAAAAAACTATTGATGCATTAAAATAACCCATTTTTAATATAAAAGGGCTTAAGGCTTATTTTAATACACATAAGTCCTATTTTAGTCAAACCAAGCCCAAATTAGCCTAGGATGATATTTTTAGAGTCTACTTTTCATGTATAAGAAAACCAAATTAAGTCGAGAGCAAAATAAACTAATTTGACGATCCCTGTTTTGATCCTACCAAGCTGAATCTCCCTACAACATCTCTTATTGGACCCAATCTCTTAAGTTTTATCACTAGCCCAAAAGATCAGCCCATTGCGTTAAATTGGATCAAAAGCCTAATTATCGAAATGACTCTCTACAAAGTTTAATTAGTTGATTCATACTTTTTGCAACATTTAGTGAATTTGCCAGGGCTTTATCCTAGAGTTAGGTGTAAAAATATATATCAAATAAAAAAGGGAAAAATTTATAGAAAAGCTATAAGATAGTGCATCCTAATATCATGAACATAAGATTAGATCAAGGCTTCCTCATTTTAAAAGTTAGAACTGCAATTCATGTACCATTCTATCTCATTCTTTAATGGGATGTGAAAATTCAATAAACCATGTATGAGCCCATAATAAATATTTTGCATGAGTACTTAGATCATCATTTAAATGAGGTTCATTAAAAAAAAAAAAAAACTTGAAAGAATCAATCAATGAATCATCAGGCATATTAATGGATTCAATATCACTTATTTACACTTGAAAGAATGTCCTTTTTTTAATTTCTCTTTTCATGGATAGAAAAGTTTAGCAAACAATAACTCATTCCAAGTATCTTGAAGACCAGGTAAACACCAATGTACACAATCAGCATAGCTTACTGGTTAGCTATCTTCAGGAGTCAACGACTCCATTGCTTCTTATAAATCGTGGTGTGTGCATCTTTTCTATACAATGAGAGCTGTGTTATATTGAGGAAGGTGATTGGAACCGTCGATTTTTCGAAAACTTCTCTAATCACCTTCATTATGCTCTTCCTAGCACTTGGTCCCCAGTAGTTAGGTCTTCAATCAAAGTGGTTTGGTTTAACAGTTGCCGCCAGGTTCTCCACCCCACTCGCTGCTACTGCAGAAGAATTTTCCTCAAGAGTTAGGCACATTTTGTTTTTCAGGTTGAAATATCTGGTTCAGAATATGCATTTATGGGAAAAGAATTCCTAAGATGTAGACTTGGTAAATTAGAAGTGTCTAGTTAATTTTCTAGTTGGTCTTTGTTGCAATGGCATGATTCAAGGATAATATCCAAATATGAAATTTCCATTCTGGCTTAAATTCATTCTATTAGTATGGTTAAATTATAACAATATGTTGGAAACTAAAAGTTACCAAGACGCCTAAATTTTGGAAAAAAATGTGCTTAAATTCCCTAAAAGAAAAGTTCTCTCTCTATTTGGTTTGTCTTTTCTTTTTTTTTTTTTTTTTTTTTTTTTTTTTTTTTTTTTGGTCATCAGGCAGTCAAAGGATAATAGATTACTGCTTGTAGTGATTAAAAAAAAAAAAGAGGAATCCATCTTTATTTAAGAGATTCATAAGAAGAGTAATCTTATTTTATCCTTTTCCTATTACCTTAACTATTAAAGCATTCCTTAATAAATCACTTAAAAAATATTGGCAACATAAAATTTTTCACTTAATACAATATTAAGTTCATCGATCACTTAATCTTGGGGTTTCCCTTCACTTGTTTGATATTTTAGTGGCTAATATAGTCTCAAAAAATAATTACTAATATATTTGAATACAAAAGATTGACATTTTACTATGTTGAAAGAGAAATTTAATAGTGTCTGACATTTTTTAAGTTACCTTAAGTGCACAAATTTAAAAATTCAAAGAATTCGCTTCGATTTTAATAGTTTGGATCATGCATCATCATTGCAATTTACCCAGAACAATTGATTCCAATTAGATGTTTTTAATAAAGGAACTTACTTTCCATGTGTTGGTGACATGCTGGTGAAGAAGACCCGTGTTTTCTTAGGATCCATATTTTTCTGCACCCATCTAACCAAACTCTTCATTCCCATACGATATGCGCATCAGTTGGCACTATCATTACATCTTTCACTTCATCATCAAAAGAACCTCTTCTACAAGATCACAAGAAAGTATAAGACACCACAAACAACAACATCATGTGAAAAACTATTATGGGATTAGAACACAACGACAAAAGGAATTTTACAATATTCGTACGGAGAGCCCACTCATCCACCAAAGGTAAGTGTTGAAAACCAAAATATCAACTCCTTTCCAATGCCGACCGTGCTTGTTGATCGAACCTTTCCTCACATACCGTTCGGTTACCCTGTGGATGACAGCATTATCCGAGTTTGATTCAAGAAGGAATGGTGCCCAGTAGAACTCAATCGTTGCATTATAGTCCTGATTATAGAAAACAAGAAGATTTTCATCTTAGCAAGCAGGTTGCTAGTAGTAAAACATATAGCTGGATGATTTTGAACCATTTTTTATACACATACTTGGTGGATGATCTTGAACCCGAATTTTGCAAAATTTGCAATATACGAATGATGCGGAGATTTGGGGTAAAGCTTATTGGGAATTTACGTATTTCTGAAAATTTTTCATAGAATGGTCATATAAATCTAGCCTTATATAGTCTTATTCATTACCATGAAACAAGTTGGTATTACAACAAGCTGCCATTATGCGACTTGTCGGGAAGATTCACGAATGACTGTCGGATGGAGTAATAAAGACCCACTTGCCACAAAGCACATTATACTTGCAAAAAATCCTACCACAAATGACCTAGCACAAAGTACCTAATACTTGTGAAACGATCTACTACTTTCACATAGATCTACAACTTGCTTTACACACTTACCATAAAAGATCTAGCACGTCTAAAAGCACTTAGCACTTATGAATATGACGTACCACTTATTGCAAACACCTAGTACAAATCACTTAGCATGTTAGAAAGAACCTACTACAAAGGACCTATCATGAAGCACATAGCACATATGAACGAGCCTATCACAAAGTACCTAGCACTTGGACATACCTACCATAAAGCATCTATCACTCGTGGTAGGTCCATGCATTTATGCTAGGTTGCTAAATGTACTAGGTCCTTGGATTTGTGTTAAGTCCATGCATTTGTGGTAGATCATCTTTTTACCAAATTAACCCACTATTAGGTTTTTGAATTTGTGGTAGGTCTATACATTTATAGTAGGTTACTAAATGTGCTAGGTCTTTGAATTTATGTAGGTCCATGCATTTGTGGTAGATTGCTAAATGTGCTAGGTCCATGCATTTGTAGTAGGTCATCTTTTACCGGATTACCTGGTCACCACTTGCCTACAAGTCACCATACGTGCTCTGTACGCGACTTGACCTAATAATTTTTGCCATGAGACTCATTGTTTGTCCACTTCAATTAATAGAATTAAACTATAATAGTATAGTTATTAATGATGATTCAGATAAAGCTGTAATAAGATTGTCATTTATTATTTATTATTTTAATTTATTTTGAAGGTAAAATCAATTTGCAGTAGTGGATTGGCTTGAATGATGAATGAATATACGATATAGGAATGGAATTGTTTTTTTAGCCAGAAGGAATAAAATTGTTATTAGGGACTAAAATGCAATTTAATACCGTAATACCTATTTCATAAAGAATAAGATTATATAATAGAATTGCTTTCAAAATACGATGTCTTGGGAATTAACCAATTGCATTGTTGCTCAAAGATTTTAAAGTTTCATCTTGTATTAGGCCTAAAAGGCATTCTATTCTTCTATTTTGAAGGAAAAAATTATATTGAACCCTAAGACATTCATTCTAGGATAACATACAAATCATAGGACAAGAAAAATGAAAGCATTACCTTAGCTGTGAAAACTGTTAAAGAATCGAAAGTTTCCATCGATTTGGAGCCTTCAGGAATGATTGAATGCAGAAGACAGATCATGGAAACATACTGTCCTCTGTTTAATGAGTCTCCCACAAACATCATCCTCTTTCCTCTTAATGTCTCCAGCAGTAATGTGGCATTGAAACTGTGTTATTGGTCATCAAATGATCAATAAAATTATTCTTCATGCTTGATTTTAGTCTTACATTGCAACAAAAACACATGAAGGAGCTATGCCAACACAACATTGTCCAGTATCATTCAACATAAGAAGACTGAAGTTTAGAAATAAAATTTCTATTTCTAACATAAATGTTTATCGTAAAAATCATCGTCACTGATTTTATCTGTAAAGATATAAACTATTTTACTAATTTTCCATCACTAAATTTCTATCTCTAAAGATCAATTTCTTATATTGACTATACTATGACTAAGATTTAGAATTGGGGCAAATTGGTAACACAAAAAGAGCTATACTATGTATTTAATGTTGTAAGCTGAAATGTATCAATGATGGACAGAAAACTTAATATTGATTTCAATATATTAAAATCAATCGAGAATTGGATGACCTCGAATGTTTATTACTTGTTGCCTTTATAAAAGTTTTATGATGCAATTTATAAATGATCAATCTAGGCGTTCACTTTAAAATTCCTTTTGAAATTTCATTTGCAAAATTATAAATATACCCACTATATGGATTTATAAGAGTTTGAATTAAATAGCATGCTTTCAAACCCCTATGAATTATGATCACTTTATTCTTGTTAACAAGATTAAGAAATCTCATAAATTAAAAAAAAAATGACATAATATCACTAAAAAGAAACAACGTCTCTTCTGCTTTTTGTGTGTTTGAATATTTAACTATATTTGATGTTACCTTTTAATTTATTTATATTTTTTGTGTTTGAATATTTAACTCTAAGTAGATAAATGAAGCAAATAAAGAGTAAATATTAAAGAAAAAGAAAAGTGTATTAGTGACTATGATCAACTTTTAAGTGAGTGGAACTTCATGATGGGCACAAAATATATTACACCATCTTTATCAATAAGGTACTTAATATACTATATTTGTATTTTAGCAAATTTTTTACTTAACATGATTTTTTAAAATTTCTATGGGTTCTATATTATATAAATTATAAACAACTAATATCAAATATATATATATATAAGAAGAAAAACCTAAATAATTAGCTTTCCAAATAATCCACTTTATTGATTAAGTGCAAATATCTTAGTCCTCGTATTTTCGAATTTGATTTTGATTCGACTTATTAATTGGTCCAATTCCATATAATTTATGTTATACCTTATGTGTTGCAATTTCAGGTCGTGCAGCCCTCCACCGCCACTACCAGTATTATTAAATAAGAAAATTGTAACGAGTAACGAATGCCTTTATATTATATGTGGGCCTGTGGCTACAAAGAACCCAATCAAACTTAGAATTTTAGGGCCGGGAGTTAAAAATGGCATTTAAAAAGCCTGAGATCAATTCAATTTAATTAATTAAACTTGTTAAGACTCTTTTTTCTCATAATTTTATTTTTTTCTAACTTAATTTGACCCGAAGTCTAATCAACTTTACAATTCACTCGAGTTAAAACAAAAAAATTATCTAACTGGATGCACTACTAGGTTAATTTTGGAGTTATATTACGTACATTTGGTTTATGGGATGAAGCTGAAGTGAGAATGAAAAGAAATAACAATTAATTTATTTTATAGTTAGGAGTATTTTCAGAATAAAATATATTTTTTTGTTGAAATAGTCACTCCTCCAATAAATGGAAGCAATAAAGATTCTTTATCTATTCTGCATTATATGGAATAGATATTTATTTGATAGAACCATATGCAAGCCAAACGAAGGAATAGTCACGATAATAAAGGTGGAATACTAGTTCCATTTCAGTAAACCAAACATACCGTAAATGAGTATGATCTGAACTGAATCTAATTGTCCGGATTAGAGACCGAGTCTAAGAACATTTGGTTATTACTCGACACACTAGTTATAACTATATAGAAGAAAACCAAACTGGTGCTATAGGATTTCAAACGGTATGATCTATATGGGTAAAGGATTCAGCTTTCCTGGGCAATCATCTCTTTTTGTCATTTTGTCTTGATTTTACTCCAATCGGATGTGGAATAAAGAATGCAGCCATAGGGGGCGTGAATAAGGTCTTAGTATGTATGGGCATTCTGGGCAAGTCTCAATAAGTCGCTGGTCGAAGGTTTGGACCAATCGCAATTCATCACCATCTTGCTCGCTTCGCTCTCCCTAGTGGATATTAAATAAGAAAATGGTAATGAATGCCTCCATATATGCTATAAAGGACCCAATCAAACTTAGAATTTAATGATCGAGAAGCTTAAGATCAATTAAAGTTGTTAATACTCCTTATCTCAAAATTTTATTTTTCCTCAAACATAATTTTGACCCCAATTCTATTCAAGCTCACGAGTCACACAATCACTCAAATGAAAAATTATCTTGATTCGATACACTACTAGAATAAGCTTGAATTATAACACATTTATCTATGTTATTAAAGTGACTGAGGACTATGGTTCTCACCTTTTTCCCCCTCTTGGTGTCTTACATATATTTTTAAATGGAATGGGGTAGTAGAATAGAAGTTAAAACAAATTGTTGTACATAGAACATATTGGATGAAAATTTACTATCCCAAAATGTTGTCTCCTTAATGTTTTTATCATTTAATGTGTTATAAAGTAATAAAATCTTTAAAATAAAGTAAGTAATAATTATCATTTTATAATATATGATAAATGTTGATTGGTAGAGGTAGGAACCAGATAACAATTTTAAAATAACAAATTCCCATTTAAAAATATTTTGGGTGGTTTTATAAAACCCAATTTGCTACTGTGTCCAATGAAATTATTAACCACTAAAAATGGAAATATCGCACATTTCCATGCTCTTGTCTATGAGGGCTATGGTTCTTACCCCTTTTATTTCTTATATTTCTTGTGTCTTACATCAATTTCAAATGGAATAGGGCAGCTAGCGCGTGTGTTCGTGCTCTCACCTTCTCTCTCTCTCTCTCTCTTTTGTTTTTCCCAAAAACTATCCGTTAAGTGTTTTTTTTTTTTTAAATAGCACTTCTAATGATATAACCAATATCATCAGAATTTAAAATTACTGACCATTTCGAGTTCAACGTAGTTGAACCTGACTCGACTTTGGCAAATGATCATCCTTAATTTCATTTTGTCATTTTGTATTAATCCTACAACAACTGGATGGTGGAATAAAGGATGAAGACAAAAATAAAGTAAAACATAATGATATAATATTTGAACAAAACTGAGTTGAGATGGTTAGTTAATGCAAGACTACCAAACAAGTTAATCCAAATTTGAGAGTGTAAAATTTTCTAATTGCCGTCATGTTTTTAAAAATCAAATACCCATGGCTTATTTCATACTCATAAAGACGGAATAATTTTAATTAATTAATTTTATTGATCCGAACAAATATTTATCTAAACTCTACATCTACTTTCCAAAGGGAGCACTCGATATTAAGATAATATTAATGTTAGGCTATAATGACTCCATAAATATATATACACATTACATATAATATTAACGAACATTTCCCCTTAATAATGTACCTTTTACCTTGCTCAAATAGAATTAAGAGGACGGAAAGTAAAACTATTTTATATTTTAGTTAAATACCACAAAAATTGTTACAACTTTATAAGTATATTTTGGTTCAATAACCTTATAACCTAGTGCTATTACCACTTAAATCCTCTCTTGCAACAAAAATAAAATAAAATAAAATAAAATAAAAAGTGTTGGATATAGAGAAATTTTTCTTTTTCAATCCATTCTTCTCCATTTCTCAATTTTTTAAAACTATTTTTCTTATTTTCTTTTTCCCATTGGCTTCATGATACAAGAGAGAGGGTGTGAAAAAAAAATAATAATAAAAGGAGAAAAACACTTATGAGAATTCTCTATATAAATATATAAGATTTTCATTAGTAACAGACTCTTACATATTTTTTTTTTATTTATATGATAAACAAATATCAATATCAATCAATTTTTATTATATATGGTGGTTATTTTAGTAACTACTTAATTATCTCTTTTATATTAAAAAGATTATTGATTATTATTTATGGCTATTCAATGTCTTTCCCAAATATTCATCGGGCAAAGGACAAGTAGCCCATCTTGTAATTGCGCCAACCGCCCATGTTGACACGAATCTAATTAAAAAATATTAATAATGCTAATGTGACATCATATCACATAATGATAACAATTACTAATGATATAATAATTTTCTACCATTAAATATATTTCAATTAATATATTGTTTACATCTTTCATGATACCAACTCTTTTCATCCATTTTAATATAATAGATATAAACCCTAGGAAAACGATCAGCTTTCAAAACTTTCTCATTGGTTACGCTTAGACAGACAGGACAACACGGGAATATTTCTGTTAATGTAGGCAAATTTAATAGTTTAAAGGATTAGGTACGCTAAAGTGACAGATATAAGGATTACACGTATGGGAATGACTAGATTTTATATATATCTTAATTTTTAAAAGCCACATTTGAAATGGCAAATCAAGTTTGGATGATGAGGCACATGGAGAAGGAAGAGTGTTGGCTGTGTTTCCTCCTAGCTTTGTGAAGCATCTTTTGGTTTAAAGGATTTCAGTGCTTACTCTTGGTAAATTAGTTCTGCCATTATCATTAGAGTAATTGTCACGTTTAGTATCTAAATTTTACTTATATCATATTACCAATAAATTAAATTGAGTTGCCAGTTGACTATGAGAACATATAATATATAGTTTTGTCTGATTTTCGTGTAAATTAAGAGGAGTAAATGCAAGATAGGGCAATTTCAAATTTACTGTTAAAATTATTCATAGATATAGACTAATATTTTAAATATGTAATGCATATTTTATTTTGTCATCCATCTTAAAAAGTATGAAACATATCCCCCGGACTATTTGGATTGTCTAATCTTCATTTGGATATCACCTGCATCTGTATCTTCTCTATATTTAGTCTATTTGGATTGTCTGATTTTTATATATATTATATTTATATCAAATCTATATCTATAACTTATTTGAATAATATATGTATCATATTTGTATCATTTATAAGTAAAATTATTAATTTTTATTTGTATTTATTTCTTAATGAATATCTGTTTAAAAATGATAAAAATATGATGCTAAATTGAAAAGAATATGATGAAATAAATAGACTCTTAAGCTATTTGATTTGCTTATGAGTAAAAATATCTATTTATCATTTATATCCATTTCTTCACAAACAATATATTTGAAAAAAAAATGTTAAAATAACTAGAAACCACGAACCAAAGGAGACAACTACAATTTCAAAATTTTTTCTTTAAGCATTAGTTTTGGGATTAAATCAAATCTAGATACGTATATTTATAAATTCTCAAAGCTAAAATACCGTAAGAATTTGGGCGGTTATATTTACACACAATTATTACAGAAGTACGTTTGTAGTTAATTATACCACAAATCCATAATGTTAAACCAATGGAGCCGTTTTTCGTCTTACATATATTAATAAACTCTATTTTTAAGTGGTTAATGTTACTTCGTAGTTATTCATATCATAAGTTTGTAATAATGTTACACCAATGGAAATTTTAATATTACCAAATTAACCCTAAAAGGAGATTAAATAAAATTAAAAAAAAAAAAAACAACGTTTATGTCAACACTCAACATCCAATGTTTCACAGGAGTTCCATGTTTTTACCATCCAGTCACAGCAGCAGCAACAGTAACACTGTTTGGTTTGGATCCAGGGTAAGGGAAAGATTGGGTGTAAAGGAATTAGAAGTAATGGGATTTTATCCATATATTGTAAAAAAGAAAATGGGAGAAAATGTAAAAACACCTCCTAAATTTTAGAATGGTCGCATATTGATCTCTTAAATTTTAAAAATGTGTTTTTTTGACCCTTAAACTATAAGCAATTTACAAATAAGGACATCCCATCCTTTTTTAATGCTCTTTTCACATATTTTTTCATAGTACAGATTCGTATAAAAAAGTACACTTAAAACTCTAAATTTTTTATACTTTCTTGACTTAAAAGTACAAAATGTCCTTAAGTGCAAATTATTTATAATTTTTTAATTCAATGTGTCAATTTGTGCTATCCCTAAAGTTTAGGAAGTGTTTTTATATTTTATCCAAGAAAATGAAAAAAGAATTGGAATTGGAATTGGGAGGATATGAAACGATGGAAACCACTAAACTTTGTTTCTTTTCACATCAAAGAGAAATGGAAAGAAATTTGTAAATGGTGATTAAATTTTTCATTTTGTTCCTTATAAATCATTAAATTATTAACTATTATAGGTGCTTTAGTAATTTACAGCTATATTGCTTTTTATTTCATTAATATAAACTTTTCTCTATGTTCTTTCATCCGTCTAAACAAGCATGCATAACTAAATTAAATTTCCCCACTTCTTTTCAACATTCTACTTCTCTCCCTCTTTCCAAACAGAGAGTAAGCAATAGATGTAATACTTTCAAAATGGAATCCCATCAAACCGCTGAAATTCTTAGGTCAAGTCATTTTTTCCTTTTTACGGCAACTTGTGTACAAATCGCTATGTTTTCATATATTTTGTTTTAAGTATTATATATCTTTGTTTTATATGCAAAATATCTCAATCAATATATTTGTTTCAAGTTCAAAATATACTCGATGCGTGCTAGATTAATATACTTTGTTTCAAGTGCAACATGACACAAGTATAACCCATCAAACTGCGTGTCGTTGTTTTACAATGTTGTTAGATAGTTCATAGAAATTAAGTAATAAATACCTGGGAAGCTCGCAGCCATGGGTTGCCACCGCCAATACTGATATTCCTTGTCGGGCCTTCCATGTTCTTGACATGTCAACTGAGGTTGTATATATGGACACTCCGATTCCTGGTAATGAGGCCGAGTTAACTCATCCCTAACCCATCTCCCACTATACACATCGCACCCTTCTTCTGTCTTCCCAATTGCAAATGGCACCTTCTCCTCTTGATGCTTCTCTAATACCAAAAATAAAAAATTAAAAAAGGGACATGATCATATATAATTTCCTTAAAATACCAATGCACCGGGGCCCCGGCCTTCAAAACTTTATTTAAAAAATAAAAAAAGTGATGGTGATCTTTAGTATCACATGCAAATTTTGACCACCTCAACTATAAATTTTAAGCTGATTCGGGGTTTCGCGAAAATTATAAAGGGAAGAATAATAGGGAGAGTCACCTTTTGTTGTGGAGATGGTTGGAGTCTTTTCTGGGACAACTACTTGGAGCTGTTGATTGAACATGCACAAGACATCCTGGCCATAAAGGATGGTTACGGATACGATGAAGGCCAGTAAGAGGAAGAGAAGAGGCGATAGACGTGCTTTTCGGAAAGAATTAGGTGGTGGTGGCGATGATGAGAAGGAAGAGACAAGGGACTTCATTTGTTTAAAAATTTTTCCTACGCTGCCTAAGGAGGCAGAGTATTGTTTTTGTATTTGAGGAGTTTGATGTAGAGCCAAGAAAAAATAAAACATATATATATGTTTTATAAGGGTTTTAATTTAAGATTAGAAACGAGGGCACACGGGAGAGTGAGGGGGATAGCAAGAGTTGGTCAAAGGAGGAAATTTATCCAGAAGAGTTTACTGGGTAATGTGTTTTTATTTTTTATTTTTAAATGTTATATGGGTGTTTAAGGGTATTTAGAAAGTATCTTTCACACCGTCTTTTATATTTACTCTTTTTTTAATTGTATAATAAAATTTCCAACAAATGTTTCACACATACTTTTAACTAAAGTTGTAAAAGAGTAAGAGTTAATATGATATAAAACTGGGCTCGATTTAAACTTGATCTATCTAACTTAAAATTTTAAATTTGAGTTTAACTTAGTCAAATACGTTCATGTTGGATTTAGATTGAGTATAAGTAGCTCATAAATAATTTAACTTATTAATCCAAATAATTTAACTTGCTTACACCATATTTTTTAGTTTTAAACAATATGATTTTGTCAAAGTAGATTCAAAGTTGTATTACATAAAAATGCTCTTAAATACTTATATTAAAGCTATGATGCAGAGCAGTCATAACTTTTAGCATACAATTTCGTTTTCTTAATTGGTGTTCAAACCCAAAAACCATTGATTATGGCTAAAAACGGGCTTTTAAGTTTTTAGTTGAATTTTTGTATTTTAAACGCTTAGGGTTTTTTTAAGTGACGATATAATCGATCTCTTTTTGTTATAAAACATTTTTTTAACACATAATAATATTCTAGAATTCCTTGAACGAATATTTTTTCTCAATTTCATTTTGATTTTTTAAAATTAATCGTTGATTGATCTTACATTTTACGCTACTCGCTTCGTCAAGCTATTTGTTAATGATAAATTGTCTAATTCCAAAACACTAATTGGAGCAAGCTAGAGACAACACGTACAAAATACTTAATTCTCTCATTGACAGCAACAGGCTACCGAATGCAATGATCCGGCCAAAGAAAAAAGTTAGGACAATTATAATTAGTTAAAAGTGAAAGTACTTGCAAGAAACTCTTATATAATAATACCACATATTCTTCAGTAATCCATATATAATATGGAAATTGTTGCTCGAAATTTCAAAACAAGTCGTTTACATTTCTTATTGATTAATAAAACTTTGTATTTTCGATTAGAAGTTGTCCGAGAGCATGTATATAAAAGAAATTTACAAACTTTCTTCAATACCAATTACATTCTTAATAAACAAGTAATTAGATGAAAGATTAAAAATAAATCCTTTTAATTTCTTTTCGTAACGTTTATTTTCACACGTATTAAACTTTTGCAATTATATTCAGATCATGTAGTTGCATAGTGACAAGATTTGACGTTTACTGTCCTTTTAGATGCTCATGTTTTACCCATCGACCACTTACGAACATCCTAATTGGTCTCGATCATGTTCCTCAGCATCTCAATTGATGTCTTAAACTGGAAAAGTTAGTACACATAAATTGCCCAATATCCATATTAGACAAAGCAACAACAAGATGATTGATGCCTTTGTGATCCCAGCTTTTCCATAAAGTTACAGCTCATAAGCATTATGATCCCCCCAAAAAAAAAAAAAAAAAATCACATAAAAAAAATCCCATTATTGAGACTTATGATAGCTTTTCAATTAGCAAAAATGGAGAACCACATAAAGTCATTTTCATCAAAGATATGTCATATTTCTTCACTTATAAGCATTCCAAAGGTGTAATTGGATCCTTATTGCTTCATGTTTTTATTATCTGAGTTTTGATATTTTATAAATGTGCATTTAAATTCTACGCTTCAAATAGGTGCTAGGAAACAATTTTTATGAATAATTGAGAAATTAATGATCTTATTCTTTTCATCTTTTTTTTAATGGTTTAGAACTTAGTTAGTACACCTTTAAAAATGTATAGTAATTAATTTTTATAATAACCAAAAGATTTAGATCACGTCTAGCTTATAAGAATGCTCTAAAATAAGATGGAATGAAATTAGGGCTATAAATGACCCAAGTCAAGTTGACCTATCAAAAGTTGGGGCTCGACCCATTTAGAAAATGTCAAGCTCGAGCTTGAGTCAAACTCTTTTTTTTTTTTTAATCAAGTATGGTATTTAGGTTCAAGCTCGACTCATTTAATAAATGAGTTTTATTCCGAGTTGGAGGTTGACTTGTTTACAAATCTAGCTTTGATTCAAGCCAAGTTTCTTATTAAGTCTAAAACTCAAGCTCAAGTTTGAGTTCATCTCATTTAGATAAAAAAGTTTTATTATAAGCTCAAGCTTGACTCTTTTTTAATTAGACTATCTATATCTTTATTATTCTTGAATATAAAAATAATAGATAAAGACTATGATATGATCATATATTATATAATAATTAGTTTTTGTTTTAATTATATAGCCATATATAGTATATTATAAATATAAATCCACAAGTTTATTACTATACTTGTTTATGAGCTTATTCATGAGCCCATTAGCGAACCTATTCACAAGCTTGCTAGTGAGCCTATTCATAAGTTGGATTGTGAGTTTGAATCAAAGCTCGAGTTTAGCTCATTTAGGGATATGAACCTTATTTTAAGTTGAAGCTTGGTTTATTTACTAATCAAACTTAAGTCAAGTGATGCTCTACGTGTGCAACTTTGCTCATTGGAAACCCAAATTGGAATAGAATGGTATCAACAACCGGGTAGAAATTTATTCCTACAATTAAAAATACTACAAAAATGTTGGTTCTTTCCATATATTATGTATGCTTATGTTGTATTTGGAATATAATCAAATACATATTAATTCGGGGTAACCAAAATTGCAATTCCACTTATTCAATAGCACCAATGAATTCTCTTTAAAATGGGGTTCAAACTTCTAAAAACTTCTTCCAAATATAGAAAAGAAAATAATACAACCTAAAATTACAAGTCCACTTTTAGCACATTTTACGTATTAAACGTAGACATCGGCACGGTTCGGGTCGGTTCCGAACCCGAACCGGAACCACCGGTTCTGGCGGTTCCGGTTCCGGTTCCGGCGTGGTTCCACGAACCGATTTTTTTTTTCTGGTGATAAAAATGAAAAACCCCAAAACCTTACCCCCTACCCACCCTCCTCCCCCTCCCCTCCCCCAACAATCCCCACGCCCAGAACCTGCATGTCCTCTTCTTCTTCTTTTTTTTTTTTAAATTAAAATATATAAGGCGGTTCCGGACCCGTTGAAACCGCCGGTTCCGTCACACGAACCGCTTGGACCCGCCGGTTCCGGCAGGTCCTTAGACAGTTCGGAACCGTCACCGACGGGGCGGTTCCCGGTCAAGAACCGCCGGTGACGATTCGGGGCGGTTCCCGGTTCGGAACCGCCCCGTGACGATGTCTAATTAAACGTGCTATTAATGCTTAAATGGTTTTTTTTTTTCCTTTTAATACTTTAAAAATTAGATGTACTTTTAACAGGGCTAAAGTTCAACCGACAAAATTGAGAAAGATTTAAATCTCTAGCCGGTTGCTTCGAGCTTAGTTTTCTCTACAAGAGAGTAATGAAGTGGGAAATGTACCATATTAAGTTAACCTATAATGATAATGTTGCTTGACTTATAAGATAAGAGTGGTTTCAAAGTTTGTGTTCATTTCAGTCATTACTTTTTCCCCACTATATCCAACTAGGAAACAGAACAGTATGGGAAAAAGACTAAGGAAGGGCTTGGTTTATTCATGACTTTAGGTGATGATGTCCAAGTATTTGGTGGGATTTCAGCTTCAGTTGGTTGGCTTTCACCTGCTTCCTTATTTAATCCAAAACCCTAGCTAACCTTTTCCCCATTAAAATTGATTTTGTACATAGCAGTTACAAACAATATGCATTTTTTATACATAGATGCGAAATATCATTTAGAGGTAGATAAAGAAAATTATATAATATTACACGTACTATAGTACCAAGTACCAACCGTGTCTCACCAATACAAATTATTATCTTAGGGGAGTTAAAAAAAAAAAAAAAAAAGATTGTCGATACAGCGTGGATGCAAGATGGAGTCTTATAGCATGTGCCCGTATAGTTTCAATGACGTAGAAGGGAAAAAAAAAAATGTTAACATGCCCTTAATTATGATCGTAGATCTGCTGGATTGATTTTTTTATTTGTGCATGGTTAGACAAAGTCTAAACTCAAAAATCTAATAAAAAAAGGTTTTATCAGTATTAACTAATAACATATAAGTATCAATAAAAGAATATATAATTTTATAAAAACTATACACTATTGATGCCATTTATCCAGAAATTATCAATACTTTTCTATCACTCATTCAACCACATGCAATACTCTTATCATCTCATCCCTATTCCAATCCACTTAGTTTATTTGAAAAGTTTGAACTTCTAATTTTTGAGTGAGGACATCCAAGCTTAAACAACAACTAGGATTGATGCAAGTTTAAGAGAATATTCAGTTTAGTCGAGTTGGAATATAATTAAGTCTTTAGCTTCTATAAAATATAATTACACATAACAAGGTTTTTTATTGCAATCAAGGTTTTTATAAGGACAGAGCATGAACCCAATAAGCAATACTTCAAACCGAGTTTGAATTTTAAGATTTTTAGTCAAACTCATGCTTAATATTATTTGCTTCAATTTATTTGGAAATAACTCAGTGGTCCTTACCGTCTGACAGATAATAATATTACCCAAATAATAGTGTTGGACTTCTTCCGTCTTTGTGTAACTAATCTGACCTAACTCGTCCATCAATGGAGTTTGACCTACGCTACTGTTGTGGATTGTGACATCCTTCTTTGAGTTGAGACAAAAAGATGCCTTTTTAATCCTAACACTTAAGAAACTGTTTGTAATAGATCATAGATGCAATCGCTAATATGGTTCAAGATTTTTATTTCGGAACCGACAAGAATAATGACCCTCACGTAGAGGGGGAAAAAAAAAAAAAAAAAAGAAAATCTCTCATCAAATCAATATGTGTTCTTTGAACAACGCTACTCTTATTCATAATATATATATATATCTTCTATAAATGATATGTTTCGAACATATAGAGTTACAATAAAGACTTAATATTGATTTTGAAAATTTTCAATCTTCATGCATGGAAGACATTTTCTATAAATTAACAATCTATACTAAAGAAAGTAAATATGCGGCGTCTCTGCTCAATATTACTTTGCAAATTCCACAATTTATTCACTAAATTTATATCTAAATTTACAATAATAAATGAGGAAAAAAATTATCTTAAGTCATTTTTACTTGGCCAAAAGAAAGACATCCAAAGTTATATAAATTGGTGCCTAAGGTTCGGTAGATACAATGGAGGAGTGTAAATGATCCCCATGTCATTAGTTCCCTCTTCTATGCGGAGGAATGTAAATAATCCCTAAACTTGAAACCTTTGCACACCAATATATAGAATATTGTATTTTGATGCTGTCTAATACAATCTTAATTTAGAGTGTAAATAATAAGGCTATCAAATGTGTTATGAAATACAAAAAGGATAGTGATGAGTCAAGATAGAATTCATTACTCTTGTTGATTAAAGAGATGATATCCACAAGCCCTTTAATTAGGATAAGAGTAAATCATAGCCATTGGAACCGCACTCTATTAGACATGATTAGGTCAATGATGAGTCATTCAAGTCTTCTATTAACCTTTTAGGTCAAACTCTAGAAACAACAAAATATACACTCAACTATGCGTCAATAATGTGGTAGATAAGAGACCATATGAATTATGTTTTGGAAAGAAACCCAATTTGTCTTGTGTCAATGTTTGGGGTTGTGATGCTTACATGAAGAGTGGATTCTTTGTTAAGCTTACGATAAGGTCAATTAAATGTATGTTTATTGGATAATCCAAAGAAAGTAAAGGGTATTACTTTTATCTCCTGAGCAAGCATAAAGTTTTTATAGCTCGTCATGTTACATTCTTAATTAGATAGAGAGTTCATCCCTAAAAAAAATAGTTAGAATAAAGTAAATATTGAAGATATTAAAGATTCCATGAAAAAAGTTGGAACATAATCTGTGGAACAAACAACAGAAGTGAATGTAGTATCACAATAAGAGATTTCATGGCTAGAAGTCATGAAATCTAAAATGGTTCCCATGTACACCAACCAAGTATAAGATACGGTGGATGCACCAATTAATGGAAAACCTATAGGAATAGATCTTTAAAAAGAATACCAACATAGATGAGAATACAGAAACTTTTAAATAATATAATATCACGGAATCATCATTAATGCCTAATTATTATTCCAAATAATCTCTAATTATATATATTAAAAATAAAATACAAGGAAAAGTGTGTGTGTAGAATAAATACTTACCCTTTATTAATAATTTTCATAAATACATGAAAAATTATTTGGTAAATTGTGCACAATTACAATACCCCCACTTGTACTATTGCTCAACACTATAAACTCTAAATCTTAAGTTCCTCACAAGGTTTTTCATGTTTTTACTGAGGTGAGGCTTTTGTGAGTGCGTATTGTAGGAATACTAAAGAATTGTTGTATAAAGTTAGTGGAGTTAAATAGTGAGGTAGTTGAGGGTTGGTGTATTAATCATTTATTACTACCTAAACATCGACACGGTTCGGGTCGGTTTCGAACTCGAACCGAAACCGCCGGTTCACGGTTCCACATTTCGTGGAACTGGAACCGGAACCGCTAGAGCCGGGGCGGTTTGCGATTCCACGGAACCGCCGGTTCTGACGGTTCCGATTCCGGTTCCACATGAACCGTGAACCAAGTTTTCTTTTTTTTTTTTTTTCTTTTAAATACAAAAGACCTGTCCTCTACTCCTCCCTCTCCTCCTTCCCCCTAACCCTCCCAAACAAAACACCAAAATCATTCAGTGTGTGTGTGTTTCGTTTTTTTTTTTTTTTTTAAAGACGGGTCGGAACCGGTGGAACCGCCGGTTCCGCGTGACGAACAGCTAAGACCTACCGGAATCAGCGGGTCCTTCGGCAGTTCCCGGGTACGGAACTGCCGGGGAGGGTTCGAGGCGGTTCACGGTTCGGAACCACCCCGTGATGATGTCTACTACCAACATTGTTACTCTTATTTATAAATAAAGCTCTTATGTACATTTTTTGTTTAAGTGAAATAATTCTATAATATATTTTCTTCATGGTATCAAAGCATCAGACAATCCCCATGAAATAAAATAAAAAAAAGGAGAGAGAGAAAGAGAGAGGTCATTATGACTAAATCACCAAAGAAAAGCCAAAGGACGGTGATGGTACCTCCTCATGTTGCTAAATTAGATCAGCCACAGTCAACCTCAGTAGCAAATTTTACTGACAATCAAATTATCCTCCTTTAGCAAATCTTGGATCAAACTCGACTGAATCCTAGTAAGTTAGATAAATATGCCACTATTGTTATAACTCAAACAGGTACATGTTTGACTCATCATGGGTTTACGGTGTGAAAATTGGATTATTGACATGGGAACATTTGATCATATTTGTAACTCACTGCATCTAATTGATTTTTTTCTTAAGTGTGGTAATTTAGAGAAAATCTCCGTTGCTAATGAAGAAAATGTTGTGGTACAAGGGAAATGAACAATTTATTTGGAAAATTTAATATTGTTTGATACCATATATGATCACAAGTTTAAGTATAATTTGTTGTCTATAAGTAAGTTGGCAAAGGATATGAAGTGTAAAGTAATTTTCTCTTCGACAAGTTATGTTATGCAAGACCAATCTTCAAAGAGGATGATTGGCTATGCTAAGGAAATCAATGATCTCTACTATTTTTCTAGAGAAAAACCTAAATTTAATGTACAGTCAGAATCTAAGTCCTTTGTATCAGTATCCATCAAGTCTAAAGTTATGCTATGACATGAATGTTTCGATCATCCCAGTTTTCCATATTTGGGTCGTTTGTACCACACTTGTCCAAAAAAAAAAAAAATTGGTGATTTTAAATGTGAACATTGTATTACGGAAAAATTATCAAGCAGTCCTTATCATATTCAGCCTTATAAACCTCTAAACCATTTCAATTGATACATAGTGACATTTAGGGTCCAGCTTGAATATTAACTTACACAAGACATAAATGATTTGCTACTTTTATCGATGATCACTCACGGGTTGTTGGTTTTTTTCTCTTAAAAGAAAATTTAACAATTGCTATACATTCCAACAATTTCATAAATTTGTCTCAAATGTCTATTAAGAAAAATATTAAGATTCTTTGCATTGACAATGGAAAAGAATATTTTTCAAATAATTAAGACAATATTTAATTTCCAATGGCATTATTCATCAAAGCTCTTGTCCTTACACCCCTCAGTAGAATAGAATTGTTGAACATAAAAATAGGCACTTACTTGAAGTTACTAGATCAATAATGTTCACATCTTCAATCCTCAATAAAATCTAGGAAGAAATAGTTTTAGCTACTATGTATCTTATTAATCATGTCCCATCTAAAATCCTCAATTTGAAGACTCTTATTAGTGTTCTTCTTGAGTCATATTCTCATACATGATTACTAAATTCCTTTCCTCCAAAGGTGTTTGAATCTATTATGTTTACTCTGAATAACTCTCAAAATAAACACAGGCTTTAGTTCAAGGCAAATAAATGTGTCTTCATTGGTATTCACCTTCACAAAAGGGGTATAAATGTTATCAGTACACGTCACATCGGATCTTGTCTTTCTTGAAAATCAACCCTATTTTAGCTCATTGGTTACGAAGGATTTGGAGTCCTTTCATGATCATGATAATAACCCCTTGTTTACTAACCTTTAACCCATACACATTCCATATCAGTCAATAGATACCTTATAGAAATTAGATGAATTGCAACCTATTGAAACTTCATTTTTGCATAAGGCTAAATCGTCAAAAAGTTCATGTGAGTTGTTAAATCATAGTGATAAAGTTACTAGTGAGCATCCTACTTCCAATCTTATGTAAACAAAAGATATTACTAACCTATCCATACTTGAAAATTCCTAAAATCGAGGTAATTCTCCAATGAGACCAATAGCTAAAGTATATACCAGGAGGTTAAAGATTCTCTTGCATGACCAGTTACTTCCTTTGGAGTCTCTGGTTCATTCTCACCAAGAAAATGCTGCAAATATGAAAGTACATATGGACAGCTCTTTGGATCTTCTAATAGCCTTGAGAATGGAGAATAGGGTCAAATTTAAAACCAACCAAGATCAAGTCCAAAGCTTTGTTTCAAGGGATTGAAAATTCAATAGCTAGAGTTTCAATGCTAAAAACCCGAGTCAAGTGAACCAAGAATGTTTACAAAATAGTTTGGGACTCGAAAGATTAAATAATTTCATGTTTTGGATGAAAGCTGCCAGCTTTAAAGATCAAGACCAATGGCCAACATGTGTACTACCAAAAAGTCAGCGGCTTACTTGGCCAACACAAACAGATTGATAGGTCGAGGTTGAACGCCATGGGTAAATCCCAATAAATTCAGGAATAAGTTCTAGCAAGAACTCAAAGTGAAAACATTCTCAATTTTTCATTCATCATATGTTGTTTAAAATACAAAGCCAAAAGGACTATTTATAATACCCTAAAGAAAACAAAAAGTCACGAAAAATGAAGTCAAAGGTCAAATAAATATATGATGGCTGCTAATGTATATAAGCCGACAACTTTACAATTGGAAATAAAATTATGAGAGCAACAGACTTGGAATGCCGGGTAAAAGGCCAGCAGTGTAAGCCTCTACGAAGGCAGTGTGTAGACCATGAACACTGGTGGTGTTTAGACGGTGTAGACATAGGCCGCCCATTGACCACGTTTTTAATGCTGGCTATGTTTAACAAAGGTCGGTGGCGTTCTATTTAAGGCTGGAGGTGTACTCTGCAGCAGCTCCAAAACTTCAATCTTTCAAGTCTCAAACTATTTTATAAACATCCTTGGTTCGCTTATCTTAGGTTTTTAGCATTGAAACTCTAGCTATTGAATATCCAATTCCTTGAAACAAAGCTTTGGACTTGATCTTGGTCAGTTTTAATTTGATACTTCTAAGATCACATCATTCCCTCCTTCTTTAAAAAGATTCGTCCTTGAATCTTTGTTTTTGGACTCTTTTAATTTGCATAGAAGGAATTCGGATTTAGGTTCTATTTCATCTTGATCTTCTTGAGGACATAATTTTTTGAGTTCCTACAGCGATGAATCAATTTCATTAGGAAAAGAAAAATCATTAGTTGATAAGCAAACATTACTCTCTGTTTCACGTTCTCAAATTCTTTTTCCTTAGTGCTCACCAAATGTTTTCATCACTCTTCTCCTCTCTCACACTCTTCTCATTCTATTCTTCTTCTCTTTCTTTTCTTCAACAATCTTTCAACAACTTCAACTCTTCCATCTTCATATATAATTGTAGGAATTTGTTGCTGTTCAATTTTTTCTCTCGGTTTCATCTATTTTAGTGACTACGATTCCTTCTTCTCATTCATATATCTTCTGGAAATTTTAGGCTTACATGGAGACTCAATATCATCTAAACTGATATTCAACCTTGCAAATCCATGTTGAAAAATTTCCTTCATCTTCTTCCAATCAAAATTTCATTAACTCCCTTTTTTTTAAATCAAATCTCCACAACTCTAACAATCAACGATCCAAAATCCAAAAAAAAAAAATCAAACTTTTTTTTAAAACAAACCTTAGATCTAAAACACAAACTTCACCAAAATCCTAAAAGACACAATTTTTTTTTTAATGACAAAACCCAAAACTTCAATCAAACCTCCAAAGATCAAATCTTTTCAACAACCCAAACAACACAATAAAATTTCAAATCTTTACCCTCAAAGATCATATCTTTTCTTAGCAACTCAAATAATGTAGTAAAAATAATTTTTTTTTAATATCAAACGCTTCCAAAGCAAACAAATCCTAAACCAACAACAACAACAAGAACAATTGATGATATGAACGATTGAGTTATCTCCAATCGAATTGGATATGGAATCTTAGAATACCTAGAGCTCTAATACCAAATGATGTGAATAAAGAACCATGCCAACCTATGACAGTGACCATACATCTAGATCTGGGATTAGAATCCAGGATCGTCTAAGAAAACCTGATGAAAACCACAACCTATAGCCTAGATAGAGGCAAGAACCTTAGTATAGTAGTAGATGCCACAATTGGTGATGGCAAATCGATTAATAGGTCAGGGTTGAATGCCACGGGTAAATCCTAATAAGTTCAAGAATAAGTTCTAACAAGAACTCAAAGAGAAAACATTCTCAATTTTTCATTCATCATGTGTTGTTCAAAATACAAAGCCAAAAGAACTAACTCAAAGGTCAAATAAATATATGATGGCTTCTAATGTATATAAGCTAGCAGCTTTACAATTAAATAAAATTACGAAAGCAACAGACTTGGAACATTGACTAAAAGGTCGATGGTGTAAGCCTCTGCACTGGCAGCGCAGGCCATGAACACCGCCAGCGTTTGGACGATGTAGACATAGGCCACCCATTGACAACATTTTCAATGCTAGCTATGTTTGACGAAGACCCGCAGTGTATTGTGCAGCAGCTCCAAAACTTCAATATTTCAAGTCCCAAACCATTTTGTAAACATCATTGATTCGCTTGACTCAGGTTTTTAATATTGAAACTCTAGCTATTGAATCTCCAATCCCTTGAAATAAAGCTTTGGACTTGATCTTGGTCGGTTTTAAATTTGATGCTTCTAAAATCACATCAGAGGGTATGTACAAGATATCTTATTGCCAATTATATTACATGTGAGAATCTATCTCCTAAATATAGGGCTTATTTAGCAAGGGTAGACGAAGATAGATACGTATTCAAGAGGTGAAAGGAAATCTAAAGTAGACAGAAGTTGTGCTAGAAGAGACAAAAGCAATGTATCAAAATAACATATAGGAGATTGTAGATTTGCTTAAGGGAAAGAGCTAGTAGCAAGCAAATGGATATTCAATATTAAACATAGGTTAGATGGTAGTGTTGAGTGTTATAAGGCTCGATTGGTAGTTCGGGGTTATACATAGACTTGTAGGATAGATTGTGAAGAAACTACTCCAGTAGCTAAGTTAAACTCCATTAGAGTTTTGCAAGCAAATTAAGACTAGCCATTGCATCAATTGGATGGTAATAATACCTTTTTACATGCAAATATTGTCAGGATTCACTTTAGAAAGTAATAGTGGAAAGGTATGTAAATTAACTAAGGCCTTATATGGCTTAAAACAATCTCTTAGAGCATAGTTCGAAAAATTTAGTGATACTTTGACAAGATTAGGCTATCAATAGAGTCAGGATAAGCATAGATTTTTTACAAAATTGAGAACAAATGGTTTAAAATCTATCCTTATGTGTAAGTCGATGACATTTTTATTTGTGGAAATGATATGGTGGAGATTGAGTAGTTGAAAAAAAAAATTACAAAGGAGTTTTAAAAAGAAATTACGAAGGAGTTTGAGACCAATGAATGGAGGTGATCAGGACTAAAAAAGGAATTTTTATAAGTCAAAGAAAACATATAGTGGATCTTTTGAATAGGACAGGGAAATTGGATTGTAACCCCCTCAATACACTTTAACCTCACAATTGGAAGAGTTATGCTACAAAGGATGATGCTCCTATAGACAAGGATCAGTACCAAAGAATAGTAGGAAGATTGATATATCTTTCCTTAATCAGACCAGATTTGGTTCACTCCATAAGTCTTGTTAGTTAAGTCATGCATGCCCCCACCAAGGATCATTTAGATGGTGTTAACCATATATTAAGGTATCCTAAGGGTACTCCAGAAAAGGATCTCTTTATTAAGAAGACTCAAAATTGAAGTATTAGGGCTTTTATAGATACTAATTGAGGAGGAGCCATCTTTGACATGTGGATACTGTACAAATGTATGAGGTAACCTAGTGACTTGGAGAAGTAAAAAAACAACTTTTGGTTGCTAGGAGTACTGATGAGGCTAAATATAGAGCAATTGCTTAAGGGATATGTGAGATGATCTAGATACAAAGGTTGTTAATGAATATAAGTGTACAGGTTGAATACACTTAGGTGTATAGTAATAGCAAGTTAGCCTTGAATGTTGTAAAAAATCCCATTCAACATGAGCTCATGAAATATGTTCAGTTAGACTGTCACTTTATAAAGTCAAAGATTGAAGAAGGAAGGATCAAGCTACAACATGTTTCATCTCATAATCAAGAAGTAGATATCTTTACCAAATCTTCGCTAAAGTAGCATTTTGTGGAAATCCTATGCGAGCTGGGAATGATGGATATTACTTTCTTAGCTTAAGGGGGAGTGTAGGAATATTAGAGAATTGTTGTAGCAAGTTAACAGAGTTACGTGTGGGTAGTTGGGGGTTGATGTGTTACATTTATTACTACCACCATGCTAGTCATTCTAAAATAGGGTTTTATATACATTTTATGTTTAAGTAAAGTAATTCTATAGTATATTTTCTTCACGTATGTAACATTTTCATTTATTGCCACTTCGCAAACAAACACATCACCCTTCTAAACTATTTTTCTAAGAACATGAAGCTATTGAAGCATATGTTTCAACTCTAGTAAGACATGGTTCCTTATCTAAGGTATTGCAACATTGTTATGACAATACAATGTAATTGGATTAATAGTGCTCATAATCACTCTTAGCTCAAGATAAAATTTTTAAGCTAAACGACTTTTTTAGCTACTTTAAGAGCTACAAGGTACTTGGACTTCACTATAAAATCTATGAATGTCTGTTGTTTAAAACTATTCTATCAAAAAACTTCCTATTTAGGCAAAACACATAACTTTGTTGCAATTTTATTGTCTTGATCTTTCTAGAAACTAGCATCAATATATCCTCTAACAACTACTTCACCACTCCTCCATAAACCAAGAAAAAATCCTTTATTCTTCATAAATACTAGAAAATGGTCTTGACTGTAACTTAGTAACCCTCACTTGGGTTGACCCGATATCTATTTGCCATGCTTACGATGTAAGAGATATCTGGCCCCATGCATATCATGGTATATATAATAGACAAGATTGTTAAAGCATACAGTTCTTTGTTGATTGTATCCTTCTTGCTTCTGTTATAGGACATATTGACTTGTAGAGATGTATAACAAGAGACGTAATAATCCGGAACGCTACCTATCAAGATATTGTCTTTTTTGGTCAAATATCGTATGATTTTGTCCTTGATATCAACTACTTTTCACGAGGTCACCTATACAAGGAATACCCCTAATGAGCATGCTTAACTTCAAAGTTATGATGAATCTTACGCCATTGCACCACAAGGTGCCTTGATGACCGGAGTTCCACTACTATATATTTAAGAGATATTACATTCTTCCTCACTTACAAAATTGACGTCCTCGTTATTTTCATTACATAAGTCCAGAATTACACTAGGTAGGGAATATATTAGAGGTGATCCATACAGGCTCATGAAGCACCCCCACTCTAAGGCATTTCACCTTGTGCAATACTTAGCTCTCCTATTTCTAGCTTGTAAACTACTCTAATACTATTCGTAAAGACCTAAAAGTCTACCCATGAGGTATTGTCCATTTTGGCAAAAACTGTGTAGTTTTTTCCTTAGTGTCAACTGCTTCCTAAGAGATCACTCATCTTGGAAGTGATCCTTACTAAGCATGCTTAACTTTAGAGTTTTGATAAAAACAAGCCATTATACCAAAATGCACTTCAATGATTGGAGTTTCACTATATTATATTTGAGGGATATCACAACATAGGTAAAATCCACTCTAAGAATTTTGTATATTGAATCTATTCAATATTTTTATCAATGTAAGTGCTTTTAGTTAGCCTAAATAGCCTCTTAGACCTATCTCAGTAAATCTCTAAGACATAGGTCTCTTCTCTTAAGTCATTCATGGAGAAACACTTAACTAATCAAGCCTTAATTGACTCTAGGGGTAGGCATGTCATTTCTGATAAGAAGGATGCCATTAACATGAAAGACTAAGAACACAATAGCACTTCCATTCACCTTTTTGTAAACACAAAGTTCTTCTAGATTCTTAAGTTAGCCAAATTCCTTGACTAACTCATCAAGTCTTATATTTCAACTCCAAAAGCTTGCTTGAATCCATAAATGAATCTCTTCAACTTACATAATTTTTTAACATTATCAAAGGTCATAAATCCAGGAGGTTGTACCATGTACACTTCTTCCTAAGACTTTCCACTTTAAAAACTAATTTAACATCTATTTACTAAATCTCACAATCTTTGTAAGCTACTATGGTAAGCAAAACCCAAATCGACTTAAACATTTCTATTGGTGAAAGACTTTCATCATAATCAATTCAATGATGATGTGCAAAACATTTTGCTACTAACCTAATTTTATAGTAACTCTTGGTCGAATATTAATCTAGAGGGATATAAATATTTAGATCATCACATTGAATAACTTAAGTCAGTTTCATTTGACTAAGGGAAAATATCTAAAGTTATACAAGTGGATGCTTAAAGTTAAGCATGTACCCTATATATGACTCATTAACAAAGGATACCATTGTTTAACAACATTGGTCCTTCCTTATATGAACGAGTGTAAATGATCCATAAACTTGAGACCTTCTTATATGTCACATATGGTACTGTTGCACTTCGAAGTTGTTAAACTTAATCTTAATATAGATTGTAAATAATACGTTTATTGGGTGTTGTATGAAATATAGAAAAGATAGCGATGAGCCAAGATAGAATTCATCATTTTCTTGGATTAAGAGAGGATATCCACAAGCCCCTTAGTTGGGATAAGAGCAACTTATAGCCGTTGGTCAAGGTAAGTTTTATTAAGTCTTATTAATTTCGAAAACCAAGTAAAATTATTAAATATTGATAACATTACATTTAATAGTTTGATTAGGATATCTTGTGAAGAGATTTAATTACATACTAATCAATTTACATTGGTTTATGGCTTACAACATTTCCTACCACATGGGACAACCAATAATTATTGCTAGATGATTCCTTAGTCTATGTCTAAAGGGCCACACACAATACCTTTGTGTATAGAAATCTAGAGAGTCTTACACAATAACATAATTAATAGAATTAAGGTGATTGACTAAGAAAATTTAGTAAATGTTAAAATTATATCAATTTTTTTGGAATTAGTTGTTTATTTCAAAATAATGAAATAATTATGTTAAGATTGGAAGTAATATAATTTAATTAATTAAAGAGTAAAATAATAGAAATTAATTATGTAAAGCAATTGGCTACTGAGTGTTCAATTAATAAGTTAAAATTTTATATTTCTATGAAATCTTACTACTTTCAGTTTTATAATAAGAATATATATAAATAAGTAAATGCTGTTTTAGGGGACTGTACTTGAGATCTTTGTAAAGGGCCAGTGAGATTTAAATCTCATTATGGTATTAGTGTTATAGAAAAAGTATTTTCTTTTTTTAATAATCATATGTAATAATATTTTTTTATTTTACATGTCACATGGATTGGTATGGATTTTGTAAAAAATTTTATATTCTGCCGCTTCTCCTCGTTTACAAAACCCAACACGTCTATCCCATCGGTCTTCCATAGCAAGGCATACAGCAAGTTAGGAGATCTCAGAAACCCACGAGGCTTAGAAATTGCTCCATTATTGAATTTCAAGAAAGCTAAAAATAAACTGGACCACATATTGAAAATCATTAATCACTTGAAAATCATAGCTTAAAGAACGTCTATGATGACAACAAAAGATCATCAATTACAGAGGGAAGGAGATGTTTTTACCTTTTTTTACATGACATCCTATGCCTCTCCAAAGTACCCTATGGTATTGTACTATTCCACTTTGTGGCTATGCACTCCCAGAAAGAGCTTCGAAATAATTGCACAGTTAAATTCTGAACAACATGCAATTCCTCAAAAGCCAACAGGCGAATAGGAACTCCGATGAACTTGAGAGGGTCCTCGAAATCTTTGCACCAGAGGCAGAAATAGATTCTGCAATAATCAACAAGGAAGAATAGAGAGGTGAATTAACAGAATTCACGGGCACGATGGATTTGGAGAACATCTGGAAAATAAATCATGTCATGACCTGGATGGGAACCCTAGAATGTTTTTGCTCCAGTATTCCGTGCACAATGTGACATATAGAAGTCCAAATTTGTAAACGTCAACACATCATTCATTGGAGAGAAAAGAGTTTGCAGCATTTAGCAATTTATCATACCATTGTATAGATCTATCAGCTTCATTTGGAACTGGAAGTTCCAGAATAGGCAGCTGGTATACCACCATTGAGAAACAACCCATATTACATACTACATGATGTTTCACTTCCTTGTAACAAAAACTACCAACTACAAGACGTTATCCTTCTGTTTAGCCCCACCTTTAAAGAACTACATCCTTTCAATCGTCTAAAAATGCAAATGCTACGTATGCTTTCTCTGTATTGAATATCAATCCCTTTTTATAGTCAAAATCATAATGAAAATGTTTTTCATAGAGAAAGCTCCTCTATTCATCCATTGTACTCGTTTTTTATTTCCGAGTACCTGCATAAGCTGATATTCTCTCTCTCTCTCTCAGCTGCAAAAAGACATTAGTGAAGTCTGAAGGGCTTATCGACAGTCATTCTGCTTAGAACTACCTATCAGTTAGGAAATAAAAATAGAGGTACCGATTATGGATCCACAGGCTAGAAAAAGCATCTTTATTTTTATCCAATTACCACAAAATAGATGGATCTACTCATGTCAAAAAAAAAAAAAAGAAAAGAAAAAACCTTGCACAAGAAAGAAAGAGTACCTGTGTCCTACGTGGCAAGCTAGCCCAAAACTCCAAATTTGGGACTGCCTGGAATAGGTGTGAAGATGTTGTCCATATGGTTAGATTTCACTACTATGAAAAACACAAAAAAAAAAAAAAAAAAAAAAGCCTGACAAATTAACGATTAAGGAGCTCTAGGTTTTATGACCGATTTCTAATATCAATAGTTTGTTTCTAATCCTTTTCCATGTCCATGTTTTTAGCCTTAAAAAGGGTTTTATCATGTGAAATCAGCTCATGAGGTCTTGTATTTGCAGCTATTCAAATATGTCAAACAGTTGACGAACCATTGTCTCCCTCTTGCTTACTCTCTCCACCATTCACTTAAACACTTCATACATGGTATTTAACAGTATGAGGAAGGAAAATTTTTTTGTTAGATAAGGATAGAGCAGAGATGGGTAATGAGCTACTCAGAGCTCTACATGAAAGTAGTCAAGATGAGAGATCATACATCTATGCCACGAACTCCGAGCAACATATATCGATATACTGAGCCAACAAGGAGATACCCTCCAAAGAGGCAGATGATTCTGAAATCCAAATTTCAACATATCAGCAGTGCAGTATACTGCAGATTTTGGAAGAAAACGGTTGTGGCAGAAGAAAACAAACAAATTTCCAAACAAAAATTATTAACCCTTACATTATTAGGAAGCTACCAAACCACCCCCCTCTACCATGAACATGTATAATCTTGGCACAGCCAGAAGGATGTCTTAATATTGTGACCTATTAAACAGTGAACAAGCATTAATAACAGGAATAAATCATTAAATCATGTAAATTTAATAGATTCTCACACATGATTTAACTCCCCAATAAACACAGATGACGCATGCAAAACCATTTCTAAGCCTCAATATGGCGTTTGTTAGTGCTTAAAAATCTGTAATTGTAGCCAATCACTCCTGACAGCCATAAATAGACAATAACACTGGCGACATTCTCCATTTACATGAAGACAACATGGGAAATCCCACCGTAATTACAGAGGAATGATTCTCTATATCTTTTGCCCATGCAAAACATGACAACTGCCTTGCAACAATAGTACAAATTGTTTTCCGAAAAATGGCCTGTTTTATAAGAAAAGTAAGTGCAAACAAGAAACTAAAATAAATAGACTCGCTGCCTTTTGGTCCTAAAAGGAAGTCCCGTTCCATTACAGATGTAAATTTCATATTTTTGAAGGGGAAAAAAATTCAAGTTAAGATCAAACCTGACAATTGAATATTATCAGAACATTATGAGAAAAACAGACCAACAAAGCTGTATGGTTCAAGAGATGCAATAACTAATGATAGCATATCAAACACAATGTATCGTCACAATATCCAGGTATCTTACATCATTATTAGTTGGATAATAAAAGAAAACAAATGAGAACAGGACAGACTAACTTGTCATGACGCAATCAGAAGCTTTAACTTTTCTTGTGATATGATGAGCAAAGCCAAACTTTGATCAGGTCATCTCCATGAATTCATAACTTGAGTTATGGTCTCACAAAATAAGATTCTCTGGATTATTAAATACTTAATTGCATTTCTTGTTTTTTTTTTTTTTTTAATGTAGCCTAAAAAAAGGAAAAACATGAATTTTTGGGAGAGCAACTGTTTAGTCCAAACTACTTTTTTTAGTGAAAGCACAATTAGCCTCTGGGGAAGATCAAGGAGCCAAAACGAAGAGGCTAAATGTCAAATTAATTTTACTTATTCATAGAGGTTTCTTAATCTTCAATTTAGGAACATATAACTGCATAAACCATGAAAAAGAGAGACGAAGGCAGATGAAAATGCCACAACAAACCATACAGAAGCCGATCAAGTGCACACAACTCCCATTACAGACTTTCTTCAAACAGCCCAGAAAACGTATAACTGACTTTTTAGATAAGAATACAGAAAACTTGAGATCCAAATAAAATGATTTTTGCAAATACATATCATGGTTGTCTTCTTTTTTCTCTTCGTTATAACAAAATACAATCAAAAGAACCTAGAGGTTGCAAATTTGACAATCTTTACAAAACATGAGGAGGCTAATGAATCCATGAAATTTCTAAAAGCCCTGGATTTCAAGATTGTTACATCCCCATATTCAGCAATCTTTGATGCAACCAATTCTAATTTTGCCATATCAAAATTTCTACATACTGTGTCTGGTTAACTGCAAAGATAATCGAATAAGTTTACCAACTTCAAAACACTTACATAGTCACATTTCCCTGATTTTTCCAGTGATTGTGGTCCCTAACAAGAATAAGTCAATTAAGGGACAGCTATCAGACAATATGCAACGCTCCAACTTCCTTTGCAAAAGATAACTGTGAAGTGAAATAAGTAAATTCATAGATGATTGCTTACTTGTAACCCCTTCATGTCGCATATAACAGATACTGTAAGTGAACAATTATGCTTTTTCCACAGTTGGACATTGTGACATTGACACCACTGTGAGGATTCTTTCTGTCTGCCCATGTTAGTAAATAGGAAAATCCATTATTGATTCACACATAAAGTGAAGTTATAAAGCATATGTAAGCAGAAGCAATCATGCACATTGCATGCATTGAATTCGTGGTGTTTTGGACATAACCAATCCTTTTGGTAGGAAACATCTTTCTATTACATGATACAAACAACAAGAGACATTTTAGTGATTCAATTGGTTTTGATGCTTTCTTGTATAAAAGACCAGTAGTGGGAAATTTCAATTCACCTCTGATCTCAATCCGAGTACTTGAGAGTCGACCAAGAGTTTTGCACACTGGGTAACCTGCATTAAAAGAGAGCAAGCTCATAAAGTCAAAACCAGAGCTTTTCACTGTAACATGTCAGACTGCACAGGGGGGGTATATCACTACATAATAAGGCGTGACAACTTGTCAATTCTCCAAGTATCTACTCTTAGCAAAAGTAGGTTGCCTTTCAAGCATAGTAACATAGACCATATTTGCTTGTTTAGAGCTCCACAATTTGTTTTACACTTTGAGTTGTTACTAGCTTTGCTTAATTTAGAAGTTGTAGCTTCAGTCAGCATTGAGCCCTTTTAATAATCAATTTTGTTTTTTCAGCTAAGCCTTGTTCCCCTAGCAGTGATACCACTTCAGAATGAACATAACATTGCACAGATAAAAAGGGCTCATGATTAAACTGCTTTCCAGATAGAAAGTTTCTAGGGGCTAGGAAGAACACATGTGTGGGCAAACTTCCCCTTGCAATTCGCAGAAAGGTTGTTACACCAAAAAATTAAGTGCTTATAGTCCTTTAATATTTTTCAAGAAAGATAAGCAACTTTATCTGTTATCATGAGGTGGTAATGCTCATGATGATACCATGTATTTTTTCATAGCATATCATGACAGCAGTTCAGTAATTATTGATACCAGAATCAGAAAGCATTTAGCTCTCTGAGTCCAGTCCTCGCTTTTTTATAAACAAAATCTGTTAATTTATCGAAGTAATCTGGTCTTAGGAATGAAATTCTCAATTATCATACTAATTTATCTTTCAGGTATTGCAGAAATTTAAACTGAAGCATTTTCAATAGGAACAGAGGTAAAATAAATCACCCTAAGACCCCCTCAGTCCTGGGCCAGAAAGGAACAAGAACCCCTTTGTCAGTCAAGAGTTCATACCTTCAACATTATTGGCCACAAGTGCACTGCATTCCATGCCACAACGCATTTGTCCACCACAGTCCTGTGAAATTATGTTGTGCAATAGATACTGCAGAGTAAGGTACTGAATATGGTCTACAGTGCA
The DNA here is from genome assembly GCA_024138025.1 of Combretum micranthum. Classification (NCBI taxonomy): domain Eukaryota; kingdom Viridiplantae; phylum Streptophyta; class Magnoliopsida; order Myrtales; family Combretaceae; genus Combretum; species Combretum micranthum. The sequence goes on along the minus strand of JAMXBD010000491.1, from coordinate 174,404 downwards.
TATAAGTATCGATCTCTCTGTAGATCGCAAAAAATATAGGGGTGTAAATGTCTAAGCTGGCTTTCAGACTATATTAGCTTGCTTTATGTATACTCAAGGTTCAACTTAGGCTCAAGCTTGAGCTACTCAAGCCAAGCATGAGTTTCATCCTTATGGATTCTGAACTTAACTAGCTTGAGTCAATTATATGTATGTATCAACTTTTATCAAATTCAAGCTAAATTAAAGGATCAATGTATGTAGATTATTAAAATGCATATAATCTTTTCTGGTGATTGAGCCCAAAAGAGCTGAGTCAACTCAAACAAGGTTGTTCGGGCATCTAAAAACATCTACAAATATTTGATTCCGTGACATGTAAGCAATAAAGCAAGGAGATGTCATCCATAACATAGAGCTTGATACATAGAGTGACAGGGGCTTGTGAAGCTTTAGGGTGTTGTTTCGTTTCCTTGGTATTCAAGAGGAACAGAAGCAAGTGCAGGGTGTGCTTTTCATCAGCAAATAGCAAACTGCATCCAAAAGGTTCTATCTTCCACATATTGGGATAATCCTTAAACTTCATGAAAATATGAATTTACTGGAAAGCTGTTGCATGACGGCATGGTTAATCTGAAACTGACCATAAGTATAAAGAATATCTCATTATTCAAAATATGTTTTGATCTTGTAGCCACCATGACATTTCTTCCAAAATTTTCTTAGCCACAATTGTTGAGAAAAGTCCATTTTTAATGCTTTCCACACCTTGAAATGCTGATACTAGGACTCTGACATCCTTGTTTCAATGGAATTTAAGAATCATGGTCAAGTTACACTTCCATTCTGGGAAGAAGATTAAACAAAAGTACAGAAGGGTTCAAGAGTCAACATATAATGCCAAGCCTTATGTCACAGTCGTATATATGCATTAAAAATAATGAAGGAAATGAAAGGAAAAATAGCAATTGGAAACTGAGAAGTAATTACCGAGCAGTCAAAGCATCTGGGTCGGTCATGATTGAAAATCATTCCATCACAGAGCTGCTCAAGACATGAATAAATATCATCAGGGAGTGGATACAGTCTCAAGCTAGCAGGTATCAATCTTTATGTTCCTAACTTCACGACCTATGTTAGAAAAGCTGAGTCTGTGTATGGTATTTATTATAGCACAACGATAAAACTACCTTATGATGAATTTGTTGCCTATCCATGATATAGTTGGAGGAGGACAGAGAGCATATTCATTGTAGACAAATGATAAAAGGAATTACATATTGACCAGATAACAGAACAAAATGTGACCTGATGGAGCCAACCTGAAACCAAAGCATGGTCTCACCCGCCATGACCTTGTAAAATCTGCATCAAATTTATCCAACATCAGTATATCTCCAAGTTGGACTTCTGATAAATAATTATATGGACAAAACAACTCAAGCACATAAATGGGGTGAAAGGCAAGACCAAAAGACAGCAGGTAAAAAATAACACACATCAAATGACATAATAGATTTGCTCTATACCTCTTCCTTTAGTACAATAGTCTATTTGCAATGACTCACTGATAGCTAAGAAAAAGTGCATGGCTGAAAATCCTATCTAGCATGTATCTCAATAGATTTGTACAATATGCCCATCTAATTAAGGATTTATGTATAGAAATTTTCCTAAACCACACCCCTTTGCTGATACACTAAGTCTATCCTAAATCCAACCAAAATTTTTCTGTTATTTCTAGCTAAACAAAATCAACAATCAATGCTATGGGAACACATAATGCCATTATCAATAGCTGTATTCATCGATACCTACATTTACAGATCCATCCATCGAAAGTATGCCACCATATTAATAAAGAGAGTTCCCCTTCAAAGAAAAATTTCTTGATATTAGAAAGGAGACAAGTAAACCATTTTCTATGAACATGAAGTTCGTTTATCTATAATTTGATAGCCATCCGTCAAAAGGACTCCAAAAAAAGTACATCAGAATGAACTGCTGAATACGTTCTTACATTTAAAACAATACAACCAGAAATTTTTAACTAATACGTAAGATTATTACCACAAAAATACTTTCATGGACGATTAACCTAAAATGCATTGACAGCAAGGGTGGCATACCAGGGACCCAACCTCCCCCAAAACTTGGATGTTTGTAAATGATTTAAAAAAATAAAAAAAATGCATATAATAATAAATTAAAAAAAAGGAGGAACACATTGCTAGATGTTATAGTTATGCCCTATGTATTTTTCCAATAACAGTTTTGCAAAAGCAAAATCCTACATCCACCACTGTTCAAATGGCTATCCGACAACACGAAAGGCATAACACCATCAACAAGCAGTTTTCACGTTCAAATTCAATGCAAAATTTCTAGCTCTTTGGTGACACTGGCCCAGTCCAACAGGTCAAGCAAGTAGCTATCTAAACTTAATGTGTTGAAGACATCTGTGAAAAAATAAGTCTGGAATCATTTTGACAATGCACAGGGAAGGAAAATGCATGCAATTTGACAGGCGAACAATACACAATTTGAAATTGAAGAAGTGAAGCTAGAATACAACAACTTTACTTGGTCTTTCACCTTTTATTCATTACTTTTACTAGTGGAGTAGAATATATAGTTGCAGCAAAATTTTATCCTCAGCTTGTAGCTGAATCTTTATTTTCCATTCATCTAATGGACTCTTATCATAACTTTCATGTTCTCCAATAGTCAATTCCATCAGGGGGTACCCCAAACTTTTTTAATCTGTCTTTCTCAATTTGGATGCCATAGGCAGCACTTCAAAGCTCTTTATGTAGTTAGAAGTTTATTAATTTAGATTCCAAAGTCCCCTTAAATGAGGTATTTGCAGACCAATTAATTATATTCAACATGAATCCAAATTGTGGAACTTGTACATACTCTTCCACTGGTTCAGGCCTAAACAATCTTCCTAACAGGAAAGGTGCACTAAACAAGTGTGGTGAGTCACCAAGAGGATGTAAACGTGAAACTAAGAGGCAGCTAGTACCTGCAGTTTGTTTTAATCGATTTCTTGTTTGGACTTTCTTTTGCTTCCTACCATCCCTTTCTCAGCCAAGAAGGGTGTTATATCATTATTATGTTGCTGAATACAGGCTGATATCTTTCATGTCTAAAGAATCCCCTTAACACTGGCTCTAAGTATGAGCTCAGTTGTAGGATCTAGTTAAAAGGATTGTCAGATAGAACCTCCAATCTCATACAGCGATAGTTCATTTAGAAAAAAAACACCGATGTCATATTAGAAACCTGGAAAAAAAAAGAAAAAAGAAAAATTGGATTTCAAAATAAAAAGATGGAAAAAAAAAAAACCCTCAATATCTATGACTTATTTTATTTCTCATAGGTATGATATATTTATATAAGCTATCTAATAAGAATTTTCCTAAAATAAATATATCTAAATATGTATTAAATGCACTAGCAAGGGCTGGAGTGGAATAGCATTTGCTTCCATATATTTATAAAGCTATTATTGCTTGGTTCAAGATTGCTGCCAAATAAAAAAGTATTTCCTTCTCAACAACAAAAGAATAATTATTCCTTGATCTTTTCTTGCATATTCCGTCTTCTACGCAATAGGCAAGCCATTTATCAGGATAGCATTACATTAATATTTATAGATACATTCCTAATATATTATTATTATTTGTAATCAAATAAAATAATAAATTTTTCTTTTTCTTTTTTTTTTCTTTGCCATTACGAGAAAAAGGGATTTGAATCTGGTTCCAATGGAACCAAGAGTCTAGTGTTTATCCAACTAGCTATAAGGACTAGTTAGTATTTCTCTAGGGCATCTTTAATATTTATAATCCTATTCCTACTGGATTTGATGCACATATCACAAAAGCAGATAAAATAAAATGTTTTTTTCCTTTTACATTAATGAGAGCAACTTTTATTGGAGTTGCTTGATAAAGCTAAACAACTTCTTTATGAGTTGCTTAATACTTTATCCTTTTTACTTAGCTTTGCAGGCTACCTAATCAAGCAATCAAAAAGTTAGTTGCTTAGATATAATTTTTTTTTTTTTTTTTTTTATAGTTCTGATACACGTGCAACCTATAAAAAAATTTTAAAAATCATATTAAATAATTTCCTCAGTAATTCATGGATAATGATATTCGCCATAAAGATGGTCTAAACAAAGGTACCAAAAGGACGGCCACATCAAATCCACCATCATAGCTAGCTAACAATTCTCCATAGCTCTTTCAACTCAAAACAAACTTCATCTCCAGTTATTATACATTAATAAGTTGTGTTAAATAGTGCAGCAGAACGGAAGTTCATCAACATAATCATTTAGGAAAAACTAACAGATTCTTTATTCAACCGATTATCACGATTTGCTTTTTTTTTCCATTTCTATCCTTAGATAATATAAAATAATTCAGGTAAATGAGGACATAGCAAAAATTTTCTACAATTCATTTATCAACAACCTTAATACAAAATAAACACGATGATTTTATAAACACATCACGTGCATCGAGTGTATGAGTAAATTGCTAATCTACGGTGTGAAACATAGAGAGAGAGAGTGAGAGAGAGAACTTAGAAATCGAGCAGTTACCCGTCCTCGCTGAGAGCTCCATGAGGGAACTCACGAATAGGAGAAGCTAAGCTGTAGTTATAGAGTTTGTTCCGGTCGCTGAATCCGAGTTCGCACGCTAATCCTGCTGAGTTCAGCTGAGTCCAAGACGAAACTCGGTAACACATAATCGTGAGCGTGATGACGAATAGATTTAACTCAGTGTTGTTCTTTTCGGTCTTCATTTGATGGATTTTGATCCTGTTTAGTTTTGCATTTTGGAGAGAAAGAAGAACAAGAAGACGACGACGACGACGAAGAAAAAGGAGAAGAGAGAGAGAGAGAGAGAGAGAGAGGTGTGAGATGTGGAATGTTGTAGACAGAGAAAGAGTGGAGGGGCGGGGACGAGGGGTGAGGAGAGAGGATGAGGATTGGGACTTATAAGATGGATCGTAAATTGGAAAATTTACAGAGCATGCTCCATCTAGCCAGCTTGGCGCTGGGATTACGTGGTAGTTTCTTTTCAATTGCTGACAAGGACCTTGATTTTTGGAATAAAATTGCTCTTTATGACACATGTGACTAGTGAGCTGCTTTCTTCCGGATTGGATTGGGCTTAAATTTACGAATAATGTGATAGTGCTGCTAAACCAATCTAATCCATAAATCAAACTAAACTAAATAAAAAATAAGATTTTTTTTTTCATAATAAGGCTTGAAAAATTTTTAAACTGCACCTATCCACAAATTTATTGTTATTTTGAAATGATAAATCGAACCAATCCATACAACTAAACAGAACAAAGTAGTTTTACAAAAATGAGTCTATTTGAATTATCATATTTTCATACGCATGTATTTGATTTGTTTAATCCTTTTATAAATAAAAAAATTACTTTTATCTATATTTATTTATTAAAAATAATTTTTTTGAAAACGATAAAAATAAGATGTCCAAAACAACCAAAATAAGACAAACCAAACAAACTCATATAGTAATAATTTACTTGTAACTTAAAATTTTGTATATTATGATATAATACTTAAAAGAATTTTTTTAGTTTTCTTAATACTGGCTTAATTCATTACCTTTTATGTGATTTAATACTTATTATTAGACAAATTTAGCACTATGAGGTTACATGTTATATAAGGTAAATAATACTTAATTACAAATAAGATTAAATTCATAATCAAAACCGAACCAAATTGTTATTTAAGGTATAAAAAAGTTATAATCTAAACCAAACTGCTATAAAATCGTACCAAACAAATCCATGTCAGCCCTTACTTATAACTACTTCAGCTGGTTTGCTGGGTTGGCAAGGACTCAAATTGCTTGTGAGATATTTGAGTTCGATTCACAATTCGGTTTGATTCAAGCTCAAATAATAAACAAACCACATGCAAACTTAAAATAAAGTTTATTTATCTGAATAAGTCGAGTTTGGGCTTCTATTTAAACTTATGGGTTAGCTTGTGAATAAACTTATTTACACTCGAAAACAGACCTGCAAATAAGCTAATAAACATACTCATTAAGAAGCTTGTGAATTTTATATTATAATATATTATATATATGTATAACTAAAACAACCAAAATTAATTTCTATTTGATATATGTGTATATTAAAGTTCTTCCTGTATACTATTTTTAGATTTTAAAAATTGAAAAACAAGCTATATAAATAAGTCAAGTTTAAATTTCTGGCTTGACAAATTCTCAACTAATTAGTCGGAACTTGAAATAAAATTTGTTTAGTTAAACAAACCGTAATCTAACTTAAATTCTAGACCTAATAGAAAGTTTTTCTTTTAACTTTTATAACCCTACTAATTCACTTAAAATTTTATCACGCTCAGTATCTCACCGTTTTTGCTACTAATGGTTATTCCTATCTATGGTGGTTGTAATTATGATGAAAAAACAATAATATGATAATACATACAAAATTTAATTTGAGAATAAGGTATCTTGTATTCGAGAATAAGGTATATCGTATAAATAAAATTGGTTTCCCATGATTGCTTTTCGTCCCTGCTATCAAAACCTGAACTTCAAACCGTATTTACAGATCATCGCCTAGTTAATATCAGTCTGAGAGAAGTCCGATGATCATAGAATACAAAAAATAATAGAGTAAATTACATGTGGTTGTGGTTGGGGACCTTAACTGATTCATTCCTTAAATAATTGAAACTTTTTTTTAATCGCTTCAGACATTAAAACCTCATATGAATTTACTTCAACATCGAGATCTTTTAGTATTATTTACTCAAAGATAATATTATTGATTTTTATCAGTCAAGATATTATTGGCTTTTTTTACTGTAATCAGGATAATAATAAATAAATAAATAATGGAATCCCGACTGTGCTTAATTATGATGTGGAATATTCCATGAACCCATAGAATGATTTAAACTTATATTCAACTGGGATTAAAATAAATACTTTTATATTATATTGTATGATAAGTTTACTCATGGAATGATAAGCTCGACCATGCAGTGATGGGCCGGAAAAGTTTTTCCATGGAGTAGTTCGTTCTTAAGCTATCGACGAAGTAATAATAATCCATTCTAAATAAACGCAAATATAATAATATTGGAGGTATAATTATAAAGACAAAAATGCTCTGACTAATTACAATTATTGTGCAATAAATATGGCTAAATTATAAATAAATGATTTATAATAGGTTAATTATAAAAGTATAACTTGTGTTTTGATCTACTTACGAACACATGATTTATGTTATTTTTTTGATAAATAGGTGACTTGAGTCTTATCGAAAAGTGTCAATATTATTTAATAATTTTAGAATGGCACATTCAATATTTTATTGGCCATAAAAAAATAATTATATGTTTTTTTTCAATTTTCTTATTTAAAAAAATAATTTTAATGTTTTATTTATTCAATTTTATTAAGTAATATTTTTTATTAAATTAATTTTTTATATTAATAAAACTCTAACTCGTATCATTCTAATAGTAATTAATTATAATGATATTATTGTATGAAACTCGTATCACTTAATTATCAAAAAAATTAACACAAATCATATATTTATAAATTAAATAAAACACAAGTCATGTTTTTATAATTAACTTATTATAATATCATTAGTTTTGTGAACTCTTTATAATGAGGAAATTCATATAAAATAAAGGATTAGAGAACGACTGCTTATAAGAATTGACCCCACCGTCTTTAGTTTTTGGAGTTTCCTTTTTGCCGTCGTTAGTAAGTATATGGTTTTAAATGTAATTATTGTATTTGAAGCATCATGTCGTTCATCAAGAATAAATAAATTATTATTCCAGGGCAATAATTGTCCCCTGGGAGAGGTGATGAATGGGCGGGCTTCATCAGGTCTAGTGGGCTGGGCCTGAATTGGACACTGACTCTAGGCCCAATGAGATAACTTATCAACATGACGACATGTATATCCTTCGGCACTTGTTCATTCATGGACCGGCTTTGGACAACATTTGGGCCAGAAAAATGACTTCAAGAAGATATTTTCAGCAACTTCAGTTGATATTGTCATAGGTGTCATACTGTAATATATTTCATGAGCTGAAAAACCGAAATGAAAATGACTAGGTTATTGTATGATCTTCAATATTAAAAATAAAAAGAGCTATTACTAGCTATATCTATTTTTCATGAGCTGAAAAACCGAAATGAAAATGACTAGGTTATTGTATGATCTTCAATATTAAAAATAAAAAGAGCTATTACTAGCTATATCTATTTTTCATAAAAAAATATTATTATTTCTATCTTTTATATAGTGGCAAATGGTTGAAATTTATACAAATATTGTTTTCACTGCAGCAATAAATAAAAGTTTAGTAATTCTTAATACAACCATAGGGAATTTTAATTAAAAGGTGAGGTTGGTGATTTAAGTTGGCCGATATGGTAGAGTGGATCTAAGCCACTTGACCATAGGCTTGCAAAATAACAATAGATTAGTAGGTACCAAAAGATTATCTAGTATGGTCACTCCGATGGTTAAGTTAATATTATGCTAGATCTTACCTGTTTATCCCTGAAAAAGATTTCGAGGTGATATTTATAGTGTTGACGATTGATGGTTATGATGAACAATTACTATTTTGTGGAGTTAATGGAATACATGGAAGCTACTAGAGTAGTGTTCATGAGGCCACTAAACCACTTTCCAGAATATAGGTAGTGGGATGATGTTATTTAAGCAGAGTGATCTTAAACCAGGTGAGAGACTTGTGGTCAAGTTGACTAGATATCTCATTAGTCTACGTGGTTTTGTCACAAGCAACCAAACAAGGCCTAGCGGTCAGCTAAGGGGACATGGAGCTATCTTATATTGCGATCGGGTAGAGCTAGATGTGAGGAACTCTAAGTCTAAATTTGTCCATCAACAAGTGTCAATTAAAAAAAATAGAATTGTGCTTTTTATAAAACCTATGAATCTCGTATTTCATCCTTATTGAGACAAGTTTGGAGTTTTATGTATAGATTACATTCTTATAGTGTAAAAGGGTACGAATACGAGAAAAACTTGCTTTTTATTATTATTGTTTGTTTGTTATAATCTAAAGATACAATATTCAATTAGAACTTTTCTCTTTTCCAAGACTTTATCATATAAGGACGAGAACTCGCATGATATTTTCATTTTAGATTCTATTCTTTTTTCTCTAAAAATGGAGACAACTAATTAGGTTTAGAGGTGGAAATGTTAACTCCCCTTCTCTCCATTTTTAGTTTCGTTAGAAAAAGTAATTATATAGTTACCAAATCACAATTTTACTAGTATGCATATGATTTTATGGCTTTACAATTTTGTGAGGTTCTTTCAAATTAACTTGTTTAAAAAATCATTTTTGTATAGTCTTTGGTAGAATCATGAGTGTTAAACTCGGTAGACACTCATATTTTCACTTGAGTTTATTGGTTTTACACATTTCAATATGACCCCTCCACTAAGAATGAATGATGGTTAGCCATCATCATCCTTAAAGAAGTCTTGAATCTTTTTCGCCAGTTCGTCCCTGGGCATCATAGAAATGTCGGTGTCAGGGCTCTCTTGCTTCGAAAAAAATAATTCTTAATTCTTTTTTTAATTGCTTTTAGTCAATTTAGCATCTCGAGTTGAGAATTTTCTTCGCGCTTTTTCATTCATCTACTAGGTGGTACATTTTTTTTCTCTTCTAAATCATTTTCCATTATTTGCTACTATTAATTTGCATATCCATCACTATTGATCTAAAATTTGCAAATTTATCATTTATCCAATTCAAGTGTAATCTACCACTTTCATATCATTGATCGATCATATTATGTTTCCATTATGCAAATCACATTTACAATTTTTTTGTAGGTTTAAGATCGTGGAGATTAGCTTTTAAAATAAGTGGATTTTCTTATGTACGTGTAGGTTTTGTTGTTTGCTTCGTTTTCATCTCGTATATGGGATGTCGTTTTCCTTTTATGAGATTTAGTGAAGTTGTAAGTTGGTTGGATTTTATTCACTTACAATAAACAATTTTATCCCCTATGCAAAATTTTAATTGTGAAAGAGATGTATCTGTTTATATGATTAGGTCCTTATACCTCTAACATTTTGTTTATCCCTTATATTGTATCAAATTATATAATCGATGTAATTTCTTTAAAGTGGATGGAATTAATCTTCACTAATAAAAAAGATTTTTTTTTCCCTTTTCTCCCCTCTCTTAATCTATTGCTTAACATTTATATCATTTATTTATGTTCAAGTTTAAACTAGAAAGGTTACCAGGAAAGGAAATTTATGAATTTAATTTATATATCATATTTAAGATGATGTGAAATTTGGTTCATTTTTATTTATAACTATTTTTGCATAAAGTAAATAAAAAATAATTTAGTTTAGACTCTATTTACCATTTTTATATACATCTTTAATTACGAATTAAGAGTTATTAATTGAAAAACAACTTTATTTTATTATTTTTTTATATTCACTATATGTTTCAAGTTTTTTACAAGGGTTAATGTTGTAAATAGTACATAAACTTTTGTAAAATATGCAATCAAGTATCTGAACTTTAAAATTAATCAATTTAAAACTTAAACTTTAAAATTGATCGATTTATTACCTAAAAGACTTTTCATCACCAATAGTATCCTATCATATTAGTTAAAAATGTCACATTGGATGACAGTATTAGCCAATTTAACAGAGGTACTATTGATATACTATTGATGTATACGAAAAGTTTTTTCAAATACTAAATTAATCAATTTCAAAGTTTAAGTATCTAGTTGCATATTTTGTCAAAGTTTAGGTACCATTCATGATATTAATCTTTTTTACAATTTCCATAATCATTTTTATAATTTACAAAACTATTTTATGTACCAATCATATTTTGTTTAAAGAAAAATGAGACAATTAATGGAAAACATTTTTTCTTGTTTTGGAAAAAAATATATTCATTCATAACTTATTTTTTGCAAAACAACTTACAAGATTTATAATGATAAGTCATTTTTCTATTGATTTACGAGCTCATTTACCAATCATTTACTATCCAAAAATATTTATTATTACTTTTTTAAATATTGTTCCTTTATGTATAATTATTTCTCATTATACAAACAAAAGAAAACTATTTTTATAAAATTAACCTAATATTTAAATATATATATTACTTTTTCAAGAAAACATTTTCAAGGAAAAACATTTTTCGTTAACAAATATTTTTCCTCAAAGAAAATGAGGCCTAAATTGTGTTTTAATTTTATGTTCCATTTTTACAAACTCTTTAATGATTCTACATTAAATCACAAGATTCATAAACTTAATTAAGCATAATACCTTCATATATTTCCTTCCAATTCCATAGTTTTCATTAGGTTTCGGTATTGCTAAATTATGGTGTGTAATTTCATTTGCATCAGCCATGGCTCGCATTTCTTGCATAAACTGAACAACTAGGCCTATAAAATGACCAAAAATTTTTAATCAACGATATCTTATTGCCTTGTCTTAGACCAATGAGTGTCATAGTTATGGAGTTAATGTGGTTTTTTTGGTTTTTTGTTTTTCTAATAACTATTTTGCAAAGGTAATGAGCTTTTATTCACGTTGAAGTGGTGTATACACAAGTTGTGTATATAATGTTATTACTGAATTTGTTAATTGAAAGATGAAATGAAACTTTAAAGATTTTCATTTATGTTCAAACTAGAGGCTAAATAGAAGTATATACAGTCTGGTCCCTTTGTGAACCACACAGCCATCACTTCAATTCACATTCTTGAAATAGAACAACAAGGAGCACGCACTTCATACACAAAGATATACATGCACACAAACAATAATATACGATAACACCAGCTTACATACATTAATAAGTATGGGAGTTTCTACAGTTTCATTGATGGGACTGTCCAGTCAACTATCTAACCGCTAAAACAAATATAATATTTAAAATATTAACTATTTTAATAATTTGATCACATTAGATGATGATGGGACTGATCCTATCAAAATTAACAACGAAACCATAGAATTTTCCTAACAAGTACCTACATTTTCCCATTAATGCACGAACTCAATACCCATTTGTCGGCATAAACAAACACATAGACACTTAAAACGATACGTTATATGTTGATAATTTTTATGTATTTGAGTAACTTATATTGAAAGATATCAACTTTTGAAGTAAGTTCATTAAAATTATTAATGTTTTTATTAGTTCAAAAGGGGTTTAAATATTTTGGAAGTAAATTTATTCAAATATTAACATTTCAAGCTGTTATAAAGAGAAATTAACATTTCATAAAATGAGTCAAATAATATATTAATAATTAGATGTTAAAAAATTAATAAATAAATATTTGACTATAGTTTATTTTATGTGCTGTATTGTACGGTATCAATATAGAAATCAATGGCATATATATCAACTTCTATGTTTTAATCATTTCGTTGTGCTGCTTCTTAATTATCTCAAGTAAATGTAATCGTACTACCTTGTTGGCTTGTTCACTTCATACATTGTAATGTGCCTTGCAATGTTAACATTTTTCTTGTGCACATGCAAGTTACTGAATAAATAAATAAATAAGTATTTTGGTTTGTTCACATAAATGACTTAACACCAAAAAGATTACGAGTGGTCCTAATTTATGAAATAACTAGCCAAAGTGAAATGGGGATAAAAGAAAACAATCTAAATCATATGAACAAGGGAGAAGAACATGGAAAACAAATGGATGAACTGTTTACTGAAATGGAAGTATAACCTAAAAGAAAAACAATCTAAAATTCTAAATCATATGAACAAGGGAGAAGAACATGGAAGACAAGTGAATGAACTGTTTACTAAAATGGAAGTATGACCTAAAAAGCTATTAAATTACCTGTTGTAAGGATGATGGGGACCAATACATTTATTAGATTTAATAGATTTCCTTTTATTATATTTTTAGATGGCTAAATAATAACAATCGTATTAAGTTTAGATCATAAAACTCATATTTGACCTCACTTTATTATAAATAATCTGTTTATTAGGTATTGAATAGATTAATTGATATTTTGAATAAATAAACTTTTTTTAAAAGTGTTATTCTCTTTTCAATGATAGTGTAAGGCCATCAAAATATTTACTTCAATAAATAAACTTTCTCTAAAAAGTTATTCTCTTTTTAGTGACGATATAAGGTCATCATAATATTTACAGATAGCAATCTTATTTTTAATATTATTATTATTGATCAAAAGATCATAATTTGTTACAATTGAGTCTTACGAGGCAAATCGGATCAAATGGAGCTCCTTTGGCGAAGATTGTTTTAATTCTCAAACCCAAACATTGTCCAGCGGGGATTAAGATTGATCAAGGCCACAGACGTTGACCGGCTTGATAATCAGAACGTTAAAAATCAATTTGATCAGATCCTAAGCAAGAAGATAAAGATTCTTAATTTTAATTTTGATTTTTCAATCCTTGCTATTTATTGATTTTTTTTCTGCAACACTGATATTGCATCCTTTTCATTAATTATTTTGCTTTCCTGTCTTAAGCTAGCCTGAAATTAGAGTCGCGGGCCTGACTTCAGTTATCCATTTCGGAAAAATTAGGAACCACTGGGCTTTGGCCGGATTAAGTTGGGTTTGTCCCTAATTTGTTATGCATTGTCCTAATTGGTATGATTAATATTAATTCATATCCCGCATCAATAGTGATTAACTACCTTGATTTTGGGTCTTATCAGAAGCTGTAAACATCCCATCAAGAACCTGTCCGTTACGGGCCCTTGGACGTGGAATCAAAACCGACCCATCCTTAGCCGATTTCAGAGCTAGTAGTGCTATGAACTCGTTGGTTCCACGATCATAGTTCACATGCCTTTGAACTTATTGAACCACCCCAAATTGATTTTTTTTTTTTCCTATGATTTAAACATAGTGATTTTAACCTATAAGAGCATTCACATTTGAGATATTTGACACGAGTTCCTAAATGATAGATCTCAATTTTTTAGGTTCTTAGAAGTGTAAAAATTGTTTCAATTCTTTGGGGTTCATTGTGAAAAACCTTAAAAAATAAGTTTTATCAAAGTATTTTATGTTATTACGTAAAAGTAAGAGTATTGTGTCAGTAAATAAAACGCTTAAAAATATAAAAAAAAGTGAAAAAACTAATATAAAGAATCTTATGATCCTTCATTACGGTGCTAATATACTAATATTATTTCTTAAGAACCTTGTAAAAGAATTATCTAATGTAGATGCTCCAAAGTATTCATAACCTTTTTTTTTTTTTTTTGGAATAAGTTAATAATAGATTTATTTTCTAATTTATAGAAAACCACACTTAATCCACACTGTAATACTAGTAATAGGGGGATAAAAAAAACCCGAACACCTACATTACTGAGAAAGCAAAGCACTCTACTAATGGAAGTTTATATATCATATTAGATTGTCATTATTTTGGCTTTAAAAAAAAAAGGTCAATAAATGTATTTTTATTATTTATGATATGGATAAGTTGTGCAGATCTCTTCTTAATTCTTTAAAAATTACACCAACACTTTTTCAAAAGTGTTTTGTAATTTGTGTGTCATTTGATATAATATATTTAATTAGCAAGTGTAATCAAGATATAGGAAAAATCTAATCGGAAAAAGGAAAAATAAAAGCATAACTTAATGGATAACAACTACATAAACAAAAAGTAATCATAACTCTTTTCTGATTCTTCCTATTTGACGAACGTGATTTATACCACGTCGTCACATAGGTATGGTTTCAATCCGGTTCAGGTTTTGAAATCAGAGGATTATTTTTTTCAAGTAAAAATTAAAAGATAATTTTTAATTTTTAATAAAAAATTAAAACTCAAAATAATTATTGGGTCTAAAGATATTAAATAATTTAACTAATTTTTTTTAAAATATAGTTAAAATGCACTTTTATTTATATGCAAACACATTCTATATCAATTATAATTAATATTATGAGATTATAAAGTACTCTAGAGGGTTAAAAAATTACAATACAAAAAATAGTCTCACATTATTAAGGAAATGAATTTTGCTTTTAAGAGAAATTTTTATAAACTAATTATATTATTTTAAGTTATGTTTATTTGTATTATTGATAATAACACATTAAATATTATGAACCAACTAGCTGGTCCGGCTCCAATTCAAGAACCGTCGGTGGTGGTTCTCTTCTGATTTTCGATTCGAAACAGAACTATACCCATATCTACATCACAGGACTAAAATTGATAGGATTAAAAGTGGATATAAGATCTACATGCTGTTGAAGGTTTGTTTTACATCTTGCAGGACGTTGTGGATTTGGGATTTGAGCGTTTTCGATTTCGGTTTTTTTTTTTTATCTCGTTTTGTGTTTCTTCCCGTTCTTCTTTTGAGTCTATTTAGATTGTCTAACTTTTCATTTGTATCTATACACTTATATTTAATATGTATTTATATCTTATTTGTAGCCAATATGTATATAGTTTGTTTGATATGTTGATGGATGAAAAAATATATATTTTTATGCGTTTCTAATTCTTGATAGACGATTTATTTGAAAACAACAAAAAAATACCAAATGTCCAAAAACCAATGAACCAAATAGATTTTTTTTTTTAATAGTTTCTAGTTTTAGTTCGAAAATATCATAAGAAAATGACTAGTTGTGGGAAAGTAGGGTCACGTGACCCCTTTTGGGTGGTTGTTGACCATCTAGCCTCTACATGGCGGCAACCACAAGCCTTTTTTTTTTTTTCTTTTAATTTAAACTTGACTTTTTTTTTCTTTAGATTTGTCTTTTCTTTCTAAGTTTCATATTTTTAAATTTCTTTTTTAACATTTACTAATAAAATATATTGCACCAAATGATATATAAGCATCAAATCAACCAAACTTTTGCGTCATTCGCCACAATATTTTTTCAAGATGTGTAAGTGTCGACTCTAGAAAAGATGGGGATCTACGCGATTTTTAAATTATTTAGGAAATTTCATGCAATTTACCTTTATGATATTAATAGTATCTGTATAGTAGAGTTGCTACAACTAGCTGATCATGTGCAATAAACATAGCATCGACTTGAGAGAAATAAAAAAATTGATGGCACGTATACAAATATCATAGAGAGAGACATGTGAGGAGGAATAGGTAAACCTGGTGTCACGACCTTCATAAGACTCGGTATGATTATTCTGAAGTTATCATATTACGTGTGTATCCGTAATATGAAAATTATCTTGCAAGTCAGAGATTACGCGGCTCTACTTATTTATCTACTACACATTATTTAATCATACATATGTATATAATATTTTTATTTAAGCATACTAAGGAAACCGATATCCTACGGTTTACTAGAATAGCAAAGAATCTGTATCCCTTATCAAATAATAAAATTGGATTTCAACTTACATACTATAAGGCATTAAAATATTATGTTATTTGTCTAATTTATTTTCTAAGCTCGTTCTACATATAATCTATTCTTCTATCTTCATAGAGTTCAACAATGAAGCATTCTCCACACAATTCTAGCCTAATCCTAGCATACACTATTCCTACACGGAAACTATGGGGGTGTGATAAAATCATAGCAAAATGAGTTTGTTCCTCACTACTACTGGTCACGCAAGTTATCAACCATTGAATTAACATTCAATGCAGGTCTATCTACAATACAATATGAATGCACACATGATGAATACAAGCAACACATCTATGGGAGTGTGGAGCCATAGACGATGTAGATTTACGTTGTCTATACATCAATTACCTCTCATACTTACCCGCATAGGACACCTGCCTTACCCAAACAGAGCTTTCTAGTGGCAATGTCCATCCATACAAACCTAATGCTTATCGTCATTAGTAAAAGTAAATATTCCCAATGCGTATTTTTTAATTAATTTAAAATCATCTCAGCATATTTATTACCTAATATTGGTGAACATAGTAGGTAGACCCTGACTCAGGCAACATCTACTGCTACTCAATGATGATGATTATGATAGGTAGACCCCAACTTAGGCAACATCT
Organism: Combretum micranthum; assembly: GCA_024138025.1. Classification (NCBI taxonomy): domain Eukaryota; kingdom Viridiplantae; phylum Streptophyta; class Magnoliopsida; order Myrtales; family Combretaceae; genus Combretum; species Combretum micranthum. The sequence goes on along the minus strand of JAMXBD010000491.1, from coordinate 157,266 downwards.
ACCATCATCACATGATAAGTGGACCTTAACTCAAGCAACATCCACTTGTCAAAATATTATTTGGAAATGTCCCAAGTTTATTTCATAAACTATTTTGGTAAGACTTAGCACTTTTGAAAAGGCTAAAAGAGCAATTTGAAATACTCCAAGCCATGCTTCCTTACAAATGCACTTTGAAAATACTTTCAATTATAAATTCGAGACATTCTCTATAGGGGTTAAATCACATGCGATGTGTACATCCAATTTAATTTATTCAATTATTTAAAGTTATCCATTTATTCCAATGATCATGCAGATGATGATACCCATAATAAGGAGTCCTTCAACAAACAAGTAATACAACCAATATAACAATAAGCAATAGCAAGCATAAGTACAAGCAAAAGCAAATAACAGATCATTAGAACTCCCTTACCTGAGCATTATTGTTCACTTGATATGACCATTGGAAATACCTAGGGTTTGAGAACTTCGACTCAATATCTTCTATTAATTTAAATAATAATTTCCTATTACCATATATATAGTTTATAATAAGTCCTATTTGTGCTGAATTATCTTAAAGTTGGGTTTTAATGTTTCTAATACTATTTCACATTTTTAATATGATTTCGTCATATGGATAGTCATTTTAAAGCACATAAAATCTATTTTTCTTGATTTAGACTATAAAGTTCGTATAAATTTAGTTTTCTTAAGAAAACTATCCTAAATGATTTCAAATAAAATTTTATTCACGTAATTTTGAATTAGGCCTATTGTACTCATTGTGACTCAAATTTACATACATGAATAGGCACCAAAAAGCTTATCAAACGTAGTTTTTAATTATGTATCTAATTTACTTATTCATTTTATATTTCTTTCTCCATATGACCCTATGAATCTTAAAGGTATCTTATGTGCCTATTATTTTTGTTTGTATTTTTAATATTCATCTCAAATTTAATTCTTATTTTATGTATATTTTATTAAGTTTTAGTAATTGAACTTAATTTTTAAGTTTATTATTCTCCTTTTGGCTTATACATATATATTTTATTATTTTCATTGTGTTTCTCTTGATCTTATTTTAAATATATATCTTTAGTAAATATGATCATATCAACTAATATTTTCCATGATTTATAATAATTTACACTTTGTAACCTTAATGTCAAGTGTATGACAAACCTATATCTTAACTTAAGTATCTTTTTCTTGAGTTTAATCACTCGATTCTAAGTTATAGAGATAATTGAATAAATATACCAATTTGTGTTCTAAATTTAGCTTTTATTATTGTTATTTCCTTGTTTCTAGTCCTATTTTACACTTAAATATTTATTTTGATGTATGTATAATCTTTACAGAATTATTATTATTATTATTATTGTTATTATGATTTATTATTATTTATACAAATACTTATATATATCGTCAATTTACCTAATAATTATTTATCAAATTATTATCTTTAACATATGCATTAAATAAAAAATTTATTTATTTGGTTAAAGTGCTAATTTCATGAATAAAATAAGATAAAAAATTTTATAAAGACATTTGGATGAGTTAAAAGAGGTTTTAATGAAGAATTGAGCAAGTGAAAATTTATAAGGTACACGATCTTTCTACACAAGCTATGCAGACTACTGGTGTAGAATATAAAATATAATTAGCAAGAGGTTTTAAAGTGCATAAGGGGGCTACACAAGTTGTGTAGATTGCTTGTATAGAAATTGAAATTAACTCTCTTATTCTATTATGGCTGAAACTTTTAGGCATATTTCCTAGAAATATTGAAAGATATATTCATAATATTTAAATGGTTTATTTTCCTTATTAACTAATTAATCCTCTAATCATCTTTATCTATTTATATGAAGTAAATAATCATAGAACTTGAAATTAAATCAATGTAGATGTCTATTTTCTCCTCTTGACCGAAACATATATGTAGATATATATATATTCATTTTGTTTCTTATTTCTTTGTTTAAATCATAATCAATACTAAATAATAACTATACTTGATTTAACTCATGTTTATGAACAAAACATTATTATAGTTTTATTTCTTATTCTAAGTTAAAACATAATAAATTATCTAGGGATTTCTTGCTTTGATTCTTTCATTTATATAAAATTAATTGATTTTATATCATGATATTAACTGTCCTTTATATAGTTGAAATTTCTAGGGCTAATATTCAAAATGCTAAGTCTATTTCTATTTGATTTTGTTCTTCTCATCTAATATAGTGATAATGTTAACTAAGTTACCTTGACTTTGTAGAAGATAAGAGTTGAATTCCCTTGTTACTTCTAGAAAGAAAATGAAAAGAAGTTAAATTCAATACTTGAATAATTTTATATTTAAAAAAAGGGTTAGAAAAGCTTACTTACCCTTTCTCTTGATTGATCCTTGTATAGATAATAATCTTCTTGACTCTATGTTATATTCTATGAGGATGATTTGGATATCTAGAAGGTTTTGTTTCTTTTTCTTGAAAGTAGAATGAAAAGGAGATGATGGGACAAGAAGCTTACGGCAACTTCAAGGCTTTGTAGAGTACTTTTGTTTTTGGTTTGAAAATGAATGGAAAATAATGTGTGTGTGAGAAACTTAAGTCTTCGGCAATATAAGAGAAATGCGGAGGAAAAAAATCAAATAAGTCAAATTTGATTAATCATTAATTTTTACTATATCTAGTCTTTAGTCTATTACCTATTACCTATGATAGCTAAGGAGATAAGATAGGATTGCATTTATGAAAAGAAGTCTTAGTCTTCTTCTTTATATTATTTAACTAATTAAGTTAATTGTCAAAATGCCAATGATGGTCTTTTCTATTGAAAATCACGCCAATTTCCATCTTACAGAGAAGAAATGTATATTTTTTATATGTGTAAGTATATATAATGAATGTATAATACATGTAATGATGAGTTTGTTAAAGAAGAAGAAAAGAGAAAATTCACAAGCAACTTCATGGATGACCAAAACTTGATCCTAAGTTCTTAAAGTATTTTATTTTGTTTTATTTTAAATTTTAAAGTTACGCATTTGAAAATTTCTAGGGTTTATACTTACCCGATTAAGGTTTTATATAGTTTTAAAAGATCAAATTTAATGTTTATAATTAAAAGTGAAAATATAGTCATTCTGAAAATTAAGCTTTTAAATTATTTAAAATACCTTATTTATAGTTTTGAATCACCCTATAAAGTTTCGATATTACGTGATTTAGTAAAATTGAGTTTTGAGCTTACGTGATTTAATAATATTAATTTTTAAAGTTACATGATTAAAGTCTTAGGGCCTTAAAGTTTTAAATTCAAATTTATCAATTCTAATCCTCATATCATCTTTTATTTCATGATTGTAATATTGAAATATTGATTTGATAAAAAGTTAGCTAATACTAAATATAAGATGATTAGCTTAATGAGTGTATCAACATATTGGTTAATTTAAGAGAATAACTTTTAAATTATGCCTAAGGGTTTTATATTTTTTCTTAAATAAATCTCAAGTTGAAATTTCAAATTTATATCTTACATAATTGAATATTTTTAGGTTTTTCTCTTTCACGATTAAGGTTTCTAGGCCCAATTGGTCAATTTATGACTTATATTCATGACTATGTATCTAGATTTTATTTGGGTTCTGGATTTATAGATTTTCATCTGTTATTAATTACATCATGCACAATTATATTAGTTAGTTCAAGAAAATATCTTTTAACGTGTTTAAGGCTTCTACATTATTCATAGAACATCTTTAGGTTGAAAACTAAACTTTTAAATCTACACGATTAAGTATTTTTGGGGTTTTAGAGTTTCTGGATTCAATAGGCTAAATTAGAGTTTTATGCTATATAGGTTCAAAAATTCTAACATTCATGTTTATAAAATTAAACTTTTTATTTGAGTTTTAGTTTTGTAGATATTGATCAATTTCTATTCACATCGCGTATATTTCAACCCTATCGATTCATCTCTAAATCACCATTTACTAACCAATAGACTCTAGAAATTTATCTCTTCCTTCATTACTTAATATCTAGAGTTATATGTTTGTATTTATTGAGTTATTGCCTCGTTATAAGTAATCTCGTCTTTATTATCTTTTAATTGTCATAGAAAATTTTAATCAGATTTTAAACTATGAACGAGTTCAAAATTATTTATGCTTCAATATTATTAAATTACGAAAAATTAGGAGCAATATTTGTGACTTTTCTTAGAGTTATCCAAAACTCTATGTTGTATTCTTAGTAATTATCGTATTTAAATTGTGCAAAAATTGAAGGGCTTACACATGGTTTCTCGAGTATGTAAGTGTGATAGAAGATTAAATTGAATAAATTCAATCGTTCTTGACTTGTTCTTTGTGAATTAGTTGCTTTGATTCTTTTTAGAGTTATTTTAGCAAAGTTTTGCATTGCTCTTGATTTTAGCAATACGCAGAATGACCCCAACTGAGAAAAGTGGCATCTTATTTATAGATGTTGGATGCTAGTAGTAGTCGTTGGATGATTTCTAAATGAATGGTTAAGATGAAGTATTACTTGCAACCATTAGATCTCTTCTATGAATCCAACGGTCAAAATCCATCCCTTCTTTTATGTATATGCTTATAATATTTAGTATAACCTAGGTTTTGTTTTGCATAACACATAATGCTCTATAGCTCATGAAATGGATGAAACATTCTAATGCTATGAGTAAAAGATTTATTTAATATTTTTCTAAAAATTACACTTGAACATAATATAGACATGGAGTAGAGTAGAGATTACCTTGATTTAATTAAGTTTGAAATTGTTAACCCTCTATTGTAGTAGGAACCGAAATCCTATTATAGAGGATAAGATAGTTGAGTTTGATTATAAAGAAAAGCTAAAGATAGTTGAGTTTGATTATTAAGAAAAGCTAAACTTTGTTAAGATATTTTCTTACTTAGACTCTTAATTTTTGAACTAGAATTATTTCTTGATGATTTAGGTATTGTCTTATGGTTTGTGTAGAGTTTAACTAGGGTCTCCATTTTAGGACTTTTGCATGGTTTCTCATAGATGAAAGAAAAGTGTTTTGAAGTTGATATTTATGTTGAAAGAAAAACATATGGGACTCACAGCAAGGGAGTTACAGTTTGGAGCTGTGGCTTTTAAGACTTAGTTTTCTCTTTCATGTGTTTACCTAAGGCAGTTAGAGTATGTGATGATGTTGATGGGTTGTTGTTGTGTGTTAATGGAAAACTCACGGTTGCATAAAGAATTCTATGGCCTATTTATCATGTTGCTCGTAATTGATCTAATGAAAGAATGCCTTACTTTTGATTGGTTGAAGGTTGTAGATATTCAGTGATATTGATGTGTATGTGTGAATGGAAGATGTCTTTCACGGCAACTTGTAGAAATGGTAGGGTTTTCCTTTGAAAATGACATTTCTATTTGTCTTTCGTTCATTACATAACTTAAATAAGAAGAATTAATTTGATTGGTTGAAATCTAAATGTTTATTAACATAACCTATGGGCTATGTGAAGACAAAAGAGCTTGCATAAGGCTTATATCATGTAATCATTAATATTCCTCAATGATTAAGAAGATGACATGATTTTACAAATTCCCTCATGCATGAACTAGCAAGGATCAATAGTTTGTTTTGCATCACATCATTCATTAATGTTTATTAGAGGAGAGGTCGCTTTCAGTATCCCAGATAAGATAATGATGTGACTTTTTTTGTCACTTCTCAAAGAAGTAAATTGCACCTCCTCTTCTTTCATGAAGATTTCATAGACAATTCAAGGGAATCAAAGTATGAAAATATCAAAAGGGATGTAATTTTCAATATTCTTGATGAATACATGATAATACTTAAGTTATCACGTAGCATATTGAGCCATACACATACAAATAATTCCGTTATTCCAAGAAAAACAACTTTTAAATTATGTTTAAGGTTCTATATTTTTTTAGATAAATGTGAAGTTAAAACTTTAAATCTAAAGCTTACACAATTGAACATTTTTAGGTTTTTCTCTTACATAATTAATGTTTCCAAGACTAGTAGGATAAATCAGGGTTTTATACTTAATAGACTTAGAAAATTCTAAATTCCTTGATTATATATTCATAATTTTTATTTTAACTCTAGATTTGTAGATTTTCATCTATTTTTAGTCATATCACATATATTTCATCTCTAATAATTTATCTCAAAATTTTTCTTTACCGATCACTAGACTCTAAAAATTAATCATCTCTTATTTCTCCTATTTTTTTTTAAGGTCTGTTGTTTTTATTTAGTGAATTATGATCCTTTTACATATAAACTTGTCTTTGCTATCTTTTACTAGTTGGAAAAATTACTAAGCTCATTATAGAACATTTCTGAGAAAATTCTACAATTGATTCAATGTATACTATCTAAATATCTATTTTTCTATTGTCTACCTTATGGATTTTAATTTGTAAATACTAAATTTGTGATGAAAAAAATCTCGGGAGTTATAAGTTTCGCTTATGGAAAAGGAGACTCATAGTATTAAGAAGAGATCTAGGGATTCATTTATCTCTTTTTCATGAATAACATTAAGTATAAAGATCTTGAGATGATGGGTAGTAGATTGTGAAAATATCAATTGTGAACACATTTAATGAGATGACTCATGTGTGTGTGAGAACATTAAATGAATAGCTTATGTGTGTGTGAATGCATTTAATGAGATGGCTCATGTGTGTGTGAAAACATTAACTGAATAGCTTATGTGTATGTGAATGCATTTATGACATGATGGCTTGTTAAAATATCTAAAGCTTTTGTTCTTGATGTATTGAGGAGGCTTATGGTTTTGAAGAGTAAGGAAGAAGATTTTAGTTGGCATTATATCCTTTTCATAATCATAAGCCTTGGATATTTTGAATTTATGTGGTCCCCATGACTTGCAAGTGGTGCATCTTGCTGTTTCTCTACTTGTGGTGGATGGTTCTAGTCTATTTTGAAGGACTGATCTCATGTTGATATCATTTAAAGACCTAATTAGTGAATATCTAGGATATCTTGTAGAATATTGGGTCTCGCACGTATAAATATATCAATTATTTGAATAAAACATCTTTTAAAATTCATCTAAGGCCTGTACATTAATCTTATATTATTCTTGAGTTGAAATCTGAAGTTTAAAGTCTACGATTAAGTATTTTTAGAGATTTATCCTACACGATTAGATTTTCCAGGCCTGTTTGGACAAATTAGGGTTTTAGTCTCTATAAACTCAGAGTTTTCTAACTAGTATGTTTGTGTAATCCAAATTTTTAATTGAGCTATAGATTTTTAGTTATTGATCTATTTTTTTTATTATATCGTATATTTTGTAACCTTAGTGATTCATCTTTAAACTATCATTTTATAACTAATAGGCTTTAAAAATTAATCATCATCTATTTCACCTGAGATCTAAGGTTAACTATGATTGCTTATTCACACAACGTAAAAGCGAATATAACCTAGGGTTTTATCTCAAGGCGTTGATTCATACTTAGAATACCGTCCTATGATCCTCAAATACCTATTGATTCAATGAATAACTAGGTAATTTGGCATCAAACACACAATCCTCACGAAGAATATGTTATTTGGAATAAAGAGAGAACACTCTCAACAAGTTCATTCAACAAAAGATAATAATCTCTTTACACCACTAGGGTTTTCATATATATAAAAGACTAAAGGAAACTCATAAGTCCAAACAATAAAATAATTCAAAAAATAAAAGCTAGACTAAAGGCCATCGGCCTATGTTATATGCCGGTAGCTTTGTATTAAAGGCCGACAGCTTAAGTGCCAGCGTACATCCCACACAAGAAGCAAATAAAAGCCGTTGTCAAGGCTGCCCATGTATGTTCAAGGCCGACGGCTTTTGGGTAAAAGCCGACAGCCTAAGTGGGATTTCACCACTTCTGCTTTTCCATCCTTTGGTACTTTTTCAAATAACTGTTTGCTATCACTTCTGCTGCATCATCCTCCCCAGGGTAAACAAAATCCGCCCTTAAATTGTCATCCTCTTAATCATCACCATGGTAGGGAATAAGATGCTTCACTTTAAACATGTCAGCTATCCGGATATGGCTAAGGAGTCAAAGTCTATAGGCATTGGGATTAATCTTCTCGATGATCTCAAATGGACCAACCTTCCTAGCAAAAAGCTTATTATACTCACCCACATGAAATCTATCATTAGTGAGAATAGCCCAAACAAAATCACCTTCATCGAATTCCAGGTGACGTCGCTTCCGATTAGCCAAGGCTTTATATTTACCTGCAGACTTTTCCGAGTTGTTACCGATAGTCTAATGAATCTCCTGTAAGCTGTGGAAAAAATCGACTGCCTTACCATGGTTTCTAGTGTGATCAAGAACTGTTAGAAGATCCAAAGGTCCTCTAGAAAGGATGGAATAAACAACCTAAAATGGACTAAAACATGTGCTTTGATTGACTACATGATTGTGAGCAAACTCAGCTTGGCTTAATTTCATATCCCAACTCTTAATGTTCTCACCCACCAGACTCCTTAGTAGATTACCCAAGGATTTGTTTACTACCTCTGTTTAACTATCAGTTTGTGGATGGTAAGCACTATCAAAATTTAACTGGATATTGACCATCTTCCATAGACTCCTCCAAAAGTGGCTCAAAAACCTAAAATCCCTGTTAGACACAATAGAAGAAGGTAAACCATGCAATCTATATACTTCACGAAAATATAACTGTGCCACACGCACATCATCAGTTGTCTTCTTGCAAGGAATGAAGTACACCATCTTAGAAAACCGATCTACCACCACATATATGGAATCATTCCCCCTTTGTTTCCTTGGCAAACCCAGGACAAAATCCATTCTGATATCCACCCATGGCTAAGACGGCATGGGTAAAGGCAAATATAACCAGCATTAGTTGTTGATCCCTTAGAGACTTGGCATACCCTACACCTCTGTACAAATCTGTCTACCTTCTTTCAAATAGAAGGCTAATAATAAGATGCCTAGACTAAGTGTAGTGTCCTATCTCTTCCTACATGACCCTCACAGTGCAATTCTTGGATAATCTTAACCTTAGGCTACAATCAGGAATACAAAGCTGATTACCCTTAATTAGAAATCCATCGTGCAACAGAAATTCAGTTTCTCCCATCTTGAATATGATTCAAGACACGAGAAAAGAATGGATCAAAGTCATATAAATAGAGAATGAATCATAACTTGCCACAATCTGTATTTTGCTCAATAGAGTCCTCCGCCTGCTCAAATCATCGACAACTCTATTTGTAGCTTCACTCTTGTGTTTCACAACAAAGGTGAAACACTCCAAATATGTAACCTATGAAGCATGCCTGGATGATACTTTATCCGGACTATGAAGATGCTTCAAGGCTTCATGATTAGTATATAAAATGAACTCTTTATGGAATAAGTAATGCTGCCAATGTTTAGCTACCTGCACTACAACATAGAACTCAACATCATAAGTGCTATACCTTAATTTTGCCCCTGTCAACTTCTCACTGTTATATGCAATAGGCCCTTTATTCTAGCTTAATACAACACCAATCCCCAGTTTTGATGCATCTAAGCGAAGCTCAAAAGTCTTATGAAAGTCTAAAAGCACTAATGTTGGGGCTGAAGTCAAACACCTCTTAATGAGCTCAAAAGATTCTTCTGCACCCTTTAACCACTCGAACTTCCCTAATTTCATGCAATCCGCCAATGGAGCCATAACACTATTGAAGTGAGGAGTAATCCTTCTATAAAAAGATGCTAAACGATGGAAGCTCCTCACCTCTGTGATGGAAATAGGTTTAGGCCATCGCCAAATGGCATCCACTTTTGACTGATCAACCTGTAGACCTGCATCAGAAATCACATATCCCAAGAAAAGTACCCTGGTAGTCACAAAGCTACACTTCTTAGCAGCTGCATAAAATTTCTTTCTATGCAGAATAGTCAACTCGTAGGTACATGATTAGCACTATAAACTATTAGTCATCAAAATACACAACAACATACTTACCAATAAGCGGCCTTAGAATATGTTTCATCACTCTCATGAAGGTGCTAGGGACATTAGATATCCTAGATGGCATGACTACCATTCATACAATCCTTCCCTGGACTTGAAAGCTGTTTTCCACTCATCACCAACCCAAATACGGATTTAATGATAACCAATCTTCAGATCTATCTTTGAAAACACCTTGGCCCAGCTCAACTAATCCAGTAGATCATCCAGTCTAGGGATAGGAAATCTGTACCTGACTGTGATTTTGTTGATGGCACGGCTATCCACACACATTCACCAGGACCCATCTTTCTTAGGCATGAGTAAGGCAAGAACGGCATGGGGACTCAAGCTCTCCTGAATAAAACCCTTCTCTAGCAAACCTTCTACTTGCCTCCTCAACTACTCATGCTCAAAAGGACTCATTCTATAGTGTGGCCTATTAGGAAGTGAAGCACCAGGCTCAAGGTCTATCTGATGCTAAATATCCCTAAGTGGGGGTAATCCATCAGGTAGCTCCTCCGGAAATACATCCTGAAATTCTTTAATAAGGCCTGCTGCTACTTCAGGAACTACAATATCCTCAACCATTTCTTTGCCCATCAAAGCCAACACTACTTTTGATTCTTGTAGCTCCTCTTCAAACTTAGCTAATGACAACATAATAGAACCATTACCTTGCTTCACAGGCTTGAGTTCACCAACAACCTTATTTGGCATAAGCACAATCCTGACCCCTTTAAATGCAAAACTATAGGTATTAGCCCTATCATCATGGGTCACACTTCTATCAAATTGCCAGGGTCTATCTAATAGCAAGTGACAGGCATCCATGGTTACCATGTCACACCACTTTAACCCAATAGAAAATGAGATGAAAGCATGTTTAGAGACACTCACCTCTCCATCTTTCTTCAACCATGCCAACTTGTAGGGTTTGGAATGTTGCTCAGTCTAAACCCCTAGTTTTTGCACAGCCTCTGTAGAGATGATATTCTCTCAGTTGCCTGAGTCAATCATGAATCTACACACCTTTCCAAAATGGTATAGGTAGATTGAAAAATATTGGTCCTCAACCAATCCTCCTCAACAGACTTGGGAGTTATACATGATCTCCTCACTACTAGCGTCTCCTGTCCATCCCCTTCTAAGATCTCCTCATACTCTTCATCAAAAACAAGTTCTCTATCCCTTTTAACTTCAAATACTTCCTCCTTTTCAACTAATTCTTCATTCTCAAAAAATAAAGCCGCCTTCTTTTCTGATTGTCTACATTTGGATTGCCTATGACCAGGCTCTCCACACTTAAAGCACTTATAGCCACTACTACTGGTACCATTAGGATTATGCCTGTTATTATGCCCAACAATGGTGTTACTGATAGTCCACCACTAACACGATTCATCACTCCACCACTTCCACCACTACTACCAATAGAGAACCCACTACTGGATCACTTCTACTATTTTTGAAGAATTAATGCTCGTTGATGTCCAGCAGAGACACTTACTAGGTCAAATAGGTTTACCATGTCTTGGATCTGTATCCTTAAGCTGCTAATATATCTAGTGACTAATTGATCTTCAGTCTCATGAATTTTGTTTCTAGCAACCAATTGGTAAAACTCATTTGTGTATTCAGTCACTGACCTAATACCCTGTTTTAAATTTTGCAATCTCTAATACATGATTCACTGGAAATTGTAAGGCAGAAATTTTGACCCATATTTCTTCATCTTTTCCCAAGAGGTGATCTTTGACTTTCCCAACCTTACTCGGGTTAACTTTGTCTGTTACCACCAAGCTGTGGCCTTATCACGCAATCGAATTACCACCAACTACACCTGCTTATCTTTTAAGGCATTTTTGAAATCAAAAACCTCTTCGATAGTGGCTAACCAATACAAAAACTCTTCTGGTTGCAAATTTCCCTGGAACTCAAGAACTTCGATCCTTATACCTACCTCCCATCATCTCCTATCCTCCTCACCACACGAGCTCTACCACGCTTACGTGGTAATCCTCCATATGAACCCCTTTCTCCACTGACAACATAGCCTCCTCGTCCTCATCAAAGTCTGGAATAGGATTAGGGTTTCTGTCACGTCTAGGGTTAGCATTACACTGATCTCCCATCATTGCAACAATCCTTTACATGATTTGATCTACCATTCAACGTTCCCTCACATCCATTCGTTCATCAACAATTTGTTTGATCGTTGATCTAGGTCATCATCAACTGCAGCATGACGTTGATTGGCTTGTCTTCTGGGAGGCATCATTTCCAAGAACGAACACAACTTTGATACCAACTGACAAAGCGTAGAAGCTAATATAACCTAAGGTTTTATCCCAAGACGTTGATTCACACTTAGAATATCATCCTGTGATCCTCAAATACCTATTGATTCAATGAATAACTAGGTAATTTGGCATCAAACACACAATCCTCACAAGGAATATGTTATTTGGAATAAAGAGATAACACTCTCAACAAGTTCGTTCAACTAAAAGATAATAATCTCTTTACATCACTAGGGTTTTCATATATATAAAAGACTAAAGGAAACTAATGAGTCTAAACAATAGAATAAATAAAAAAATAAAAGCTGGACTAAAGGTTGGTGGCCTATGTTGTATGCTAGCGGCTTTGTATTAAAGGCTGGCAGCTTAAGTGCCGAGGTACATCCCACACAAGAAGCAAATAAAAGCCGTTGTCAAGGCTGCCCGTGTATGTTCAAGGCCAGCCGCTTTTGGGTAAAGGCCAGCGGCCTAAGTGGTATTTCGCCACTTCTGCTTTCCCATCCTTTGACACTTTTCCAAATAACTGTTTGCTATCGCTTCTGCGGCATCACTTATGGAGTTATCAACTCATGTTATAAAATCTTGCCTTTGATTGCCTAAGAATTACTTATCTTGATTATTGACAATTGTGAAATTTCCAGTACTACTTTAGGGTTTAAAATACTAGAGATATTTTATTAAGCTTTGTATCATTATTTAACATGTGTAGAATTTAATTTCTAATTAGTAAATTTAATGTAGAAAATTCTTAGGATTCACTATAACAATCGATTTATATCGATCATCAATTATTCAAGGTTATGGAAGTTACATCTTGTGTCTTGGAATTTTATTGGTAAGGATTTTAATCTTCTAACTATAATTAAATTGTTCATACGTTAATATTCTTTAAATCGTGAAATATCAAGAGTGATTGTTACAACTTTTTCTCAAAGTTCTTCAAATTTTTAAGTTACATTCTTAGCAATGATCATAAATAAGTTTACAAAATTAGGGGGTTTATTGGCACGAAAGGCTAGGTATAGCTGGATCTTAAGAAGGGACAATGATACCAAAATTTTTCATCTCAATACTATGGTTAGAAGAAATAAATTCAAAATGCGGGGTCTTGAAAACGAAACCAGCCAATAAATTACAAATCTATTAGAAGTTGAAAATCTATCAATTAATTACTTTCAAAACTTTTCACTTTTGAGAAATTTGCAGTATATTTAATTAACTCTTTTGCACAAATAATAGGACCAAGAGGGGAGGTACTGGTGAAGAATGATTTGGCTACTATTCTAGACAAATAGGAAATATGGGAGGCACATTAACAGGAACATGATTTTTATCACTTTTTTACATCTCCTAATATTTTCCATTAAAATCTATTGAAAACTATCAGTATTTGATATAAATATTATATAATATTTAGTTGTATTTGTACTTGAATAAAGTAGTGTTATGATCAAATAAGATAAACAATGGCAAAAACAAGAGCAGAAAAATAAAGAACACACAAGATTTACGTAGAAAACCCAAATTGAGAAAAACCATGAGCAGAGGAGAGAGAAATCCACTAGTGTTGAAGAAAGAATTACAAAAGGATGTATACAAGTAATCCTAAATCTCACAAAACTCATAAACCCAAAGGAACAACAAAGTAATACATATATTTTGTGTAAATGCCAACTCAAGAGTTGAAATATGAAAAGTCATGTGTTTTGTTCGTTAGTTGGCGGTTTATGAGTCTAACACCGACAGCGTTCCCAAAGAGGGTCGGCGGCCTAGAGGTAGCATTCACAATTCATAGAATGGAGATCTTTAATGCTGTCTTCAAGGCCAGCAGTGAACAGGGATTTAGGTCGGCAGCGTAAAAGTATAAGTTGACGGCGTTGAGCCAGCTTTGAACAAGCATAGAAGTGAAATTCTTAAAGCCGACTTGAAAGCTGGTTGTGTATGTAATATGGGCTGCCGGTGTTGATCCAAAAACTACCAATGTGCTTGAATTTGGGATACAAACATCAATAATCTCCATATTGACACAAATTTAGGAGCAAAATCAATAAAATCCAATCTTCAACACATAAACAACAAACACGCTCCTCCTCTTCCACAAACCCCGAAGGGGATTAATCAGTAATCAACACCAACCAAGTTCAAACAATGCCTCAACTTGCCTGTAGGAAGTATCTTGGTCATCGTATCAGTAGGGTTATCCAGAGTACTCACCTTACTTATAGCAATATCACCCACAGCAATAACATTATGAACAAAATGATACTTAACATCAATGTACTTCGTCCTCTCATGATACATCTGATCCTTAGTGAGATAAATTATACTCTGACTGTCACAAAAGACTGTTGTAGTCTTCAAGTTATCACTGATTTCACCAAATAACCCCTTTAACCAAATAGCTTATTTAAAAGCTTTTTGTAATAGCCATGTACTCAGCTTTAGTTGTGGATAGAGCAACTATGACTTACCAAGTGGCGTTCCAACTAATAGCATAGCTATCAAGTGTAAAAATACAACCTATGAGAGATCTTCTCTTATCCGAATCTAGTAAAATCAGAATCCACAAAACCAACAATTCCATTTCTAGTTCTACCAAACTGTAGACAAAGATTACTAGTATCCCTTAAGTATCTAAAAATCCACAAACTGCTCTCCAGTGTTCTTTACCAGGATTTGCCATATACCTACTAACAACATCACAACATATGATAAAACAGGTCATGTATAGACCATAGCATACATAAGAGATCTATAGCACTAGAATAAGGAACTCTTGACATATATTCAACTTCATCATCTGACTATGGAAACAAAGCAGATGATAGCCTAAAATGTGCTGCTAAAGGTGTACTGGCAGGCTTAGCATTCATCATATTAAACCTGTAAAGAATCTTCTCAAAGCACACCTTCTGGCTGAGATGCAATGTACCTTCTTTTCTATTCCTTAAGATTTCCAACCTAAGTATCTTCTTTCCTGCTCCCAAGTCTTTCATTTCAAACTCTCCACTCAAATGATTTTTAACAGCACAATCTCTTTTATATCCTTAGCTGCAATCAACATGTCATCAACATACAAAAGTCGATATACTGAAGACTCATCTTTGCATTTCTTGAAATACACATAGCTATCAAAATTACTTAACCTAAAATCATGAGAAGTAAAGAATGAGTCAAATCTCTTGTACCAATGCTTGGGTGATTGCTTTAAGCCATAAAGTGATTTTTCAACATGCAAACATGATCCTCCTTTCCTAAGATCATAAAGCCCTTTGACTGTTGCATGTAAATATCTTCATCAAGCTCTCCATATAAGGAAGCAGTCTTCACATCTAACCATTCTAACTCAAGATCTTGCAAAGCTAGAATACCAAGTAATGCTCTAATAGAGCTATGTTTTACAGCAGGAGAAAACACATCAGTGAAATCAATACGTGGTATTTAACTATAGCCCTTTGCAACAAGTCTTGCCTTGTATTTGGGTTCTCCAACTCCTGGTGTTCCATCTTTTCTCTTGAATACCCATTTATACCGAACAGTCTTCTTTCCTTTAGGAAACTTCACTAAATCCCAAGTGTCATTCTTGTAAAGGGCTTCTATCTCCTCCTACATTCAATCATCTACTTACCAGAATCATCATAATTTACAACTTTTGGGTAAGTAGATGGTTCTTGATTTGAATCTATATCCTCTGCCACATTAAGTGCATAGGTAACAAGATCTGCCTCTGGATATCTCAGAAGTGGCCTAACTTCTCTCTTAGGTCTGTCTTTAATAATGGAATACTGTTGTTGTAATGATGCCGAGACAAAGTTACCTTGTGTCTGTGATCTAAGCTGATAACTATTATATGATGTTAACCCAGAATCGATTTAAAACTCTACCTGCATGCTTGATTTCTATTGTACTTTTATATCAGATGAAGTTGTAGAAGACAAGTCAGATAACATAGATGATTCATCAAAAATCACATTCCTACTGAAATTGACTTTCTTCAAATCTGGACACCATAGTTTTTATCCTTTGACACAAGGTTTAAAACCAAGAAATATGTACTTCAGAGATCAAGGCTCAAGCTTCCCATTATTTACATGAGCATATGTAGGATAGTAAAAAACTTTCAACTCTAAATAATTAGTAGGAGTACTAGACCATACTTCTAGTGGAGTCTTCTAATCAATAGCTGTAGAGGGAGACTGATTAATCAAATAACATGCTGTAGAAGCTGCTTCAGCCTAGAATGACTTTGCTAATTGACCATTAGATTGCATACACTTGACTTTCTCCATCATAGTTATGTTCATCCTTTCTACTACCTCGTTTTGTTAAGGTGTACCAAGAACCGTGAGAGCCTCACAATTCCCTCAGATTTGTACTGAACATTGAAATCATTAGAACAAAATTCAAAACCATTATTAGTGCGAAGACACTTTACCAGCTTCCTAATTTGTTTCTGAATCATTGTCTTCCACTCCTTAAATATGGGTAAAACATCACTCTTCTGCTTTAAAAAAAAATACCTAAACTCTTCTAGAGAAGTCATCTATAATTATAAACATGTAAATAGCACCTCCATTTGCAACCACTCTAGACGGCCCCCAAAGATCAGAATGGATATACTCCAAAATACCCTTTGTACAATGAGTACCTATGGTAAATCTAACTCTTTTCTACATCTCGAAAACACAGTGTTCATAGAACTTTAACTTACTGATACCTTATCGATGTAAAAGTCCTCTTCTGCTCAATTAAGTCATACCGGCTTCATTCATATGCCCTAGACGCATATGCCATAATCTAATAGCATCCTCATCTGATATAGAAGAAGAGGTGACGATTGTATCACTTGCTATCACAGAACCCTATAAGACGTATAAAATATCAATATTTTTTCTACCCTTTAATCACTATAAGAGATCCTTTACTGATCTTCAGAACTCCACCTTCACCTGTATATTTGTACCATTTAGTATCAATAGTACTCAAATAAATCAAATTTCTCTTTAAATCAGGCACATGTCTCACATCTCTAAGTGTCCTGCTAACACCATCTAACATCTTGATCTTTATGGTGCCAATACCTGCGGCTTTGCAAGAAGCATTGTTTCCTAAAAAGACAACACCTTTGGAAACTTTTTATATGTTGAAAACCAGTCTCGATTGGGACACATATGAAAAGTACAACTAGAATCTACTCCTTACTGGTTTGAGGATCATTATTAGAAGCTACAAGAAGTTCACCACCACTGTGGTCTTTAGCTACATCGGCTTCAGCAGATTTCTCTAGTTATTTCTCCATTTGATTTTCAGCAGCTCTCTTATTCTATTCTATAATTTATAGCATTTTGATTTAATGTGTCCTTTCTTCTTGTAGTACCTCCATACTTCTTGAAGACTCTGACCTTCCCCTTCGATTACTAGAATTGCGCTCTTGACTCCAACCATGAGAAACAAGACCATTTGCTTTAGGCTCAGATCCAATTACTAAGTGTTTCATCTTCTCAAAAGACGCTAAAGCACTATACACCTCTTCCATGGTAAGAGTATCGTGCCATAGAATGTCTCTCTAAAATTGGAATATAAAGGAAGTAGCGAAAACAATAGGAATTAAAGCTAAATTCTCCTCATCTTACTTAACCTCTAAAGTTTCCAAATCAGAAACAATTTCCTTAAAAATGATTAAGTGATCTTCTAGAGACCCACCTTCTATCAACTTGTGTGAGTATAAATGCTACTTCAAATGTAACTTACTGTAAACTCTTCATCATACACAATTGTGCTAATTTTAACCATAACCCAGCAGGTGTCTTCTCTTTCAACACATCTTGCAAAATTTATTCGATAAATGAAGATGAATTTGAGAAAGTGCTTTACGACTCTTATGCAATTTTTCTTCTAGTGATCAAGATAAAGTCATCTTGTCAATCCCTAACAACGCATCATTCAAATTCATATGTGCTAACACTGCTCATATCTTAACCTACCATAGAGAAAATCTTGTGCTCCAATCCAACAAAAGACTGTCGTACTTCATTGTTGCCATTATAGAAGAAACAAAACACCAAAACCTTTGACTCTGATACCACTTGTTATGATGGAATAAGACAAACAATGGCAAAAATAAGAATAAAAAATAAAGAACATATAAGATTTACGTGAAAAACCTAAATTAGGAAAAATTACGGGCAGGAGAGAGAGAAATCCACTAGTATTGAAGAAGGAATTACAAGAGGATATATACAAGTAATCCTAAATCTCACAAAACTCATAAACCTTAATAAACAACAAAGTAACACATATATTTTGCATGGAGACCGACTCAAAAGTTGAAATCTTATGAGTCTAATCCAACAGCGTACCCAAAGAAGGCCAGCAGCATAGAGGCGGCGTTTGCAATTCACAGAATGTAGATCTTTAAAGCTATCTTCACAGCCGACAGTGAACATGAATTTAAGCCAACAACATAAAAGTATAAGCAAGCAGCGTTGAGGCAGCTTTGAACGACCATAGAAGTGAAATTCTTAAAACTAACTTGAAAGCCGGCAGTGTATATGATGTAGGCTGCCGATGTTGATCCAAAAACCAGCTATGTATTTGAATTTGGGTCACAAACATCAACAAGTAGTATAAATGTTCTACTGTAAATATATAAATATTGTCAAACATTTTATGTAAAAATATTGGCCAATTACCAATATTATGGTGGCAACATATTTATCAAATATATATTTTAAATATTTTTACAAGTGTTTCGGTTTTATTTTTGCTAAAATTTGTCCATCCTTAAAATATAATTGAAAGGATAATTTCAATAACCATCAATTGATATTCACTGTCAAAGGATTAGAGAACTTATGGAGACTAACTAAGAAAATGATAACAGATTTTTAAAAGTGATAAAAATCATGCTTCTGCTGATGGCTTTGATATGACTTTAATGGTGAAAATTGTGCATGCATATATATTCCTAGACATGCTTTTTACTTTTGTAATCTTCTGTCGCCCCAAAATTTATGGATGAAGTATGAACTTGCATAATGCATATACACCTTAATATGGTTACTAATTTTAGATTTTTAAATCTTGATTAATATGCCTTTAGATTTCTATCATAAAAGTAAAATAACCTTAATTATAAAAATATATTTATACGCTAAAAATAGGAAAAAAAAAAGATGGGAAAGTTGCTCTTTCTTCAATACATTTTTTTCCCTTTCTTTCTAAATCTATTTATTCTTTTTAATTAAGGCGTTTTCGCTTTGTCAACGATGAAATTGTGGTGTAGGGGCTTGAAAATATATATCTATTTTTGTGAATTTAACCATGATTTTAAGGTTAAGCGCATAGAAACGTAATAAGTAAAATTAGAATGATTTGGCAAAAAAAAAAAAAAAAAGTGAAATTAGAATGAAATATAAAGCAAAAAAAAAAAAAAAAAAGTATTTGAAACTTCTATTCTAGTTTGGAATCTCTAAAACTGATGTTACTTTAACATAGTATCATACACTATAAACATGGTTTTCTTATGGTATATTTTATGTTTTTTCCCCTTCATTAAAGTAGAAATATTTCTCCGTGTTTCCTTCCATTCCTTCTTTAATATTATTTTCTTTCTTTTTTCCTATTTCCCTTTTCCGATTGTAGACGTGGATCCCAATTAAAGTGGCCATGAATATGATGTGAGTTTGGTACTTTATACGTGATCTTAGAGTCCTAACGAGTAGATGATTTATTAGTATTTACGTTTTATTTTAGGTTATTCTCTGATAGTTTTGACTTTAAATTAAAATTCATTCCAATTTTTAAACAGTAATTTCCATTACATAGTGATTAAAACAAAAAGGGAAAAAAAAGAAAAAGAAGAAGAATATGTATCTGCAACCTATTTAAAGAAGATATGTATATAACACATATTTGAGAAATATCGTTCAACTTTTCTTCATATAACTTACTAGTAACATACACAAGGTATATTTATTTACATACTTAATAAAAATAAATAGGCAAATTACACCAGAAGGTCATAATATTTTGGAATAAGTTCATTTGAAGTCATAATATTTAGATAATTAGATTAATTGAAGTTACTATTAACATAAGTTAACAAGAGATAATTTTAATTAAAACTCAAAAGATTCACCGCATTGTGACATGTGTCAATGGTGATCTCAATAGACCCACTTCCCTAAATATCGTAACTTCAAATAAATCACTTAAAATATTGCGACCTCAAATGAACTTACCTGCAAACAACCTATTTTGCTATAGATACACATATTTTGGCAAAAGATATATATATCTATTGAATGTATATTATATGGTTTAGAGTTTAATAGAAATTTTTTATTTAATAATTATGCAGCAAAAATGCTGCACTTTTGTAATTCTGGCTTTGTAAATATATAAAGTACTTTTATTATTAAAAAAAAGTATGAAAGAGTAAAAAAAAAGGAGTTTCAACTGGACTTCAAGGACAAAATTTGGGATCATATGAAGTAGGCATTTCTAATAATAAATAATACAGCATGATGGCGTTAATTAACATATTTAAACTGCTATACGTTATATGTTAAGGTTAAGTTTAATAGTATGAATATTAATTTTTCAACAGTATACATTAGATTTGATATTTCTGCTCTCCTAACTTGTATTCTATAAAATAGTTTTCTTAAAAAAATAAAAATCGACATATTACTAAAATTGCAACACTTTTCCAAAAGGAAGAATGGCATACGAACTACAAAGGTAAATCCTACTTAAGTTAAAAAAAACTTTTTAATATGTGTACATATGCAATTAACTAAAAAAATGTTATATTTGTTTTCATGTTTATTGGGACAACAAAGAGATAGTTGATTTTTTAAAAAAATAAAATTAAGGATAATGTGACGAATGGTGCTTGAATTTTGGCAAAATATATAATTAGATATATGAACTTTGAAATTAATCAATTTAGTACTTAATAAAACCTTAAAATTGATCAATTTAAAACCTACAAAAACTTGTTAGAAATACTATTGGCATGTAGAAAAGTTTCATTCATATAATAATTGATTAATTTCAAAGTCAGGTATTAATTACATATTTTATGGTACCATACTTGACATTAACCCTAAAATTAGTTAGGATACCTCATCATGATTGTAATTGTGTAGATTTTCCGAATTTCAGTAATTAAAACATCTCGGTGGTATGATTGGAAAATTTTGAAAACCTAAATTTAGTGATTTTTCATGAAATTTTAGCCGGTGCTATCTTCGAAGTATGGGTTTTTGAAACCAGAACAACTAAACTTGCTTTCTGAAATAGAAAATGTTAACGAGTATTTCATGGACATTTATTAAGACGCTAAATGAAGAATTCTTTTAATATTTTATAAATTTCTATTTGTTTTCCAGACAGTATTTCAGAACACCATATGAATATATTAA
This sequence comes from Combretum micranthum, assembly GCA_024138025.1. Lineage (NCBI taxonomy): Eukaryota > Viridiplantae > Streptophyta > Magnoliopsida > Myrtales > Combretaceae > Combretum > Combretum micranthum. The sequence goes on along the minus strand of JAMXBD010000491.1, from coordinate 135,476 downwards.
GGATATCTTTCATTAAAAGCCTCCCGGCTTCATCTTTAAAATCTTTCGAAAGACTAAGAGTACTTTAATATATATTTTTTTATTATGTAAAAGAGAAAAAAAGATTAAAAAGTGAGGCTTTTCTTATTATTGAGACCTGGGTCACGAAACAAGATTATGTGGGGTTAAGGATACTTTAAAACATGCAATTATAGAAAATTATTTTTATAACAGTATAACATCAAGTTCCTTGTTAATAAAATCCTTATAGAAATACCATCAAAGTGGAAGCAAGAAGTAAAAAGTGAAGAAAATGGTCGCGTCCACCGGATCGTTTAATTAATAACCTAAGTATTAAAGTAAATATAATAAAAATAAATTTGAGCTATTAAATAATCAATAAAATTTATCTGTTAAAAAATATATGTCATAGAATGATGGAATTTGAAAAAAAAAAAAAAATATTAAGAAATGATCATAATGACGTAAAATTGATTTTTTAGATACTAAACATGGTGTGTTTTGGACTTATTATTCTCTCGAGCCCTCAAGAAAACGAAAGAGGCTCCCACAATCTTTTATGGTCCCCAAAAAGAGTAGCAAAAAACGAGGTTATTGGTTAGATGAAAAAAGCAAATGCCTTTTTCTCTATTTCTTATTAGGCTTGCTAGGTTATCTTCTCCTATGTTAGCATCTGTCATCAACCACGTTTGACTCCTAACACATCATTTCAAATCCCACTAAAGAAAATTCCATGTATTTAACCTAATTTGGGTCACATACACGTAGCTAAAGTTCACACAACTTGCCGTATCTTGATTGCATATAGAATTAGAACCACCAAAGAGACATATATATATATATATTATATATTGCTAAACGCTCGTGAACTTAGGAACAGTCTTATCAATTTCCATATTATTATTGCTCTTGTGATAAAGAAAATCACAGGTCTTATGATGTCATTAGATATGGGATTAATGGATTTGCACATAAGTGGAGCATAACGAGGATTTTCTTAAAAATATCATGAACTGATTTAACAGATATATGAGAAAAGCGAAGATTCTTTATTCAAATGTTAAGAAAATTTTATTTCATTTTTAAATCTAATGGAATGTAATTGTTGATGATGACTTTGAATTTCACTTCCTCACCACCCAAATTATACTGCAAGTTAGTTGCCTAGCTAGGTACCACTATCATACTCCAATTAGTTATAGGCATACAAATGTTATATGTATCTATTTTGATCATTAGATTTTTATTACATCTATAACTTATCTGTATCGTATATGTTTGATTTGGTTATGACAAAAACTGTAAATTTTTCATCGGTATCTGTTTCTTATCAAATATTTGTTTAAAAATAATAAAAATATGATGCCAAATGATCATAATATGATGAAACATTTGTTAACATTTCCTTTCTTTAGATATTTACTAGAAGTAAACTATATGAATAAAGTTACTTTGATGAGAGTCAAAAAATCACAGAGAACTTGAACTAAGACATCTTACTTTGAGAACCTTTATAATTTTAAGCTGTGTTTGTTTGATTTTTTAAAAATTATTTGATATCTTATTTTTATCGTTTTTAAATAGATGTTTATTATGTAATAAATCCAGATAAAAAACACATATTTTTACTCATAAATAAGTCAAATATATAAGATACATATGTCATACAGATGTAGTAGATTAGATACAAAGAAGATATACATGAAAATCAGATAATCTAAACAAACCCTAAAATACATTGATTCATCATAAAATGAATTAGTTATATATAGATTTGTTCGTTAGCATAAGTCAAGGCTACTCTTTAGGACAAATAATGCTTGCTTTATCTTTTCACAGCATGGGTCTAATAGACATCATCACGGTTCAGGTAGGTTGCCAAACTGTACAGAACCATTGTTTAGCGATTTCGCTTTTCATGGAACTAGAACCAAACCTGTGAACAGTCCCCATTCTGGGGAACTGGCAGTTCTTATGGTTTGATTTCGGTTCGATTAGAACCGTAACCTATATATTTTTTAAAAAGACGAAATCAAATACAGAGATTTTATAAAAGTAATACATATATTTACCATTGAATGTAAATACAAAAAGTAAAACCCAACAACATGTACAAACGATTTTTTCTTGTACTTTCAAAAATAATACCCAACATCATATTACATTTTTAGTGGTTTGGTACCAATATTCTCAAAATTGCATTTGATTCCCTTCTAGGCAAAGCTCAGTATAATGTTCGCATAAAACTCAACCACCACCCAAAACTTAGTTATAGACACCAAACGCATCCACCACCCAAAACCATGTGAAACCAAACCTAAAATCAGCAACCCATAGACTTAAAAAAACCATCACCTTTAAGCATCATCTTAATTGCTCTCCGCTTGATACTTTGAATCAGCCAGCAATTGTGTCAGGTATGAATGAATGACCCGCATGCATCATTAAGTGATGAATCATTGTTTTTCAATTCCGATCTATACTCCATGTTTATAAGGTAGTTAGATGAAGATGGTGGATTTAATTATAAAAACTCCACTTCTCTCTCTTTCATTTTGAAATGTCCCTTCATATCCCAGAGCAAATGTACAAGCCTACACTTGATGATGTTTCTATTGTGTCATTTTCCTAATTCCATTTCCAAAAAGCTATTATAGCCATGTGAAGTTCTTGGAAATTGCATTTACACATTACTCCATTTTGCCTTCTGGCTCCTCTTAGATTTTAACTTTTGGTTGTTTTCTTTTTTTTGTATTCTCAGTTGGTACCGCAGTAGAATTGTTGGTTCCACAACTCCATAGCCGGTTCTTAACCCTGCAGTTTTAGGGGACAAACTATCTTGACTTATCAGAACTGACGAGTCGTTACATTGTTTGGGCTTCCACTTATAGTTTGGTTCCTGATTTAGAAACCACCAATGATAGATTAGGTCTTTTCTAACCAACCCGTGATGATGTCTAGGTCTACAAGAAAGGCCTCATGCTGGTTTGTCTTGGTGAAAGAAGTAAATTTCCTAAGACATCTTCATATTTGGAAATTAACATCATATTTGCCTTATTGAAATGTGATTATCATTTTATTTTTACAACAATCAATTTGTTTGGTTTATAAAAAATTTTATGATTAGAAATGTCGATTCTATAAAATAAAAAAATAGATAAAGAATTTTATTTTTTCCTTCACTAGAGAGTTATTGTTCTTCATAAAATATATTTTTTGTTTAAAAAATGGCCTAAATTAAAAGACAAAAGAATTATCATTTTTTTTAGTTTTACTTTTATCCCATTCTAGTGAATATATAAAGCTAATATAGAAAATAAATATATTAAGATAGCTAATTAATTTGTTAAGACCTTCATAGTTTTTTTTTTTCTCTCTTTTTTTTAGATTTTCTTTTTGTTAGGAAAGGGGGAAGCCTTTAACGAGAAGAAGTTCTTTGAATGAGCTTTATGAAGGAATACATAAATGGGTTTAACACCATTTATAACCCAAAACCTTAAAGTATTAGGCTAATGGGTCTTCTTCCTTATAAATCTTTCACATAAGTCGCATATTTCCCATGTGAAATTTTTTCTAACCTTACACTTGCACCCTAACAAATCTCTCCCTCAAGTATGAATCTCCACAATGGGTCAAGTTATACTCTCTCTCAACAAGAGTTTATCATATTGACTCCACTAAACCTGTTTTATGAGTGGTCTACTCCTCACCTATTCACCATACATGAAGAGTTTCACAAATGAGTCACATTACAAAGCTTTTCTTTTCATATGTTGGGCCAACCATGGGAGCTCCCAGCCGAACCATCAACTTTGATATCAATTGTTAGGAGAGATGGAAGCCTTCAATGTGGAGAAATTCTTTGAATAGGCTTTGTAAAAGAATATAAAAATAGGCTTGACACCATTTATAACTCAAAACTTTAAGGTATTAGGTTAATGGATCTTCCCCTTAAAAACCCTTCACAGAAGTCACATGTTTCTCATGTGAGATTTTTCCAACATCACACTTGCACCCTAAAATTTTCTAATAAAAAGGCACAAATAATGTAATATGAATAATTACCTTACATACATGAACCTTGCATTGGTTATAGCTTGCAAAATCCCAAGAATTATCTTTGGTGAGATTTGAACTCAAGACATGCAATTTCTCATGAATGTGTTTATGAGTGCTAGTAGACCAACTTTTTGGAAAAATTTTGCAAAAGTTTTATTGCAATGAAGAAATTATTATCATTATATTTAATCTACTCATAGCAACAAGAATCTAAATTTAAATGTTGTAATCAAATGGAATAAATATGAAGGATTTTGTATGAATATTGTCATGGAATGAGAGGTTCATCCTCGTTTAGTACTTGTGTGATCATTCCCATACTGTCATTAATTTTTATTCTAGATGATAAGACAGTCTTTTCTGTTCCTGTTTACCTTAATTTGTTCTAAACCCATCTATCTCACAATGAGCACCATCTTAGCATTGCCACAATCCTCCACATATTTGAGATATCTAATTGTTCCTACTAGTATACTCATAACCGACAAAATCATCTTTAGAGTAAACCTACTCCTTGAATAAACTACCCTATTGATATCACTTGCTCTTCTTGACCGCCAACACTTGAACCGCGACAAATATCACGTATACAACATGCATCCACTCACTTCACGTGATCGAAAAATGGTTAGTTTTTGCAATAGAATAATTTAATGGATTAAGAGAGAATACTTTGAGAGAATTAGAGAGGCAAGAAAGGCAATCCCGAAATGTATTAGTTGTATTAGTGTAACACATAATGAGCTAGTGAAGGATAAATTCCAATAAATTATGGCAATTTATAGAGAGAAGTATTTCATCACGACAGTTTGATCTTCTTTTTATTTATGGACAATATTATATAAGATTTAATAATCATGAAGAGCTTAAGTGAGAAAAATATAGCTCAATTACAATTCATAAATTTATGAGAAAGGTAAAATATTGTATAAGACAAGTTTAACAAACTTATCTCGAGCTTAATCAACTATATTACACAAGTTACTTCATTGACAGTAGGCATCATCAAAATATCAAGCAATTGAATTGGTTAATGGGATAAGGAAAAAAATAATTTTTTAATAAAAAATTACAAAAATATCATCATGTTAGAAATAATCTAAAAAATTGGTAAGTTAAACATGTCTCTTGAAATGACAAGTTCAGATTAATATAATTATATTAAATAGATGAGTTTAATTTGCTAATTACAATAATGAACAAAAATCATTTTCTTCTTTTTAAATCTAATGTATGCAGAATTAGTTTTGATTATATGGACTAGTGGGATAAAAAATATACCAAAAATAAATCGAAAATAAATTGTATTCTGGTAGCAACTTAAATGAGCATAACTTTTTATCTGGATGGAGTTATGAAGGCAATTACACCATTCCAATGATGATTTTTGAGCCCTATAACAAGGCAATCTAAGCTTTTTAGTTGAGGTTGTTTGAACCTCGAGAAATGTTGTTTAAAACATGTAACAGGCTGTTTTATGTTATTGGAATTTGTAATTTTGGATTTTCTTAGAATTTTGTTTTTTTATTTTAGTTTGAAAGTTTGGAGGTTCATCAAATTAGAGTAAGAAAGCATGAGTTTCTTATTGAACTCGTTTGTTTGTAATTGTAGTGAACCCATCTTTTGAATAGATGAGTTTAACTTATCTATTTCAGAATTATTTTTTATCCAATAGTATTTTTTGTAATTTTCTATTAATATGTTTTTTTTTCCTTCACCCTTTCGTTACTTGACAATAAATAGGAGATTTCAAAATTATGGCTATATATTTGGTTTCTATTTTTATTTAATTTTTGGGTTAAAACACATAAAAATACTAGATTCGGATAAGTGACTACATTCCAATAGGACTTTAAAGTTTTAAACGCCAATGAAAATTGTCACAATGTGAAATTGACATTTTGCTCACCGAAAACTTTCCACAGAGGAAGACGAAGCAGTACGATCGCAGATATTTGGTTATATTCATCTGAATCGCATTCCATTGGTTTCAATTTTGTAGAAGGCTATATCTTAGTTATGAGTTTTCAAATCTAATAGACTTTGAGTTAAGCGACAAAATTTAGAGAGTGAAGTATATAATATTGATATGACTAAGAAAGATTTGGCTTCGACCAAAAACAAAGAGATTTGATATAGTAAAACAGGAGTAGTGACTGTTAAATTAGATCACTCTATTCATTCATAACCTTTCTTAAAGAGTTCATGCACTTATAAAAACCTTTTTTAAATCAAAGAGTTTCCATCGTCAAAATTCAAACTCTATAAATATCCAAATCTTCTTTTCATTTGAGGAATTCGTAAATTGAAAGAAATATTGTAATGCTACCAAAATATAAAAATAATACAAATATGCAAAATTATAAAAATATTACGTATATATGTCTTCGGATATGAATAAAAAAATCGTGGGAACAAAATTTACGTTTGCATATAACATAAGAAGTCCGTATACATGTATATAGTAGCAACTTTTTAGAGACGTTTCCAGCATTTTGTTTTTCACAGTGAGGAACCCATCCACATTAGCTACAATAGTGGGCTTCGATGCTCCAATAGCAATGATAGCTCCCCGACATCAATTGACAGTTACCAAACAGCAAAGGGATTTGATAATAAGACTAGAACAAACCTTGAAGATGGTGAGGATGTTAAAACCGAAACTTACCTGGCCTGTAGGAAGAATGGCATCAAATCTATCTACTCCAAACATGCCTAGGTTGGATAGCGTGAATGTTCCTGATGCCATGTAGTTTATATGGTAGTTATTTGCATCTTTATAATAGAATCAATAGATTACCTATCTACCCTTAAAAAATCAATAACGCAATAACTTATACATTTGCATCTACTTTCCACTGGTTCCAAAGATCCATTGTCGGTTCTTGATTAGGCAGTTCAAGACCCATCTAAACCAGTAATTCTCAATGGCTACTTACCAAAACCAATAAGCCAATGCATGGGTTAGACGCATCACGCACAATCCATTTCTTGGTTTGGAGATCGAAGTGACTGGTTAGGTTGGTTCTGGTTTAGAACCAACCCTTGATAATGACATCATTGGTAATTCAAAAATATGAATTTAGAAGATAAACAATTCATTGTTTTTAAGAATAAAAGATTTGAAATTGGTTTATTTAGTGATAAAACTAAACTTTTGTTGTTTCATTAAACTAAACAAAACAAAGCATAAACAAATCTGTTTATATCTAAGCTTTGTCAACCATTAAATTACCATTTATACGTTTAATGATCGAACAATTGATGAAATTGACGGTCTCATCGTAAGTTTATAGAAGTTCCCCATGGGTTATCTTATCTTTTTTTGAATTGAGAGTATATTACTAATAATCCATTTACTTGGAAATAAAAGAAGGGAGAATAGCATAAGTATTCTTGAAATACACTCTATTACCATGTTTACTTGTGAAATTGATTGAGATTATTTATTCTTAATAATATTTTTACTCCCTATATAGATGGAATAAGTGTTTTGATGGTTTATTTATCATCGGTATCTACATCTAGTCTATTTGATCGGCTTTTGAGTAAAAACTTTTGTTTGTCATCAGTATTTGTTTTTAACAAATAGTCTGTTTGAAAACAGTAAAAAAAAAAAAAAAACTAAAACGATAGAAAGATGATAAAACAAACAGACCCGATGACATTTTTAATTCCCTTCTACTCCTTACATTGTGAAATTCCATTTAATATTGAAATTAATAAGTTGCAACTATAAATTAGGAGCATAATGACATTTTTAATTCTATCTCTGATTTAATACCGCAATTAATAAATTAAAGTATACATTCCAACATATATTCTCAATAATAAAATTTTAAATGAAATAAACATTACTATACATCATTTATTTTCTACTACTGATAATACTTTTCTCCATATATAATTATTTTAATACTTGTTAAGTTCCTATATCCACATAAACCGGCTATAATGAATTCATCATTTAATATCTTATCTTGACAAATCACGGAGGGAAAGTAATATAAAAACAATACCTAAAAAAATTCCTTGCATGCCTACATATAAGCACAAGGAAAAATGTTTGGTGTCTCATAAATACTATCCTCGTCCTATCTCAGTCGATATATACTTGATATGTGTTAAATAAATTTTAAAATAAAAATACCCATAAAATAAAGTAAATAGTTATTATCACTTAATGTACATATATTACATTATTATTGCTTGAAACAAGGCTAAGACACAATAAGTTTAGGACAACAAAACTTTTTCCTATTCACGGTACCATCCATGTTTTAATTAAGAGCTTTATATACAAGACTTGTGTTAATAAATCAAATCAGAGTTAGGAAATAAACAATGCCACAATTAATCAACTGGCTAGACAAAAAGTTTGGATTAGGTGGTGATTAATTAACTTAATTAAAAATAATGAAACGCCAGCATGTTTTGACAATGGAAATTTTCTCCCTAACAAAACATACAGAGAAGATAATGGTAGGAACTGGGAATCTTTTTAAGTGTACCCTTTTTGTCTGTATCTTACTTCTAAAGAATTCAAGCTGATCCGAAGATGATAAATTAATATATAATATTAGAGCTCAGTGAAGGATATAATAATTTATCTAAGAGAATAGTATTATAATATTAATAATTGTCCTTTTATATCCATCCCATGAACCAAGCACTTCTTTCTGGAACTGCAACTCCACGTGAACAAACAAGATGTGATCATCTTTGGACTGATACGTGGCAACATGACAACTTCAAGCTTTTCTTCTTCCAATACTTTCCACAGCTAGCTTAACTACTGATTTGTTAGCAATCTCCTTTTTGTCTTATTGGTTCTACAACTTCTTCATGGGTAGTATTTGATTTAATTAAGGAATTGGACTAATTTAATTTGAATATATTGTCCAGTATTCTCATTGGTTTGTGACGTTATGAATATGTAATAATTGGATGATATAAATCCCCATCAAAAGATATTAGATGTGTGATCCAAATTTTTTGAAAGCTACTAATTCTGATGACTACACCATCATCTCTAAGATTTACGCCACTGATCTTAGGCCGGCCTTAAATTCTTCTTCAATTTGAAAATTATTTCCAAGAGCATGACTTATTGTAGGCTTACTCAAAGCCACTGGCCTATATGTCAACACCATCGACCTAAATCCTATACCCAGTCGATCTTGAAGCCAGAATTAAAAAATCAGATTCTGTGGTTGTCGAAGGCTGGCAAGCTGTCGACCTTTAGCTGGCGCTGGAGTAAAATTTGTGACTTTTGAGATATCGATCTTTGTGTCGGTTTACATGATACATATATGTGATTATGTGTTGTTTTTAGGGTTTATGAGTATTTTGAGATATGTGAGATCATTTATACATCTCTTATATTCTTTCTTCAACACTAGTGGATTTTGTTCTCTCCTTTGTCTATGGATTTTCCCACAAGGGTTTTCATGTAAAATATTATGTGTTATTTATTTTTCTTCTTTTGTTTTTTGTCATGGTTTGTCAAATGGATTATAACAAAACAAATTATTATACTCATATAGAAGCGACACAAAAACTTCACCTCTGAAAAAAAAAAGAAATTACTAGTGGATTTGGCAAGTTTTCTTCTCTTTTGCCAGAAATATATTATGACTGGATAAAGAAATGTGCCCTTGAAATTATTTAAAATAATTGTTGCATCATCTAAAAATACTTGCGTATCAAAGGCGCTACTAGAGGTCTCATTGAATAATAAATTTTCTCTACTTGCGCTTTCTTATTTTCCTTTTATTTATTCTCTTAAAATACCATCACGTGTAATTGAATTATTATGATTTTAAGATATGTAACGTTATGATAATATCACAAGATACATTAAGAAATTAGGTCATCTTTTAACTACTGAAAAAATTAAGAGAATAAAGATCGAAAATGAGAGGAAATTGTAAATTACTCATAAACCTTTACTTATACGTGGATTCACTCTTTAAACTTTAAAGTATATTATTAAAAAAATCTAAACTTTCAACAATTAATACAATTAAAGTCAACTAACATTTTCTATTTGAAAAGAAGAGAGATTTTATTAATTATCCTCTTAACTTTCACATACATGCCTATTTATTTATTACACTTTTATTTAAGTGCTGATTTTTTCTCTAGACTCTCAAAATGTACTTTTTATTTTATGAAAAATATTTATTATATTTAATCGCGTCAATTGTTAAAAGCATAAGAACCTGAAAGATGAACTTTAAAAATTTAAAAAGTAATGCCGTATCTAGGTAAAAGTTCAGATGGTTCGTTGTTTTCACTCGAAAGAAAATTAGCACATGGTATTAGAGTGCCCAGTCATCCCGTTGGTTTCACGGTGTGCTGTCAGCTGCCGTGTTGGTTGATGCCGATGGAGACAAGTGGGACAGTAAGATCTTATCAAGAAAGACCTTTGCCTTTTGCTCTTGTGAGTAAGGAGGCGCCGCTCGGCCAATGGAAAAGGAAAGACATATAATCAAACTCTAATTGGTCAACTTGAAATACCGCCTCTAAAATTAGCTGGGGGTGTGGCTGTCATTATATTTTGGTTATTTTTATATAATATTTTTATTATTTTTAAATAAATACTTATCAAGAAATAAATTTAATAATAAATTGATAATTTTATTTATAAACTAACAAAATAGATACGATACAAATATGATACAGATAAATTATTGATAAATTATAAATATAGATATAAATAAAAATATAACAATCCAAACACGTTAACAAGTGAAGTAGCTATAAGCCTAAATGAATCCCACAAAGTTTCCTCTTACAATAAAAACCAAAAGTAGTGGAATTTATACAATTTCCTTATTAAGCCTGTTGCCATGAGGTTTTAGAATGACAAAATTATATCTATCTCATAGACTTTCAAATATCTATATAGGTCTATCACTTGTATTAGGTTCAAGTTGAGATAACATTCCAAAAATGGTGATCTTAGTGATGAAATGAGCTTAAATATTAAAACATAGCAAAGAAGCAAATCAAAGGAAGGGGCATAACGATCTACACTAGAGAGAAGCTCAAGCCGAGAAGCCATATGATATTCCTAACAATTCAATCATACTTTTAAACACTTTTCACTAACCTTCTCTCCGTTTTCGTCCATATATAACTTGGTAGAAGTTGACACAAAGCGGAAGGACTTTATCATTATCAAGTTCAAAAGTCTTGAGGATTTCTCTAGCATATTTCTGACGGTGGATAAATATGCCATCTTCTAACTGTTTTAGATGTAAACCCACGAAAAAGTTTAATCGTTGATATCTCTCAAATTTTGCCTTTTTTTTCCTTAGAAAATATATAGTACTTTTTTTAGTAGATCCAAAAAAATAATATCATCTATAATATTATCCAAAAATTAAAGTCAAATAAGCTTTTCCTTTATATAACTATATTGGTTTATTAAAAAAAAACTCACTAAGCCTCTCACACAAAGCTCTTAAGGATTGTTTCAAAACCATACAATGCTTTTGTAATTTAAAAACATCATTTCCATTTTAAGCATTTTTCAAAACCAGGGTGTTGTCCTACATAAACTTTTTCTATAATATATCATTTTTGAAATATACTTTTAAAATACATATGAAACAATCTAGAATTCTTAATAAACAGACATGTTAGCAAAAATTATGTTGCCTCCAATTAGGCTATTGAAGTATATATCTCACCATAGTCAATATTTTCTTCTTGCAAATAACATTTCACAAGAAGTTGAGTTTTGTTCCTTATAGTTTTAGCATTTTCATCGAGTTTAGTTTTTTAAATTCACTTTTTTTATTGATTATCAATTTGTCTTTTTAACCATTTTGACTAAACAATGCTATTCCACAATTATTAATATTGGAATTCAATAAGTGTTAATCTCTACATTTGTAAATGCTTTTTGAGCTATTGGATAAAAAAAAGGGGGTAACTTCTATCCTTAGGGTTCTATACTCAATTGTGGGATTGTATAAATATTATCAATTTGATAGAAAGAAAGGCAACAAACAAATAGTTGTTACTAAAAATGAAATTAAGTATCATTAAACAAATTTAATATTATATTTGCTTAATGGAAGGAATTAAGGTTAAAATTAGATTAGCAACTAATGGGAATCATGAGGAATTATGTTTCCTTGTACCCGCAAAAGATTAATAGACTTTAGTAAGCATAAGTAGAACTGAGGTGTAGATAAGTAAAACGATTAATCAGGCTAAAGAAGCAATTGATCAAAGTAAGATTCGTTAACTAAACTTTAGTTACGATTAACCAAAATCAATCAGGCATATAATTTTAAGGGTTTATAGACTATATAAGTTCAATTTAACAACCCTTGAAAAAAAAAAGTAAATCAATCTCTACAGGAACCAGTGCATTTGAAAAAAATCAAGTTAATTATTTGGGTAATCATGTTCTTGGTTGAGGAAAAGAGTCCACTTACTAAAAGTGGATCATCAAGTGACTACCCTACACTTTCTTTATTGGATGCTGATTGTGACTATCAATTTACCTTTTGTGTTTTGTTATTTTTATGCTTGAGATTGGAACTTTGTACTAATCAAATTTGATTATAATGGTTGAGTTGCATGCTAGGTATTGCTTCACTTACATGATAGGGGATGGCACATACCTAAGATTAGAGTCGGATACATGTGCTATGGACACACACAATTAATGAGTAATCACATATTTGGATCATCGTAAGTTTAAAAGAACCCTACAATATGAATAACTAAGATGTCTATCTCGATTACAATTTAAATATTTCTACAAGATGTTACCTATATCTCTCATCAAATGGCCTCATATCATTTACTAAGCTTGTTCTCATTTATGCTAAAGTAATAGTATCATATTTTCAAGTGTAAAATGATGCTTACTATTCTCTAATATGAAAAATTAGACACAAAACATATAAACAAAGCAAGAAGTATCATCATATTTGGCTTCATTTAATATGACATTTTGGATGTGACAATGGCATAGTCTTCTAAGAACTTCAAGTATGGTTTAGCCTCTATATAGTACAAACTAGCAATAACTAAGATCTGCTCGCTTCCATGTGATCGTGATTGTTTAATTAGGTTTTCTTTCAACACTGAGAATCCTTAACTGTTTCGCGCACATGAAGAGTTGTAAGAATTAATGTCTTTTGTTTCTCTTGGGCGTCACCGACCCTTCATAGATCCAACTGTACATTTATATTGTTTGGTATTAAAAGTGCTAATATCTAATTGAAAAATGACTTAAATAAACAATAAACTAAAAGAACTCTTCCTTCTAGGTTATACCCGTTTGTATCTTCTCACATGCTACCGTTGACTCCACCAATTTACTCGTGTCCCGCTCTACCTAGCCATTGTTATTATTTTTATTATTATGAATACTAGGCAAATGTCGCTAAACATACTTCATTGCATATTATAATCAATGTGTACCCTAGACCTAAGGTAACAAAATCAATATTAAATTACAGTACCACATACGACCGATTATGGAAGAAATTTAGTATTAATACATAAATTAAGGTAGTAAATACTTAATCAACACGAACAAGGAAGTTTTCGGTCAAGTATTTAAAAGAACTCATAAATCACCTATTGGCATCGAGGCGTACCAAAATAGAAGTTTGTGTGGGCATGTTTCAAATTTGATTTAGAAAAAAGGTCCGATGATGGTGAGACATTTTTTCTTTATCGGTGTCCTAACAAATACTTTTAAAGGCATTTCTCATAAGCTTTTCGGTAGAAGAATCGTTTGCTAAATACCTCACCATATGAGATATAATCGCATGCTGAACACCAATCCCGCTACATATAGTGGAAATTTTCACATCATGGATACTCACTAGAGGGGAAAGTGACACCACAAGGACATCGCCTAAAAATTAAAACAAAAAAAAGAAAGGAGAAAAAGAAAAAAAGAAAAGAAAGGGGGACCATGATGGGGTTTATGTCATTAAGACACCATGTCATGGCCAAAGAAGCTCTCTCTCTTGAGAGAGTCATGATGGTGAGTTACACTATTGCTAGAGGACGCAAAATTCAGATATGGGTGAGGGTTTTGGAGGACACCAAATGAAGATCTATCATCTGAATCCTCAATTGTTGTTGTGGATGGCATGATGACAGGTTCTTGCTGGACCTGAATGCATAGAATCTCAGCTTGAGCCACTGCCAGTTGCATTTGAAGCTGAGCAACCTGGTTTTGCAAGTACGAGATTGCACCAACACATCCATATACTGGGTCCCTAACTCTTGCATTTGCTTCATACACCAAGCTGTTCACCGCATCTGCTCTTTGATGTACCGGAAGCTCCTATAAGAACAATATAATAATTAATATAAAATAAAGGGGTTTGTTTACAATTGAAAGTAAAGTGTAACTGTGCCCTAATGTTAATAAAGGAAATTGAATCATATAATTGGATAAAAGAAAAAAAAAATGCCCTAATTTGCTATGTAGCAAAGTAGAAATGAAAAAATCTTTTATCATGTTCACACGCTTTTTTTTATCTAGATTTTAAACCAGTACTCATAGTTATATTTACAAAAAATTTATTCTGTTCACGCGCTTTCTTTTTATCTAGATTCTCAATTACCACTCGTGATTATAAATACAAAAGTTTACTAGAAAAAATTAATCATAGAAATTTAAGTTTCTATATGGAAAGGGAAGAGAAGATCCATTTATGAAAATATGAATTTTTTGAAACAGACCAAAACCTTTTTCAATTCAAAAAGCAAATGTTTGTTGTACTAGTAGATCGCGTTTACACGAGATCATCAGTACTGCAATAATTGTATAATTATTACAAAACAAGGGAAGGTAATAGGTTGTACATTTTGGTCCACCGTCGTACATATACACTAATTAACTAACAACAGCAAACAAAATTTAAATTTATCTACTAATAAGTCACTTTAGCAAGTCAACTTTGAAGTAAAAAAAAAAAAAAAAACTAACAATAATAACACACAGCTACTCGTAATTAGCATATTTGAACTAATCAAATATGCTTTTGCATCAAAATATATATCATTACCAAAACAATAATCATAGAAAACTTGTAATTATCAACAAAAACATCAAACTTTACTTGCACATCGACTCCATTAGAACATAGTATTCGTGTTATACTGAAAACACGGATTCTATAGTTTAGTTCAAATATTTGAAGAAAGTAAGAGAGAGTGAGAAAGAGAAAGACCTGCAGCATTTTGCTAACATTGCTAGCACCAAAGACCTTATGAACAATAGCAAAGCGATGAGGATCATCAGAAGGAAAATAAGGAGCAAATATGCAATCCTTAGCACACCTTCGTCTTAGCAACTTGCATGATGCGCATGGCGAATTTCCACCTGCCATAGTAATGATAATAATAGCGATACCAATACTAATACTCCTCTCTTTTTATATGTCCTCTTTTACACTTTTCTACGCAAAATCCTTAAAAGTATGAAAAGGATGTGTATTTGATATAATAATCTTGACTAATCTCTCTTTTCCTTCCACCACTACTAGGCTAATAAGCCATAGTCGGCGAATTAGGTAGGATATGAAAGTGGTGACAAGCCACAACTATGGAGAAAACTAAATTTTATTGTGAAGGCTCTTTGTTGAGAAACAAGTGAGTTGGTGTTGTGGGTATTTATAATTGTCACGACCCTAGAGGATTCAAGGGTCCACTAACCTATACCTACATGAAAAACAAAGCTAGCCCTTCTCTCTGGGACATGCGATTTCTTTTTTTAATATTTATATATATATATTCATATATAAATATAGAGAGAGAGAGACATATCTTTCTATACTTTTTTTTTTTCTTTTTTTTTAATTTAACCACTGGTTAAGAAGTTAAATAAAGAAATATTTTTGTTGTTTCTATAGTTGTCATTTCTATAAAGTGTGTAATCAATTTTAAAAGGTATTAAAAGATTTCTTAAACATTTGTTAAAATGTTGAGAGCGCTCGTTTTGTGATTTAATTATAATATCTCACTTATGAGCTTTCCATCTATCTCATATGAAAAGATTCCGTTTTTCTTTCTAAGTCTATTTATTAATAGAGTAAATAGAACGGGAATAATTCGATGGACTAAAAAAAGTAATGTCGTCAAGCAAGTTGATGACTATCAAATTTAAGTTTAAATAACTCTAATTTCGTGCATTGATACGGTATAGAAACGTCATGGACTACTTTGTTTCTTGTACCACCCTATCTTGTTTGGTTCGACTGTTTGAAAGTTTGATATACTAAAAATAGGAGCTACAAATTGTGAATGTGATGCAGCATAGGATGAAGAGATGGAAAATCCTATGTCGGCAACATATGCCGCCGCCCTTTAGTTCTACATTATTTGTGTTGGAACGGCGTACTTTACATGTCTTTTGGGTTTTTCAAATTCGTAATTAATAATGTGGTCAATGCCTTTAGAATATCATTTAATATTTTTAAAGAATAATTTTTAGTATCATTTATTAGGATTTTTAATAGGATTTAATGTCTTTTAATAGGATGTCAGTTTCATAGGATTTAATGTCTTTTAATAGGATGTCAGTTTTAGTTTTCCTTTTAAATGCTATTTAATATTATTTAATAGGTTTTAGTCCTTTTTCGATTATGGCAACTTTCAAGCTTGCCTATATATATGTAAGCCTTATGGCATATGAGATAGATATGTTATTTTTGAATGAAATTTTTTGAGAGTGTTCTCTCTTTATCCAAAAATTCGTAATCTTGTGTAGATTTCGATTTTTGATGCCAAATATCTAGGTATTCTCAGAATCAATGGATATTTGAAGATCACAAGCCGGTATTCGTGTGCGAATCAACGTCTTGCGATTGTTCCCCTTTCGTATTCCGCTGCGTCAGTTGGTATCAGAGCCTTTGCTGCGTCAGTTGGTATCAGAGCTGTTCTTTTTATTCCGTTGCGTCAACGGCTTGAAATTGTTCCCCTTTTATTCCGCTGCGTCAGTTGGTATCAGAGCCTCCGCTGCGTCAGTTGGTATCAGAGCTGCGTTCGCTCTTGGAATATCATGGCGCCTCACAGACAGGTTAACCAGCGACATATAGATGAGATTTATGAGCGTGAAAACTTAGATCAGAGGATTGGAGCTATGATCGATGAGAGGTTAGAACAGATGATTAGACAAATGATCGATCGGCGACTGGATGCTGCAGTAACCCAGATCACAGAAAGGATGGAGGTACTTTTGGTGAATCAGAATGAAGGTAGAAACCCAAATCCTAATCTGGTGCCTAATTCTGATTTGATACATGACGTAGGTTATGAGGAATCAGATGATTACTCCTCTTTTGTTAAGGAAGATAGTAGTTGTAGGGAATTAAGGATGAATACAGAAATCCTAGAATTTGATGATGATTTCTCTTCCATTGATGGGGACTACTATGATGGAGAACCAATATTTGACATTTATGAGGAAGATGAAGGGTATGTCTTTGAAGTAGGAGGTAATTTTGAACCAGTTTATGATGAAGTTGTGTTGGAGGCTGTACATGATGGAGGACCTATCTTTGACATCGAGAATGTTGAGGAAGAATTCGTGATCGGTGATGAACAAGAGATTCATGATTATGATATTATGTTTGTTTCAGTAGGTAAGGGAATTGAAGGAGAAGTGGATTTATCTAGAGCTGTTGTTTCGATAATGGAGGAGTTTCAAGATGTGTTTCTTGAGGAATTGTATGATGACTTATCACCTTTGCGTGATACGCAATACCAGATCGATCTTGAACCAAGCGTAACCCTTCCAAATCATCCTCGTAATCAAATGAGCCTTACGAAACATGAAGAGTTGAGAAGACGGGTTAAGGACTTATTGCATAACATGGTTAAAATTCGAGGTCGAATTTTGTTCAGCCTGGAGAGGATGATGCAGCATAGGATGAAGAGATGGAAAATCCTATGTCGGCAACATATGCCGCCGCCCTTTAGTTCTACATTATTTGTGTTGGAACGGCGTACTTTACATGTCTTTTGGGTTTTTCAAATTCGTAATTAATAATGTGGTCAATGCCTTTAGAATATCATTTAATATTTTTAAAGAATAATTTTTAGTATCATTTATTAGGATTTTTAATAGGATTTAATGTCTTTTAATAGGATGTCAGTTTCATAGGATTTAATGTCTTTTAATAGGATGTCAGTTTTAGTTTTTCCTTTTAAATGCTATTTAATATTATTTAATAGGTTTTAGTCCTTTTTCGATTATGGCAACTTTCAAGCTTGCCTATATATGTAAGCCTTATGGCATATGAGATAGATATGTTATTTTTGAATGAAATTTTTTGAGAGTGTTCTCTCTTTATCCAAAAATTCGTAATCTTGTGTAGATTTCGATTTTTGATGCCAAATATCTAGGTATTCTCAGAATCAATGGATATTTGAAGATCACAAGCCGGTATTCGTGTGCGAATCAACGTCTTGCGATTGTTCCCCTTTCGTATTCCGCTGCGTCAGTTGGTATCAGAGCCTTTGCTGCGTCAGTTGGTATCAGAGCTGTTCTTTTTATTCCGTTGCGTCAACGGCTTGAAATTGTTCCCCTTTTATTCCGCTGCGTCAGTTGGTATCAGAGCCTCCGCTGCGTCAGAATGGTTTATAAATAACTGCTGTATTTGTTAAATGGTAGCAAATTCATTGAGGAAAATGCAAATAAGCTAACCCCCAAAGGTTTAATTTAGCATTGATATAATCTCTAACTTGTAAATATTAAAAACAATTCCTTAAATTTTAATAAATCGGTGAATAATTTTCAAAAGATAGCAAATAACCCTAAAGTTTTTATCTTAATGCCGAAACACCCCTCCAAAATAATCAAAGTATATGTTAATTTGCACTTCTATACTTTGGCCATGATACTTTTTTCTACCAAAAAGCAAATTCTATCATCCTTTTGTTCTATGATGTGCTTGATACGGGTTGTTTTTGATACTGATCTGTGTTTGACGAAGGATTGTGGAGTATAATTTCAAGTTGGAAGGCTCTTGAGCTCTATGTGTGTTTCCTTCAAAACTTCTAAAAAATTTCCTGTTGCCTACAAATCAAATTTTGGTATAAGTTAGGGTTTTCTTTGACTTTGAGGTGATTGTCTTGTATTGTGGGGACAACGCTAACTATGCGAATATTGATGGCCCAAAAAAAGAAAAAAAAAAAAAAACTATGTTCAATGTTGTGGAGATGCTTAAATACAAAGTTGTTTAATGATGTTGAGGACCATGGATCTCCCACTTTTAATGTCAACTATGCAATAGTTTGCTGTCGTTAGCAAATTCAATTTCCTTTTACAAGTTTAGTGTGACAATGATGCTATTTCAATACTTGAATATTCCTTTTAAATACACATAGTGTATTAAGATGCTGTATCCATGTAAGTTTGATGGTTATTTATAACAACCGTAAAATCTAGTAGGTTTTCTGACGCAGCGGAATACGAAAGGGGTTATCGCAAGACGTTGATTCGCGCACGAATACCCGGCTTGTGATCTTCAAATACCAATTGATTCTAAGAATACCTTGATATTTGGCATCAAAAATCGAAATCTATTCAAGATGACGAATTCTGGAAAAAGAGAGAACACTCTCAATAAAATTTCATTCAAAACAATCTATTCTGTCTCTTCTGTAACCCTAGAATATATAATATGCTATTTTTACCAAAAAAGGAAACTATCTAAATAATACCTAGGGCGAAAACAAATGAACGGACGAGATTAATGCCACAGACGGCATATAAAAACGATTATCCAATGAAAAGATAAGACATAAAGAAAAATTACTAAAAATAGTAAAAACGCGGTTTTGACGGCCTAAACGAAGGAATTTGGCCGAAAACCGGCTTAGGTCACGAGCAAAGCTGGTGAGTTCTGTCCGTTGGATCGTTTCCTTCAGAATATGGTCCCGCTCGGTAAAAATCCAAAACTCCCGAAATTACGAAACTGCCATTATCATCAAATCCTATGCCATTTCTCCAAATAATTATGTGCTATCTTTTCCACTGCATCATTTTCGATCTTTATATATCGGGACTGAGATATGAACACATGGCAAGTTATTTTGTTTTCTTTTTTCTTTTTTTATTCTGAAGCTTTGCAAGTAGTATTATATATCCAACATGTCTATGAATTTATTTTGTTTTGAAATCACAAAATCTATAGAAGATGATCATAATTATTTCCTTGATGCCCTAGTTGCTCAAGTGGGAAGCTCATTTGGTGGTGTCTAGTAATACACGCACGAATGGCAAAATTAAAAAAAATAAAATAAAAAAAGGCTATGATAGACGGCGGCCAAAGCTTTGCTATTCAGTTGCATGGTCTCCACGGTACATTGTTGTTGTCTCTTCTTTTAGTTCGTGGTATTAAGGATCAATCTGGTTACTGCTTGATAAGAGAAGATGCCGCGTCAAGTCTTGCCTTTCTGTTTGAAGACACTTGTGTGAGCATATTCATCGAAGGCTTTTTCATTTGAGTACTTGGTTTGATTTAATTTGTTGAATAAAAGCTGTTTGGACCTCAAATAGCTGTTATTCAACAAATTAACAATACCATTTATTTTGATAAATAAGTGTTTGAACTTTCAACATTTTGCAACTCAATGTCCACATTTTTATGTGTTTTTGCAATATTATGGATCTTTAAATTTAGTTTTTTTTTTTTTTTCATTTCCTGTTATATATAATGAAACCACATATTACCATGATTTTGAGAAGTTCGCTGTACAAAAATAAAAAGAAGGCTAAGTTAGATAAAAATTATGAGGGAAAAAATGTTGAATATTTAAATGCAAACAAGAGAACTTGAAATAGTCCCCTAATTTTACTTTGATGGCACCATTATTTGGATTTACACTTAAACTTCCAAAGTATTTTTTACTCTAATAAATTGACAACATAAAGGATATGTGCTATTTAGGTTTACAAAAAAAAAAAAAAAAAAAAAAAAAAAAAAAAAAAAAAAAAGCACTACTAAGGTCAAAATTTATGGATTTATCAAAATATAAGTTCAAGAATATGTTTCCGCACCAAGACCAAAATTTAAAAGGTTATTATTTGTAACCTTTGAAAATCATTTGTTAATTTATAGAGTTTAAGGGATAATAATTTATACTTTGAAAATTTATATGAGGTTCAAGTTTTAGAAATATTATCTATTTTTTTCTGAAAGTAACATGTTCAAGTAGTAATAGGTCTTAGTCTAAAACTAAATTAAATTAATACTATTGGAGAAATCAATTAATTAGAAGACACAATTTATAATAAGATGCGAATGGAAGGAGAGGTTTTGTAAACATTCTAATAATATCCCATCGGTGACTACATGTTGAAAATATTATAAAGCTCCAAACATCTGATTTCCCGATTAAAAAAAAAGAAAGAGTGTTATATAATTGTTTTTCTAGTTCAGTTATAATTGAAGTTTTATTCTTGCAAATTATTCTCAAGGCATTAGGCATGTCTTATCTATTATTCGCGTTTTTACTTTAGACAATAATAATAATAATAATAATTGACAGACCAACATCGTATAATAAAATATATTATGATTAACCCAACCCAAAACTAAATATATATATTCTTAGATCCATATCCAAAGAAAATTTAGATATTAAGCACGACTCACTAAATCATTAAATGACCTATCAACTTGTGTTCCCCCTTTTCTTTTTTTTTTCTTTTTTTTTTTTTAAGGTCCAATAGGGTTTGTTTGCTAACACACCATATATGAAACTGCTAAAAAAACAAAAACCCTAATCGAGACCAAGTGAGGAGACTCGGGGTGAATGTTTGTTAGACAGACATTCACGTGAACTCGCTCCACTAATATCTCTCTCCCCCACATACATAGAAAAAGGGAAAGAGTTAATGCATGTTTTGACCACAATCATTGATCAAATCAACTAATGATGGTCCCAAAGCACGTCTATGAAACCTTTATGATTACAGATTAGAAAGATACACATTGTCAATTATACGGTGCTGCAATGTAATCCAGCAAACGTTCTGCATTAAACCAAAGTGCCAATCTACATCTTTAGTGTTTTCACCAATCATATATTGTTGCATATATAACACAGGATTCTAACCTTCAATGAACCTATTAATTAAGACAATCGATAATGGTGCAATTTGTCTGGAGTATAGCACGTGTCTACAGCACCTATAAAATAAATTACCAAGATACAAATCACACAAAAATAATTACAAAAATTTATTACCAAACCGCATCTTCTAGATGGGATAACAATGTTTCATATGCAAATCGCATATAGGAATCAATATAGTGTTTTAATGCTTCACCTATATCGCAATTAATAGTCGCTACTTAATTTCTATGTATTGTGATTTATGCATATGATATACAAATGTGTATATCACTTATTATACAAAAGATGTAAGATAGACTATAGTTATTCCCATATCTTATTTAATACATGTGATTTTAACAACGTTGTATTTTGATCATTAATTTTAGTTTTTATGTCTAGATTTAATTAATAGGAGTTAAAAGTAAGGGTGAGTGGGTATAAGGTGGATAGGATATGAAACTTTACTTGTACCCTATCCTGTAAGGTATATGGTATCAATTCTTTTATCCTGAACCTATTTGGTAGTATTTCATACTCACTTCGTATCTTGTACCAAGTAAAAGAATGAATGTATCTACCAAAAATTCATTAAAAGATTTGAACTTTAGAATAATTATTCTTGGATAATACATAATATTTTTTAAATTAAGCCATTAAGGGTAATTAAAATATTGTAGCATTATTAAAAATTAAATAGTGACGACAATGAAGAAGTATCACCATCTTAAATAATATTTATATTCACAAAAAAAAAGGAGAAATATATAATACTATTTTAATGTTAATAATTTAATACTATTTTATCTAGTTTTTATATGATGGGAATAAGATATCCTAGAACATGTACCTTATATTTAGTAGAATACAAGTTTTAGAGTCAGTATAGGATATGAAAAGCCCATGCTCATACCCTACCTTATAGGAGTAGATTCTGAAAATTTTGTACGCAGAACCTATCCAGTTGAGTAAAGTCTGGATGAGTACCTTAGACAACAATGTTACCTGCTTACCCCTTCTTAAAAGAGTTAAAAAAAAAAAAAAAAACCTCTTATATCAACAAGAAAAACATATAATTACCAAGCAACAAAGTAAAAAAAAAAAAAAAAAGGATTCTTATTCTATTTACAATGAAATTAGTTTTTCGACTTTATTGATGGAATGAGAGAAACAATGAATGAATTTAACCATACTAGTTTTTAACTTGATTCGTTAAACAGTATTTTCTAGTTTTAGATGTGATTTAATTGTTGCATGGCCCTTAGATATATTATATTGTTAGTATATGATAGGGTTACTATAGCTGGCTAATAACGTGTGATAATGTGGCGGTCAACTTAAGAGAAGTCTTAAACTGATGACACGTGTAAGATGTCACAGAGAGAGGCATGGGAGGAGGAAAAGACAAACCCAGTTCCTCGAATGCGCGAGTGTTATAGAAGATCAAATTAGTTAGATTTGATTGTTTTTTACTCGTTCTTCGCGAAGCGGATGTTTTGATCTTTCTTAAAAATGTTTCAGCAGAGTTTCCACATTGTTTTCGATCATAGCAATATGCCAAATTCTAACCCAAATGAGAAAAATAGCCTCCTATTTATAGACGTTTGAAGCTAATGCTGGCCTTTGTATCATTTCTAAGGATTTGACGGTTGATATTGAAGCCTTCTTTTAGTTAATATTGGGCTAGGCTTGCAAATGGGCTTGGAAAGAGCCTAAGGGATTTTATAATATAAAAAGCTTATTATTTATTTAAAATAGCTTTTAATATAAAAGGGCTTAAGACTTATTTTAGTCAAATATTGCCTAAATTAACCTAGGAAGATATTTTTAGAGTCTACATTTCACGCACGAGAAAAACGAATTAGGGTGAGAGCGGGATGAACTGGTCCGACAATCCCTATTTCGAGCCTACCAAGCTAAATCTCCCTATATCATTCTTTTATTGGACTCAGTCTTTTAAGCCACATTACTAACCTAGAAGATCAGCCCGTGACATTAAATTGGGCCACCTAAACAATACTTCGTGTAAAATAATACTTATGAATTATTGATGATCTATGGCTTTGATATTATTATAAAATAGCTAGTATAAAATATCTATGAATTTTGAGCTTGGTGCGGACGCAATCGAACCTACATAGTGTAATACGCTAAAATTTTTATAAATTGGTAAATTAATTTATTAGATTGCAATTAACTCCTAAACTTAATTTCAATTCCGATATATTCCTGAGATTTACAAAATCTAATTTAACACCCCTTTATTTTAACTTGGGTGCATCCTTTTGGACAGATGATGCAACATCCTCTGATACTATTGCTAATTTATAAAAGCATAAAGGATATTAAAGTAATTTACATAAATTTGGAAATTTATTCACACCAAGATTAAAGATTAAAAGATTATTTGACATGAACATTTATAAATATCCCATCAACGCCTAGCACTTGCTCCTAAGACATAAGCCAGAGCTTATAAGAGGAACTTGTCACACAGTTGAATATTGCGTCTACACTTTACTAACAAATATGCATTTATTATGCATAAACATGGTCTTAAAAAACTCAAAGAAAAGAAGAAATCTCAAAGTGCAATAATATTTGTTTGTTAAAAAATTGATTGAAAAAAATGCTAACCACATAGCAATAATGTAATTTCTTTTAATTAGTATAAACGAATGTGAAGATCCTTAGATAATTTTTATTTTTCAATTTTTTTTTTCAATAGATGCCGATATAATATTAAATGATATATAATTAAATTTAAGGGATAGGAAATAACGATAAGCATATCACCCTGTTGTGCCTTAAACTCCATAACACACACTGGATGGAGTGGGCTCCTATCGATCAGTATTGAAAGTCATGTAAGTTTTGAGAACAATTTTTGAAATTTGCTTTCACAAAATCTGGTAGAAGTGTCTCTATACTTTACATTTATCTTAAAATTTATACTTAAATGAATGGTAAATAAAAGTTCTAGATAGTCTGTACTCACCTTGTAAAAACAATGATATTAAATATAAATAATATATTGCTTTTCCACCTTTTAGGTTCTACCAAAAAGGAGGAGGAAAAATGGGGAAAAAAAAAAACATATAAGTTATAGCCTAGATCTAATCCTTCATAAAAAAAATCCTCATACACTTTCCGAACCTCTCCCTCATCTCATTTTCACGTTTGTATTTTCATCTTCCATTTTGTGATTTCTAAAATTGCGGAAGGTGTTGGATGAAGTAAATTTTGATTGAGATAGATTTTGAATAAATAAGATGTTATATACAATAAATTTTGAATTAAAAATGCCATTAAATAGCTGATAATTTATTTGGATACAAGTTTTAGATTGATATTAGAATTTTAGAATATAGGTTCAGATTCCAAAATTTGTGAGTCAATACTTATAGTGTAAGGTTAAATAAAGCCTCGTACAATCTTACATACCTTATACATGCTTACACCTAATTAAGGGAAAAATAAAGTCTAAAACTTTTCCAATTCTTTAAATAAATAGATAGATATAGATGAAAGAGCAAATATATATAAAGATGAAAAATCTATTTATTTGTTAGCGTAATAGGGACCATCATGCACTTTGTTGATATTTTATTATTTATAATCATACAAGATGTTAGTGCCATTAGATTTTGTGGACTAATTTTTTCAGGATTATTTATATTAAAATAGACAAATTATATTCTCGTGAGCTGTTAGGGGTAAAATAGTAAAACCCGAGATTCACTTTACCCTAAGTATTTAAACTCTTTTCTTTCTCTCTCTTCAGAAGGTAACTCTCGAAACCCTAACTCTTTTGATTTTCTCTCTATCGTTAATTCCTTGCTTGTCTGTTTATGTTTATCTACTGATATTGTTTTTCTGTGTATGTAGATTGATCCTATTCTAGCTGGATCAGGCTCCTGTACTCGAGGCAATTCTGTTGGACAAAAGATGAGGATACCCTCTCTGAGTATCTCGCTTTGCTATTTATATTGCTTGATCTGTTACATGCCTGTCGTTATCTATTCTGTTACACATTTACATGGCTGTAACTATATGCTACTGAGAACTATATGATGCATGCATAGCTGTTAAGATCTACTTGTACTTCTATGTTCGAGATCTAAACTGTATCTGTTACATCCTACTCAGATCCAGCTGTAACTATAACTAAAAGTATTTATGTGTAGTAGTCTCCATCCAAACTGGTTTGGATCGGTTCCTATGCTGTCTGTCCGTAGCATCTTCTATCCAAACTGGGTTGGATTGGTTCCTATGCTGTTTGTCCGTAACAAGTTTCCCCTGTTCTGGAAAAATGACCTTGTCCTCAAGGTCAAAGTGGGTATAAGTCTGTCGAAATTTGTCCCAATCCTCCCAAGTAGAATCCTCAGTGGCTAATCCCTTCCATTGTACCAATACTTGGGGAATAGAGGCACCCTGTTGAACCACATAGCGGGAACTTAAGATAGCCAAAGGTTGAATGAGCGGACCTGAGTTATAAGACTCTGTAGGGAGCTCAAGAGGTTGTAAATCAGTACCATGTGCTGGTTTCAATAAGGAAACATGAAAAACTCGATGAATTTTAGAGTAAGGAGGAAGATCCAATTCATAAGCACACTGACCAATCTTCTTGAGTACAGTAAAAGGCCCATAAAAACGTTTAGACAACTTATGGCTCTTATGAGAAGCCAATGATAGTTGTCTATAAGGTTGGAGCCTGACATACACCTGATCCCCCTCATTATAAATGATATCAGATCGATGCTTATCAACTAAACTCTTCATTTTAGTTTGAGCATGCTGTAAATTAGCATGTAAAACCTTAAGAGCTTGATCTCGAGAAACCAAATCTTGATCCACTGCTGCTACTGGTGAAGAGCCCCCTAAATAAGAAGGTAAAACAGGGGGTTCTCTGCCATACACAATTTGGAATGGAGTCATTCCAGCACCCTCATGATATGAAGTATTATAGGCATACTCAGCCCAAGGCAAATACAAAGTCCACCTCTCAGGATAATCCATAACAAAACATCGAAGGTATTGTTGAATAGTCCTATTCAACACTTCAGTTTGACCATCCGATTGAGGATGGTAGGCTGAACTCATGTGTAATTTCGTCCCACTCAAACGAAATAATTCTTTCCAAAATTGACTGAGAAAAATAGAATCTCGGTCAGAAACAATGGATTTAGGGAAACCATGCAATTTAACAATCATGTTTAAAAATAAGTTGGCCACCTTAGTAGCTGTAAAATGACTATCCAGAGCTCCCAAATGGCAATATTTGGATAGTCTATCCACAACTACTAATATCACTGAACAGCCCTTAGAAGAGGGAAGATGTGTGATGAAATCCATAGCAATGTCTTCCCAAATTCTGATAGGAATTGGCAAAGGGGCTAATAACCAGCCGGTGCAGTAGTCACATACTTAATTTGTTGACAGATGTGACACTTTCTAACATATTCTTCAATCTGTGTCCTCATCTTGGGCCAATAAAATTGACTGGCAATTCTTTTAAATGTCTTGGTCACTCCAAAATGGCCAGCCATTGGTGAACCATGAAATTCCTCCAAAATTCGAGGAATTAATAAAGACTCAG
Organism: Combretum micranthum; assembly: GCA_024138025.1. NCBI lineage: Eukaryota > Viridiplantae > Streptophyta > Magnoliopsida > Myrtales > Combretaceae > Combretum > Combretum micranthum. The sequence continues at coordinate 107,698 of JAMXBD010000491.1, read as the reverse complement.
GCACCAAAAATAAACGAGTCCCATAATATAGTAATCCATGTTTCCATTCAATCTTCTGCTTGGAAACCAGACCTGCTTGTAATTGAGCAATGATAGTTTGAAAAGCAGGTAAAGTCTGATACTCCTGTTTAAGATCTCAATACAATTGAAAATGGGCATAGAAAAAGCCAACAAAGAGGCATCATTGTATTGCCGTGATAAACCATCGGCTAACACATTGTCTACTCCTTTCTTGTAGACAATCTCATAGTCATAGCCCAACAACTTGGTCACATAACGTTGCTGTTCAGGTGTCTGAATAACCTGTGAGAGAAGTTCTTTCAAACTTCTATGATCAGTCCGAATTTGAAAATGATTACCCAACAAATAATGTCTCCATTTTCTGACTGATTCTACAACAGCATACAATTCCCGAACATAAACCGATGCTTTCCTTAAATGATTAGGAAGCTTTTTACTAAAATAGGCAATTGGGTGTGACTGTTGTAACAATACTGCACCAATGCCTACTCCAGATGCATCTGTCTCAACTACAAAAGGTTGTTTAAAATCGGGCAAGGCCAGAATAGGTGCATTAATCAAAGCCTTCTTTAATTGTGAAAAAGCTTGCTCAGCCTCTGTTGACCAATGAAATCCATCAGTTTTTAATAAATCTGTTAAGGGTCCAGCAATAGTAGCATAGCCCTTAATGAACTTTCTATAATACCCTGAGAGACCCAAAAATGCTCTTAATTGTTTAACATTTCTTGGAGTTTCCCAATTAGCTACTGCATCCACCTTCGAAGGATCTGGCTTAAGAGCATTGAAAGAAACCACATGTCCCAAATATTCAATAGTAGATTGGGCAAAAGAACACTTGCTCTCTTTCAAAAAAAATTTGTTATCCAACAAAGTTTGCAAAACCAAAGTCAAGTGTTGCAAATGATCTTCCATGTTACTGCTAATATCAAAATATCATCAAAGAAAATGATGACAAATTTCCTCAGATAAGACTGAAACATTGTATTCATAATAGATTGAAAAGTGGAGGGTGCATTACTTAACCCAAAAGGCATTACAAGAAATTCGTAATGACCTTGGTGAGTTCTAAAAGCAGTCTTGTCCACATCCTGAGGAGCCATTCGAATCTGATGGTACCCTGCTCTAAGATCAAGTTTAGAAAATAAACATGCATCCCGAAGTTCATCAATCAATTCATCAACTGTGGGAATGGGAAAATTATCCCCACAGTAACTTGATTTAGAGCTCTATAATCCACACAAAAACGCCAGCTCCCATCTTTCTTTTTGACTAATAAAACTGGAGAAGAAAAGGCACTAGTGCTGCGTTGAATGACTCCTTGAGCCAACATTTCCTCCACCTGTCTTTCAATCTCAGTTTTCTGAAAATGGGGATAGCGATAAGGTTTGACATTGACTGGAGAAGTGTTGGGAAGTAAATGAATTTGATGTTGGATATTGCGAAGAGGTGGCAGTGATGAAGGTGCCTCAAAGACACGAGAAAATCTGCCCAACAAGGCTTGAATAGCATTGTTGTTGGTGGTATTCGATGATGTCATAGTATCCACTTTCTGAGCCACCAAATGATAATAAGTAGCGATGGCATCAGTAGAAACCAATCGTCGTAATTGGTGATGTGAAATTTCTTCAGTCATAGCAAACCTATCGCCAATCAACATAACAGATTTCCCTTGAGAAAAGAATTCCAGTGTGAGTTTGGAGTAATCCATAGTCACTGGTCCCAATCTAGTCAGCCATTGAATTCCTAGCACCACTTCAGCCCCTTGTATGGGAAGGACATAAAACGAATCATGGAAATCCCAAGATTGAATAGAAAAATGAACATCAGAACAAATCCCATCACACTGCATAGTAGAACCATTACCAATCATGACTGAAAATTTGGATGCAGGTTGTACAACCAATCCCAAATGATGGACTAATCGGGCTTGCACAAAATTGTGCGTACTGCCTGTATCAACTAAAATCAAAACCTCATGGCCATTGATATAACCCTTGAATTTGAGAGTACAAGGTTTTAAAGTGCCTGATAAAGCATGATAGCTAATAGAACCTGTCTCTACATCAGTCTGATCAGCCATATCAGATAGTCCCTCAGAGTCATCCTCAATATCATGCAATAATAAAAGAATTTAGATTTGCATTTATGATTGCGATGATACTTTTCATCACAATTGTAACAAAGGCCCTGTTCTCTTCTTGCTAACATTTCGGCTGGTGACAGTCTTTTAATGGGAATAGCTGTTTTGTGTTTATTATTATCAGAAAGGTTGATATTAGAAGGAGAATGAACATGGGTAGTAGATGAAGAAGGATGAGTGTATGGTTTAGAAAACTGTAAAGGAGAAAAAGGTTTAGAAGGTGGTTGAACTGTGTATTTTTAAAAAGAAATTGATCATTATGTTTACTCTCATGCATTTTAGCAAGCCATATAGCATGCATAAGTGTAAGAGGTCGTGCAATCTGTACTTCACGTTTGATATAGGGTTTAAGACCCGATATGAAACAGCTGAGAATAAAAGATTCAGGTAAACCCACAACACGATTTGATAAAGATTCAAATTGTGTTTGATATTCATCAACAGAGCGAACTTGTGTCAGTTTAGAAAGAGTACCTTGAATGTCTTCATATTCTGAGGGACCAAAACGAACTTCAATGGACTTCTTGAAATTAGTCCATGAACTGAGTTGTTTATTGTTGTACATCCATTTGTACCAATCTAGAGCACGTTCTTCCATTGCAAAAGAGGCAATGGTAATCCTTTGTTCATCAGGAATGGCATGAAATTCAAAGAACTGGTCTGCTTTGAAAATCCATCCTAAAGGATCAAGGCCGGTAAATTTCGGAATTTCTAATTTGATGCCTTTCAACAAGTTGTCAGCCATACTGCCCCCATTATTGGAAAATGATGAACACGAATTGTGATCTATATGATGAGGCACCGTGTTCTGATTCTGACTTAAATTCTTAGAAAATTCTTCGAATTTCTTGTCCATTTCAAGGCGTAAAGCCTGTAACAATGTGTTTTGCAAATTGTTTGCCAATTCGGCAAAGTTATCCTCCATTGATCCTGCTCGTGTAGAAGGAGCCATGGACGAGAGCACCAATTTGTTAGGGGTAAAATAGTAAAACCCGAGATTCACTTTACCCTAAGTATTTAAACTCCTTTTCTTGTCTCTCTCTTCAGAAGGTAACTCTCGAAAACCCTAACTCTTTTGATTTTACTCTCTATCGTTAATTCCTTGCTTGTCTGTTTATGTTTATCTACTGATATTGTTTTACTCTGTGTATGTAGATTGATCCTATTCTAACTGGATCAGGCTCCTGTACTCGAGGCACTATTCAGTTGGACAAAAGATGAGGATACCCTCTCTGAGTATCTCGCTTTGCTATTTATATTGCTTGATCTGTTACATGCCTGTCGTTATCTATTCTGTTACACATTTACATGGCTGTAACTATATGCTACTGAGAACTATATGATGCATGCATAGCTGTTAAGATCTACTTGTACTTCTATGTTCGAGATCTAAACTGTATCTATTACATCCTACTCAGATCCAGCTGTAACTATAACTAAAAGTATTTATGTGTAGCAGTCTCCCATCCAAACTGGTTTGGATCGGTTCCTATGCTGTCTGTCCGTAGCATCTTCTATCCAAACTGGGTTGGATTGGTTCCTATGCTGTTTGTCCGTAACATGAGCACACGGGTTTGGTCAATGTTATTATGTCATGTTTCTAGGCATTAGGATACTTTATTTTACGTGATACACAAATTAAGACGTGATCAAAACCTTACCGGCAAATTTAGAAATATTGGTTTTGTCACACTAATGTGGGACTAATGGGATATTCAATATACTAGAAACGACGCAATTTTATCATGAATAGATAGAAAATAAAAGTAGGTATTAAAAATTAAACTTATATTCCCATATTCCAAAAAAAAATTTATGAAATTACAAAAACAACATAAAAATTTTTCTTTTTTTTAGATTAAAGTTATTCAAATTATAAATAAGGATGCAATTTTATCATGAATAGATAGAAAATAAAAGTAGCTATTAAAAATCAAACTTATATTCCCGTATTCCAAAAAAAAAAAAAAAACAATTATGAAATTGCAAAAACAGCATAAATTTTTTTTTTTAAAAAAATAAAAGTTATTCAAATTATAAATAAGTTATTGTAGAACTATCCGAAATATAACTTTCTTTCTTTTAGAGGTTGGTTATTAGATTTGGTGTCATATCATCAAAATATAAGAAACATAATATGAGTCCATTAAAATGTGAAGCAAGTACATAGATAATATGAATATTTTATTTCTTACCTAAAATTTTAAGTTATGAAATTATGTAGGTTTCATTATAATATATGCAAAATTTAGATTATGAGCAGTTATTATTGCATAATACAACTGATGCAATAACTTTTTCTTTTTAGGAGAAATATATTAATTCAACAAATCCAAATAATGTACATAAAACCTCAAATGGTCTTATAACCTAATAATATTACTACTTATCTCTCAAAAAGGATGAACTAGATTCAAATCCCCTTTTCATTGTAATGGAAAAAGGGGAAAAAAAAAAAAAAACCCTATATCTTCTTTCTTATATAATATGCAGGCAAGATAGGATTAGGTAATTTTTTATTTGAAAAATTATGTTGGAGTATTTCTAGACGTACCATATGAAACTCGTGTCTTACACGTGATTTTAAAGTATTGTCAAGGAAATGACGCTTAATGATGGGATGGTTTGGTAAGAGGAGATGACACTTGATGCGATGGCTTAAAGTAGAACCCAACATTTACAAATTATAATATATATTTTTTATAAAATAAACTTAATGAAAGTCCAGAAATTTATATCTGTAAAATCCACAATTATGCTTATTGTTTTGACCATATAATGAAGAAGATTCTCTGAAAACAGAGAAATGCATTTAATAAAGTTGCAGTCTCTTATATGCATATTCACGTGACAGAGCAAGACCGAGTACAAATGGGAGTAGCACAAAAATTATTCCTTTCTGCCTGCGAAGTCTCAAATCGGTTTATGATTTTGGAACAGAAAAAGGAAAATAAACTTCAGCTCAAGCAGTTAAAATTTATTGGAGGTGGAAAAAAAAATTATTATTATTGGATTGGATATTTGAATAATGAAACTTCACTTTAATAAAGGTTGTACATTTATTATTTTTCCATATTTATTTTCAAATAGAGGAATTAAATAAGTTCATAGAATTAATTAAATTATCGAGATAAATGTATCTAAATTCACAGTTTCAGTATATATAATCTTACAGCTTTGGGAATTTTGAATTAAATATAACAGCTAAATAATGAAATTGAAGTATGATCGGAATTTTATTAATCTCATTTTGATAATAATTGATTTATATATGCCATATATGTGAGTGTGTGCGTGCGTGTGTGTGTGGAGGCACTAAAGCAATTGAGCTAACTTCATATTCAACAAAGCTTTGTTGGCTTGTTAATGCACTAACTAATGATGATTTGTTGTACATAAAAAGCCTATTGTTAGAACACGTTTTTCAAAATCTTTTGTTGGATTATATATACATTTAAATATCTACATTAATCCACAAAATTTTTGTATGATTAAAAAAAAAAAACTGCTATATGAAAATGACACAAATTATAAACAAAACTCATAATCAGCGATGGCAGCAGCAGTAGCAATAATTGTAATGGTAGTAATAGAGATAATAGTAATAATGGTTGCAAGGTCAGGATAATAAAAATAAATAGTAGTGGTGGTATCAATACATTATTTTATTTTTGTCATGGTTTGATATTCTTATACCATTAAAAACAAAAGATTAAGATATTTTTTGTCCCAACAAAAGGTGAAGATTTTATTCAGTACCATTACAAGAGTTTTAACCAATAATAAATTTATTTTGTAAAACAAATATAGTATAATAAATATTATTTAGTCCACTATTATGATAAGTTACACAATCTGGTTCCAAAAACAATCACATCCGATTTACCAATCATTTTTTATATAAAACTCCATTGTATTGTAAAATCTGTGTACCAATGTCTAATCAAGAAACCTAAGGAAGACCAAAAATTCCCCTTGTCGCTATGTACAAAGCATCCGATGCGCCTTACAGCAACAAATTTATTTCCCTTTGGCGGTGGAATCAAATATCATATTTTCCCAAGTAATTCAAACGTTTGGCTGCAACACATTGATTAGATATGTGAGATCGACACTGAAAAAATAAGCAACCTAAAATGTTTAACAATTTTATTTTAATCTAATTTTCTAACTAAGAAATCGATTTGATTCAACCCATTAATAGATTAGTATTATTCATACAATTAAATGACAAATAATAAAAACAGTTGGTCATGACATATCGATTACATATATGAATTGATGCTGATAAAATCAGCAACCTAAAACATCTGACAATTTTTTTTTTTTTTTTGGTTCTAGCTAAGAAATACATGAAAGAGAAGATTGAATTTGATTCAATCTATGAATCATCTATTTACAGCAATATCCTATATTGAGAATATATCAAATAAGATTATCGGACCATTATAAAGATCAGTATTTATGCAACTGAATTACAAGTTAGAAATCTAGCTGTTAAAAACTTCCAAAAAAAAAAAAACAAAACAAAACAAAAATCCCAGCAAGACTAGTTTAATTCACTAAAATAAAAGAAAGGAAAAAAAGAGGGAGGAAACATGGCATTAATGAGGTCCTGACATGATAACAAGTTATTGGGTTTATATTATAAGGGAAAGCAAGTTCGAGAGAGATTAAAATTGTTGATATTTGCAGTATTTGAAAAACCCTAAGCCTTACCACACTTCACTTCCACTAATGCATTAATTGTACCTCACATGATTCCACGCCCGGTCTCTATCTTTCTAGTCTTCCAAAATAAAACAGCTCTCTTTTCAATTTGTATGTTTGGTCTCGTACAAATTACTTTTTAATGAATAAACAAGTACTAGTTTTTCCTTTGGGCAACAGTTTCAAGCACCAACATCATTAATGCAGATTCTCCTCCATCGTGTTGTGGTAGTTTGTAGGATGCCCTTCTACCCAACAAATTTAATGTGTGTATGTACTGCTCCCATTTATACTTTACATTTGTTAAAATAAATTTATTAGAAATGATGCCTCAATATTTTTGTTTTCTCGATTTTCATCTCTTTATCTGCGGTGATAGTTAATCATCACTGACATAATATTTGGTATAAAGGGATAGGGAGGGAATAATCAAGGAGAGGAGAAAATAAAGGGATTGAATTTCATTTCTTGTTTATTTTGAGAGGAAAAGATAAGAGGAGGAAAAAAATATAAAATTTTTTTATGGATTCCACAATTTTTTTGTCTCCTCCAAAATGAAAAAAATTAGATCAGAAAAGAGACCCTCTTCAAATTTTACAAATTCACCTGCCATTACTTCATCAAGAACATAAATACAAGCAATGTCGTTGCCTACTTAAAGTGTGGTACCGGTATTTTTTTTTTAAATTAATCTTGCATCCTTCTTTTTATAATTACTTATTATTTTTTAAGAATATATAAGTAATTTATCAAATATCGTATTTTGTTTTAAAATAATTCATATTTCATATATTTTCCTCCCCCTTCATTATCCAAACATATAAAAGAATTTAAATTATCTAATAATTTATTCTTTTTACTTTTTTTTTTTTCACCATCTTTCATTTTCTATTCATTTCATCATATCAAACAACTTGTAAATGAGATTTTAAGAAGGAAAACGATGTCATAATTATGTGGAATGGGAGTCAACAAATTTGGGCTGTACATAACATTGATTTAAAAATTGATGTAGACTATGAGTAGGAAAATGAAGAGAATATATTGTTGGATTTATTATTATCCATGCATTAACTTTTTGAAAAACTCACTCTATTGACAAGTTGACTCCACGTGAAAAACAACCTATGTGGATTAGTAAGAAGTAAATTAACCTTAATAAGATACATAGTATTAGATTAGTCCATCTTTTTCATGTTCTTATGGAATTGTGAAGTTTTGAAGTTGCATAAAACAACAAAATAAAAGAGAGATTAGAGAGAATAGATTGAAATAGAAATTTTATAGTGAAAAAAAACTTAACGACGAGTGAAAAACTACGAGCAAGAAGAAGCAATAATCTACTTTCATAAACAAGTGTGCTAAAGAATTTGGACAAGAAAACCCTCTCACTCGCAAGAGTCTATAAATAGTATATTTAGGGGATTTTTTTTTTTTTTTTTTTGGTATCATTATAATAAGAGGGGATTCGAACTCTATTCTTCTCATTTTGTGATATTATTACACTATAAACCATTGGCATATTTAAGTGATTCTTAAAATATTATGTAAACATTTCAAGGGTTCCAACATTATGATTAAGAAACTTTGCTCTTTATTCATAAGATTTTTAGAAATATTTCATAAAACTTGTTAATTTTAAAAGTGAGTCCCATTTCATTTTTTATATGTATATATACATACGACATTATATATAATTGAAAATCTTGTCCTTTACCATGGACGTAATTCTTTCATCAACAATTTTCATTCATTGAAAAGGACGAATGAAAATGCTTCTACTAAGAAAACAATAATGATGATCTATAAGAGTGCTTGTACTAAGAATCCAACAATAACGATGATCTAGGTTACCATTGACCTAAGAGTCAATATCAGAATAACATCTCCAGTACCAAACCCTCTTAAAGGCTAAGCCAATTTAGCAAAAACCCTAACTACCTATCGATGAGTCCTAATTAAAGTAAAAACTAAACAATAAGATAGGAAAGCTCATAATAAGAAACTAAAAAAAAAGGTACCGACAAAGAACACCGCGACAGATATTACAAGGCAAGTTTGTGAGATTGTATGTAATGCCAACAACTTATCGTGCGTAGACATGATTCAAAAGCAACAACATGTTAGCATATATATAAACGCTTTAATTGCTTTAATTTGCCTATGAAAAGTCACCAAGCCAGCATGTTTTTTAGGAATTTCATGTCATTCGGCCAGCATCAGGAGCAAAAATGCAGAGGCTACAACATTCTCTTATCGCCATTGCTAATATAGGTAAAAGTAACTGTTGTCATGCATGCCTTCAAATTGGGGAAAAAAAAAAGTTAAATTAAAGGTGAGATATCACGTGTAAAGCTTTATAAGAGATAAGGTCTAACAAAGATTGACAATCAAATCATAATGATAGGTTAACTATTGTAAATAATTAGAAATATCTTCCTATGTCAAATTATATTTATTTTTACCTATCACGCTACAGTTCACGTGACACACTATTAATTGGAAACAAGATTAGCATTTTAATAAAGTGATTTCTCAAGTCATTTAATGAAGTCTTATTTGATGAAGAGAAGGGGAAGCCACCTAGAAAAAGAATAACCTATCTTGTCAAAATTGGTTGAGTCTATTCAACGATGGACGTAGTCAGAAACTTAGAAGAAATCCTAGAATTGATCCCTCTCTATCAATAACATGATTTAAAGTCTATAAATTCCTAAATTTGCAAAAAATGGAAACCCTCTCTATCAAAACCTTTTTTGAGTCTTAATAATTATTCAACATTTTACATAGATTAGTTCAATCAATAATCAAAGGCCTTTAGACATCAAGACGTGATAGATTTAGGCTCTATTTGGATTGTCAGGTTTTTATCTGTATCATATCTATATCTTATCTGCATCCGTAACTTATTTGTATTATATATGTATCGTATCTATTTAGTTAATTTATGAATAAAACTATTATTTTTTATTGGTATTTGTTTCTTGACAAAATATCTATTTAAAAACGACAAAAATATAATGTCAAAATGATAAGCCATCAACAATTAGATCACCTATCATAAAATTAATTTAGTAATTATATAATCTATAGTATAGTAACTAAATAAATATATATATTAATATGATGTCATTTCTAGAAAATTTATAGTAACTAGCCATATTATTATTATACCAAAGAGCATAGAGAAATCATTAAATGTGATATATGTATAATTGTACGGATAATAAATAATTATTAGAACTCAAAAATCTACTCCATGTTCATGGTTTAAATATAAAATGTAATTTAACAAGGGCATGGTGTGTGTGTGTGTGTATAGAAGAGATGTGGATGTTAGTTCGAATTTTCAAAATGCCAAGGACAGACATAATAAATAATTGACTAATGAGTACTAAATTATTAAACTAGGCTAGAGACGTGCATAGCATAGTGCAAACCTAAGAAGGTTCTGCTTGTGGGAAAATTAAGAAAAAGGAAAAATTAGATAGGAAGGTGAGCCAAAAATCATAATGGCATTTGTCAGCATATTGTTTCAGAAACCCTAAGCTCTAGGAAGGAGAAGAAGAAGGGAAATGAGACAAATGTGCAGACGAGGATAAGAACCTTGTTTTTTGTGGACAATAGATTATGTTGAAAAAACAGACATCTTTTCACAACATTAGAAGGCTCCAATGCACGCATTAAATGCAGCATCGTGTTGATGGAGATTCATTTTCGAGATGCATGGTTTTCTATCATGATATGCTCGTAATTAAATCGTCTTTTGCATTGGTAATCTCGCTCTTAAAATTTGTGTACCCTTCTTTTTCTTATTATTATTTTTTTTTTTTCTCTTTTTTCTTAGTTATTTTTGCTAAAGGTGAAATGGAGACAAACTCCAATTTGTCCGTTTTTAAGTGCATGATGGCTTCCGCATCGAGATGAATGGCGAGTTGGAGACGAATGCAATTAACAATGAATCATATCAAGAGTGTCCAATAATGTGAGGTCATAGGAAATTTTGTTACTCAAGAAAATTAAGGAAATATTTAAGTTTTTTATATTGTTGATTATACATTTATTGTGTAAAGACGTTTTGAATTAGATATAAATATTAGGGTAAATTACATCGAATATCCAATGATAGAGTCAATAGACCCTTAATCTTGATGCTATTTGAACATATTTGTTTGTAATTTTTGAGATTTGTTGAAAAAAAGGACATTTATTTTGTGAAAGATTTATTTCAGGGTTTAAGGAGCATATTTGGAAGTTTTTATGATAATCCAAGAGAAATTAAGGCAAATTAAACAAGTTTGGATCAATTTTGTACAAGAAGGAAATTTTATGTTTTCATCCCTACCTTCAGCATTGGCAGGGAAGGACGTCAGGGATGCGATCAGTAGGCATTAGAGAAGAAAAGTTTTCAGCTCCACCTTCATCCTTGCCAGAGAAGACAGCAAGGGAAGAGATCAGAATGCTCTAAAGCCGAAAAATTGGTTGTTTTATGTTCATCCTTGCTCCAATCCAAGCCTTGCTACAGCCTTGCTGACCTGGGTTTATCCCAAAACTATAAATAGCACTTGGTTTTCTTATTTTAAAGTGTTTTAGATCATTTGTCTAGGCCCTAAGAGAGAGATTATGAAAAGGAAATTACGAAGAACTTGCTGGAGCATCAATTGAAGATCTCAAGATATTAATTAGGGTTTATTCTTTCTATCATGATTCTTTCTATTTCCTCTAAATCTTTTGTTCTTATTTTAAATCTCATGGAGGAGTAGATTCTTATACTCTTCATCTTGTGAAACCTAAACCATATGAATTGAAATGCCTTTTGATTATGAAATGTTCAAGCCTTTGTATCTATTCATGTGATTTAATAGTCTTGTAATTGATTTGTGCACAAATTAATTGCATGTTTGAGTCTTATTGGATTGAAAGAGGTTTCATTCAATTAGATAAATTTTCATGAATAAAGAAATTGCTTATTTCACCTAGAGGTAGGGAAATTACGATTTTCTGCTACAAGAATTCAATTCTTGCTTAAGGATCATAAACTTTCATGTAATCTTATGTGATGATTAGTGAGGAAGAGGTCTCAGTTATCTCATGTGAGGTTAGGAATTGATTAACTCGAGGGAGTAATTGATTACTTGTTAAGATCCAACAATGTAAAGCATGAATGATTTACTAATCAATCTATTATCATAAGAATTTTAGGTTTAGGGTGGATCAAGGCGGAGAGTATGTTTTAAGATTGATTTCATCTTTTGAAAGCAAACTTATTTGATCTTAGACCCTGCTTTATCTTTTGTTCAGTAGTTAATTGTAGAATCTTCTTCAAAACTTAGGCTAAATAGTAGAGAATAGGTAATACTACTTGTTCTTCAAATTCCCTGAGGACGACCGCTAAAATCTATGCTACATTGAATAGGTATACTTGCCTAGCTCAGATCGTAGATTTCAACGGGTTTATAAATTTTAGAATTTGATATGGTCGGTAAATGTGCATCATCCAACATTTAAGGTAAGTTCATTCAAGGTTCCGATGTTTTGTGTTATTCAAAAGAGGTTTCAACATTTGGAAAAGTAATTCAATTGAGATCTTTGTTAACACATGCCAATAAGAAAAATATCTAATTAAAACTCAGAAGGCCTATCATGTTGTGACATGTGTTAATAGAGATCTCAATTGACCCACTTCTTCAAATATTGTGATCCCTTTCGAACTACTCGAAACGTTGGGACCTCAAAAAAATTACCCTCAAACATTAGGACCTTTCGATATAGTTTACCCATAAATATTATTACTATTTATTTGGGTTTTACTTGTGGGCTATGTAACAAGGTTCAATGAGTCCAATTCCTTTACTAAGATGACTTAGAAAGATTTAGTTTAGTAGGCTCGGAATAAGGATTGTTAACCAATCCGCATATCCAACCTCTCTTAGGCAAGCTCATGCACATAAGAAGATGGATATTATCCTTAACTCATGATAAGCTCATTCATGATAACCAAAAATGAGTCTTGCTCTATTTCTTCTGTCAATTACTAACATAATCAGATAGTTACTATCTATTTCAGGTGCCTATAAATATTTGGTCACTTCCTTTCATTTACAACTTTTGGAACGAGAAAACAAATAACATTCCATAAAGGAAACTATAAACTCTAATCTTAAATATCAAATAGGCAACTTAAGTGATCACTACTTTAATTATGCAAGAACTGTAATGCTGACGTAGGAGGTCTAATCAGGCTTCCTTGCTTATCACTTATGTATTTGATATACTGAGATAGCTCATCCCTCATTCCCATCATTCCTTCCAACCCATTCCATCATCAAATGTATTTGTCACGTTCCAAACAAATTCTAAAGCACCAACAATGCCATCACATGTAACAATTAGGTGTTTTATACAAAGGCTTACTTCAACTAAATATGTTTCCAACATTTATTGATCAATGGAATAATAAAGGTCAAATCATCTCTCAATGATATAAGAAAACATCACAATACATATATTATACTCTTAGTAAATAACAATATAATAATCATCGTACCTAAATATCTAGCTTATTCAATATCTCACCAATATCTAACCCATAGCTTATGTAATCATAGCATTCAGATCAAATAATCTTCGTGATCTGAAAAAAGAAGGAACGAGTTAATCTTAATATAACAACAACACAAGCAAACACGATATGATCACACACACTTATTTGCAACAACTAACAATTTAGATCTTTAATTTAGGTATAACAAAAGAACAGTAGAGCACTCGTACTCTAGTAACATGCTATGGGAATCTGGATGTCTTGAGAAGCAGCAACTACTTAAGCAGCACAGGTACCTATATACCCTAGAAGAAATTTTAAGTAAATAAGCTCATTCAAGGTTTACAGTCGTTATTCAGCTCTACCTATCACAGTCCAAAATATAATGCGGCTCGATCAGTACCCATAATCGTGAGCCACACTGTATTATTTTTCTTTGATCCATTTAGATGTTATCTTGATACCATTCGCATCATTAGTTACTAGTGAGCCACCACTAGACCTAGCTACCATATAACACTGCTACACAAGGTTACTACTCGACTTGATTTAACAATAAAAGCATACTCAAGCAATTAATTAAGTCATGTTTAAGTATTAAATCATTTTAGGATGTCTATCATGATGACCAATACACAAATTACTGTACCTGAACTCGAAAGAATATCCAATCACAAATCAGACAATATGTATACTTGACAATAAGAATCTATATAAAGAAATTATTTTACATAAGATTTGAGTTATCCATTCAGTCATTCATTCACAATAAGCTCATAATTAATCAAATTGTAGTTATATATATATATATATATTAGTTATCCTTATGAAGGTTTTACTTAATTCTTGTTAAAATATTAATTTATAAATTTAATATCAAGTTCAAAAGTTCAATATTAAATTATTTATCATATATTTAAGTTAAGTTCATTTTATATTTAGTCTAACCACCTAAACCCATCATATAGTAATTAGGTCATTTAAGTGATATCTCTGTAACATAGCTTATAATTAAATTAATAGACTTTTGTTAAGTAAGAAAACTCATTTTAGATTTAACTAGTACATTTATATCTTAACTAGTGCAATTATACCTAAAAGAATGCTAAGAAACCTAAACTAGTTTCCTATTAAACCTATACGACATTATAATGCATTGTTTATACCTATTTAATCCAACAATACATTTCTATCAATTCCCGTGGTAACCTATCATTATTGGATCAGTTCATGTACTCGTAGACCAGTTCTTAAACCCATTTTTTTACGTAAACTTCGTAACTTATTGTTTAGCATGTTTCTAAGTTTGTTTAGCCTAGACTAATTAGTTTAATAGGGTTTTAATTTCAATTTTTCTAAATCTGATCAGAAACAAGGAACAAGCACGACATATTATTAGTTTTGGCCAAATTGAGACCGGTTCACCACATAGAAATAAAATAGACTTCCTCCTCTTTCTATTTAACAAAGTCTCTCCATAAACAAAGGTGAAACGGTCATCGGTTTGGCCTTCGACATTAGTGCCACCTCATGCCATGCAAAACCTATTTCGTTTGTTCTGCACTATTTCGCATTTTATTTGTTTTAATCCACTTCCAAGCTTCATTTAACGTTGAAATAATGTTTATTTGATGTTATTTTACTTACTTAATCATTTAGATTATAGGTTTACTAATTTATGTAATCATTCATTCATCAAATCATCACCATCACTAGGTAAAATGGTAGCTTTTAAGGTATACAAAAACCATGTCTTGCATCATCAATTGAACATAAATTAGTAAACATGGAAAATGATGGTGATTTGATGAGGTTAATCGCCGTAAAAGATTTGATGATGATTTAACTGCTATAAAAGATTCCACCTAAGTAAATTAATATTTTGCAAACTTTTAGGATGATGATGATGATATTTGATGGTAATTTAACTGCCGTAAAGATTCGACCTTCTCTTTTTAGTTAGCTTGTTGAAGAAGCCTAGAATTAGATCTAAGAGAGAGAGATAGAGAGAGAGTTTTGTCTTCTTGAAGAACCTAGATAGTGTTTTAGCTTATTTAGGTAATTTGAGAGGTATACAAATGAGAAGAGAGAAAAAATTTTGGGTTTAAATATGTGTTGGTGGAGCTTCTAAGTGTAAAATATACATTTAAGCTAAAAATGGCCATCTTGCCCTTGTAATTTACACTACCAATGGCACATTAGGCTTGAATTGACCTTCATACCCTTTCCATTAAGTATTCTTTAGTTATGTAATGATTTACTTTTCTTATTTTATTTTATTTAATCATTCTTGTTAATTAGCTAACTCCTTATAGTTTTGTATTTTATTTTTCCTTAATAAATTCTCATTATTTTTAAGCAAATTAAATTTTATTATTTAAAATTATATTACCGTTAACTATTATTAATATCGCTATTTTTATCTTTATCATTGTTATTGTTATTGTTATTGTTATTAACCTCATAATAAAAATTGGAATATTTTAGTCATCTTTCATCAACACTCCAAAATTACGTGTAAGACACGATATCCATATGACACATTTGTGACCTCCCAAAAAGAAAACTCTACACCTACAATGAAAATATAAAAGTTCTTATTTTTTAAATTGACCCTTCTTAATATTGGCGAAAAAACTTTTAATTAGTATTCAAAATCATTCATATTATTTTCCTTCTTAATTTGATTTGTATGTTAAAGTCTCATGTGGTTCTCGCTTTTACTTATATATGTTGTTTTCAAAAGTACCAAATAGCTATATATTAATTACTTACAGTACAAGTACTAAACACCCTCTAAATTATAAAACAAAGTGTTAATGCAATTTACCAATTTCAACTATCGTAACAAGCAATTAAATCTTTAAACTCAAAAAGCAAAAAAACGCACTTAAGCCTCTTATTGACAAATTACCCTTTTGTAAAATAATAATATATAAATCTATTCTAAGAAACACACATACTACTGTAAGATAAAAGATTATATAGGCTTTGAAATTGAGGTCAATGACTGAAAACCTAATATTGGATTAAGTGATTAATAGGTAATTTAAAGCATAATTAAACCTTATGATACCGGAAACCTTAATCCTTTAATCCGTAAAACTTAAAAATTTAAAATATTATAAAATAAAATTCAAAATCTTCAATTAGAATTTTCGATTTTATGATTGTGATCGGGGTATTTAGTTTTGTAGGCATGTAGGTTCTCGCTTAAAAATATTATAGGATCCATTATTATAATAGGATACCATTTCATGTATTAATTTGACCTTAAATATCAAATTTATTCCATAAGCCTTACCGCCCAAAACATCACTGCAACTACAAAAAAATATATAAACCTCTTCTATCACCAACCTTTTACTTTTTCCATTTCTTCATTCCTTCACTAGAAAAATTTTCAGGAAACCTTCTTCCAAAAAATGTCAATGAAAAACCTATGTAACCCACAAACTTCAAAAATTCCTAACTCACACAGTCTTCATCCATTTCAAGAACCACAAGTTACATTGTGATCTTGGCATTGGAATATTCAAAGCAAGAGTAAGCTTGATATAGTTCCGTTAGTGTTTAGTTTATGATGAACTTAACACACCAATTTTATTGGCAAATATATCAATTCAATCCGTTCTTAAAGATTTTTACTTAGAATTTTAGTTTATACTTACATAGTCATAATCCTTAAGCTTCGAGGAATGTTTTCTTATGTGTTTTAGGAGAAAACATTGATAATATAGGCCAGTTGTCAAATTATTTCAACTAAATCGCAATGAAGCCACAGTAAGTAGGATTTCTAATGATTAACTGCTTTTTTTTTGTGTGTTTGGTAGGTTAGATGGCTATTAAACAACTAAATATGGTGTAGAATATAACTTGAATGAGACATTTATGAGTTTTGATGACCGATGTTAATCCAAAGTTCATAATGCGAAATTTGAAAAATTTATGATAAGGACGATGAATGTTGTTTGGACACTGCTAGTGTTTGGACACTTGGCTTTTGAATACTGCTAACATTACGTTAGACCCCGACCAACCTGACATAGCTTTATATTTTAAGCATATCTATCTCATACGAACTCCAATTGAGGTAATTCAAGATACTACAGATAATTAAGAAAGAGCTTTTATAACTTTCATGTTTTAAATTTTAAGAAATTCTAGCAGGAGCAAGGATTAGATTTGAAATAAAGTTGCTATAGTTCTCAAACTTATTATGGCAATTCAATTTGTTAGTCAAATTTCTAGGCACCAAAACCTATCATGCATATTTTATCAACCTATGCTAACAATAAAATCTTTAGATTGTTAAACATTATTTTATATAAATTTAAACATAAAATAGATCTCATGAATTATTCTCAACACGTCAAGCCTTCACAACATAGGGGTTGAGTTATATGATCCACATAAGTGGGCTTACAATGACTCACAAAACTGTACTCAATACCATTAATATATTTTCTCTAAAACAAGTTTTCAAACAAAATATTCAACATATTCATGAATTTCCTATAAGAAACTTACACAAGATACAATTGAAGAAGTGTTTGTTTGCTATATGTATATAGTTGGAATTGAAATGTCTCTTATGGTAAACTACCTATGTTGCTTGATAGTTTATTGATAATATTTTAAAATTTATGATTATTTTGTGATGTAAATTCACAATGAGAAGTTGAGATTATTGGGTTGCCTTGAATTCACTTGTTCATCAAGATTATGATGTAAAGTTTGGTTATTATTTTGAAGTGTGCTTTCTATGTCTAATATGAATTACCTGAGTTATAATTGTTTGGTCACGTTGAACCTATTAACAACTATTGGACTATATTTAAAAGCAAACATGAATTGAATGAAATTGCATTATTTATTTTTATCACCATCCGATGATGGAATGACAGGAAGTTATTTTAAGTTATGGATATATCCTCTTCATTTAAGAAACTATTGAGTTAAGTTTAAGTTCCGACTTCGTAGGACGAATTAACAATTTAAGGGGAGTCGCATACTACGAAACCATGTTGAACTAATATTGTCAATGACCCCTAAGGAAGGTATCATAGCCTAACGTAAGTAGATGGTCAACTGGTCAATGACTTTTTATCTAGTAGTATCACCCTTGATTTCTCAAGTGAAACGCATAAGGTTTGAATCTCCCATTATAATGATTAAAAAAAAAACGTAAATGGTTGATGATTTCACTCGTCTAACGGCATGTATGAGCTATTTATTTCAATATATCGCTAGAATTTGCTTCTACATCTACTACCCACCACATTGTGGTAGCTGCAGCTCCATAAGGTAGGTAGATAAGCATAATATAACTCTTCTTTGGGTGGGATATTTTGCTCATTATTGGGATATTGTGATGAATGATCTCATGAATTTGGTATTTGATTTGGTAAAATTCCAGATTAAAGTCATTGAAGTGTTATTTGTAATCCATCATTAGATACTAGTCCCATTGACTTCACTAACTACTCTTTATTTCACTATTTTAGCAATTGTTATTATTTTTGAAGAGCTATTATGGTGTTTAGTTGACCAAAACAGTAATTGCATAAGGAATTTTTATTACAAA
Organism: Combretum micranthum; assembly: GCA_024138025.1. NCBI lineage: Eukaryota > Viridiplantae > Streptophyta > Magnoliopsida > Myrtales > Combretaceae > Combretum > Combretum micranthum. The sequence continues at coordinate 88,696 of JAMXBD010000491.1, read as the reverse complement.
AAAATTTGAATACCTATTATGTATTTATGAATGGTAATTCAATGTTGGAATTTTTCCTCCAAAATACTTTCATTTAAATAAAAAATTTACAAATGAAAATCCTATTAGATCTCTATTATATTGCTTAGTAACAATAATTCTATTATAATTTTGTTCGTTTAGCAAAGTGATAGGGTTGTAAAAGACATCTATAATCGGAACCTAATAATAATAATAATAAGGGTTTGACCATGTAATACATCACAATGAAGAAAAACAAAATACTTTTCTCCTTTATAAACAGCCTTTCTAGTGTTGCAACATGGTAAAACTACATGATATATATTATAAAAATTCAACATGTACAAGATAGGTAATAGTTATGTATATATATACATACATGCATGCATACATACATACATATATATATGAGGAAAAACAAAAAACATGTGTTTTTTAATTATAAAAAAATATCATAAAAACAATAATTAGAGGTACCTCCCGGGCATGTAAATATTTGGTATACATACAATTAAATCTTGATAAATAAATATTCGATAAATTAATAATCTTAGTTAAATAATAATTCTTTTAGTTCGAATTTAGGCCAACATAATTAATAATCTCACTAAATGCATAAGAGAATAATTTATAAAGAAATCCTTAAGACCCAACAAAAGCATAAATCAATAATTCATCAAATACATAAAAAAAAAATACATATAAAGTTCGTAATAAAGTTTTTCCAAACTAATTCTATTTTTTTTTTAATTTTATTCATTACTAAAATATACATCTAAAATTATAATAAAATTTATATCCTATCTACTTAAAATATTTTGTAACCCTTTATCCGTCAAAACATTAACTTTGAAAAACTCATTTTTTTCTCATGTACCCATCCATTCTAATTTTCAAGATTTATTACAACTTTATAGTTTTTTTTGTGTTATAAATTTTATTATTTCGTTTTTATATTTGTGTATTATAACTTTTGAAATTATTATATATACACTATATATGCATTTTGTCCATATTTTTTTTAGTTTTCATTGATAAGTTATATATAAAATTAGGAGGAAATGTGTAAAAAGATATGAAAAAAAAATCTTTGTAAATTAATAAATATTTATTTATCGATAATCAATAAATTATTTATTTAGCGATGAATAAATAATCTATATAAAATAATTTATTTTATTAGTCCCAACAGTATTATTTTATAAAGATTATACAATTCTATATATGTATATGTTTGCTTTTTAATCAAATTTAGAAAATGCGAACCGCTGCTTGAAACTTGAAAGGAGTTTCGTTGTATGAACAGAGTGAATTAAATCGTAGGCCCATGCGGGCCACTGCTTGACAACCCACTGAAAATACAACTGACTGCAGACCGGGCCATGACACAAGACAAAGAGGGCTGCCTTAGATCCAATTACAGAGGCCCAGTATCCTATTTATTTTGGTCCATTACTAGCATGGGCAGTACGTATATATACATATATATTACAAAGTACGAATTACAAAAAAATTACTAAAAATTCAAACATATATTATTTGCTCTCAAAAGGTTACCTTTAGTGTGATGGGATGATTATAATATTATAATTTAATGGTATTTTTTTTTATCTTTTAAACCGGAAGTATGAGCTTAAATTTCTTTTTATTGTAATGGTAAAAAGACAAAAACAAAAAAAATAATAAAAAGAAGTGTGTGATTTGACTGCATAGGACTTGTAGTTGTTGAAATTATTAGCTAGGATTGACTCGCTAATTGTGACAACCAAACTTTGTTTTTTTTTTTTTTTTGCCCTTTTTTCCCCGTTCATATAAATCAAATAACGCAGATGAATTGGACTTCTTATTACAAATTTGGATATGACATGCACAATGGGAATAAGAATGATATGTTTTTATATGTTTGATCGATTTTTGAAATTTGATCCGAAAATTGGCTAATCTTCACTGCTCTATATTCATATTAAGTTTCAAAGTTGTCTTATTTAAGGAAAAATTATAAATTTTGCCCCCACTGAAAAACCGGGATGGGCTAGCAGTTTTAAGTTTTATAATGATTTAATGATGATGTGATTTTTGGTGATGATCTGGCACAATTGGATCATGGCAAACAAACTTATTTTGTTTACTTTAGTTTATTAAACTTGTTGATAGACTAATGCCTTTTCTTTTTGGTTTTTATAGCTAATACGGTTTGTATAAGGTAAATTGGGATTAAACTTATACGAGACACTGGATTACCAATTCATGATACCTTAATTTTATGATATTGAAAATTTTATGGACAACTATAGTATTGAGGAGGTTCTTAAATTTTTGCATGCTCATGCCCATGCTCAGGTATAAGTAGGTGGCCAAGCTATAACACCTTGGATAATTAGAATATAATGCTATATATTAAATAATTATTATATTTAGGAAGGTTTTGAACATTTATATACTCATGCTAGGATATAAATATGTAGTCAATGGTTTTATAGCTTAATAATATCGCTTTAGTCTGATAACCAACATATATTATGTTCGAATCTTTATCCTTGTTGAAATGGCCAAAAAAAAATACAAAAAATGGTATAGGTTTCCGACGAGGTATGATGCCCCAGGTCTTAGGGCATAATGCTATATACACACACAGATAAAAAAGAAAAAAAAATGGTGTAAGTACTTTGATCTTTCTTGATAATATTTCAACAGAGTTTGCATGTTACTCTCGATCTTAGCAATACACAGAATTCTCCCTTGAATAAGAAGAGTAACCTCCTATTTATAGATTTTGGAAGCCAATGCTAGCCTTTAGATAGATCCTAAGAATCTTATGGTTGAGATTCAAGCTTTCTTTTCTTTAGTAATGGCCTAGGCTTACAAATGTGCTTGAATCTAAGGGCTTTTATAATATAAAAAAAGCCCATTATTTATTAAAATAACATTTTTTGATATAAAAGAGCTTAAGACTTATTTTAGTCAAATAAAGCCCGAATTAACCTAGGAAGATATATTCGGAGTCTACTTTTTGCGCACTAGAAAACTGAATTAGGCCAAGAGTATAATAGACCAGTTCGACGATCCTTATTCCAAGCCTACTAAGCCAAATCTCCTTCCGATATCCTTTCTTGGACTCGATCTTCTAAACTCTATCACTAGCCTAAAAGACTGGCCCGTTGCATTAAATTGAACAAAAAGTCCAATTACCAAAATAACCCTCTATAGAAGCCATTTGAGATTAACAAATAGTAAAATGGATAATGGCATTCACAAAAACTTTGGAAAATATGATGTCATAGCTAATATATATGTGTGTGTATTAATCTAAGTAAAATAATAATTTTTTTTTTAACCAAATTAACTATATGTTGATGGTCTAATATGAGATTCACAAAAATTGGGAAAAGATGATGTTTTAGCCATTGAAATGAGGAGAATTAAGGTCTTAGTAGCTAAAATTTGGGGACTATAATTATGAGGCATTGATAATTATGTTAATTAAATTTTCATGAAGCTAGCTTAGTGGAGTTTTTTATATGTTTAGGATTAAATTAACTACTTGATTAAACTTTTATTTTAAAAAATTACTAAATTATTGTTTTGATCGCATATGAAACATGTGATTTTCACTTAGGCTCGTTGTCTTAGGTGCTGAGTTCGTTAATAGAATTTATACCCTCTATTTAGGAAAAAGATAGGGGTGCGAAAGCATCAAAGACCTACGCACACAAAGAGCTTGGTTAGCACTATCTTAAGGGGATGTTCGGCATGGCTATTCCAATACTTAAGCCAGCTATGGGTTCACATAAAAGCAGAAAACACTAGCAATCCTCTCAAAATGAAGTTCAAAGAAAAGTAAGGGTTGAAATACTTAGCTTCTAAGACATTAGATGGTTCCTTATATGAATTAGCCACAATAGACTCCAAGAGGAATGAGAGACATTTTTTTACACATGGCGGGTTCCCATTGGACTACAAGCTAGCCTAATCCAATGGACATAACAATGTTAGGTGCAATCATACATGCTCCAATATCATAAAGCAGATATGATGGTTACAAAGGTGGCGGACAAGGCACAGATTGCTAAAGTGATTCAGTTGTTAGGTTGTCGTGGGTCATTCATTGCGGTCAAGGGTCGCAACCAGCACAACCTTATCGTCCCCAACCTTCATGTATGAGGTCAAGGTTATGGGTGCATGTTGCTTAAGCGACCCGAGGTCGTTTGGGATCCTATTCTCATCATGGAGCATGGTTTACCTTTGGGACCTTTGCGAAGTGGGTATTTTTTTCAAGGCCTGTGTTAAGCCTGGGGGCGTTTATTCCTTTTTTTTTTTCTCCTCTGACCCAACAAGACTTAGTCGAAATTTCACAATCAACACTCATAGTGAAAATGGGACGAATGACATGCGGTTTGCACCAACCAAATAAAAGTCACTATTATAAACTGCGGTTAGCGACCATACCAAAAACTTACATCATGTTTGATAGATACGAGTTATTTGTAACATTTTGAAATCTCATCCTCATGATGTGATTTTACAATGCATTTTCATAATTAACTTCCTATTATGTATATTTATTGGTAATTTTTTTTAATAATAGTAAACACGTGCAGATACCCTTAAAGTATCTATATCCATTATGCTGATATCTTATTTGCTTGGCAAGAAAGTCTTCGAGAAAAGAACCATGGGATTTATTATATAATAGGTCGTTTGTTGTTTACCAAAACTTGTTTTTGTGATGATATATATACTTTTTAGGATAATGTCCATTTGGTATCTAAATATTAGCCAACTAATTGATTACTTCTTAATAGTTTTTAATTTTTTATTTTGAAACTCAATTGGATTTTGGAGTCAGTTATATATATAGTCTTTTTCAAAAATCGTCAAATAAAACATTTAATCATTAAAATAAATATGGTAAATGATATATCTAGTATTTCAATGGTGCAATCAAAAGTTGCATATGAATTTAGGTTATTAAAGTATTGACAAATGCGTCCTGATAAAAAAATAACCTGGATTGTGGAATTTTCTTATTTATACCACCTATTGAGTTATCTATCTAATTGAATTTTCAAATTAATTATGGACTAGAATGTGTCTAAAGCAATTATTTTTATTAACATGTTTCATTTAGAATATATGGAATTTTTTGAGAATTATAAACTCTTAATTGTGTAAACTCTATTGTATCATATATCATTTCCATAAGTTACACGTGTTCTTTTGGCCATCATAGGAGTAGTAAGGAGCCAAAATCAACCAAGAGAAGTCTTAATAAAAAGATGGGAGATCATGGCGAAAAAATAATAAAAAGAAGATGAAAGATCAAGATCTCTAAGTAAATATTTCCATTCATTAATAATTTAAAACAAATGATAGTCTATAATTGATTAAGAAAAAGCTAACTATACATACAGGTTTACTATTAACATGAGTATTATAAAACTTCAAAAAATCTAATTAAATATTAAAATTAATAATATGAAAGTACAAATATCTAATTGAATTATCAACTAAAATTTTAATACTAAAATGCAGAACTTAGGGCATTTTTGGTTCATCGTTTTGGTGTCAAACAGATACTAAACTGATACTGAATCTTTACTAATATGATACCGATGAAAAATAAATAGTTTTACGCATGAACTGACTAAATTGAACCAATACCGAACCGATACTGATATTAAATCGATAACAAATCGATACTAAACCAATACCGAACTAATACTGATACAAACTAATAATCCAAAAAGGCCCCTAAGCTCCTAGCAATACAAGGCTATGAGAGAGTATATATCCAATGGCTTTTTAATAAGGAATTCCTATATTTGGTCCAAGTTAATCCCTCTTCTAAAAACTTTTACAGAATTTGATATTAGTTTCTACAACGTTACCTTAAGTCACGTTTGGTATTAAGAAATGGTTCGAAATGGAATCAAGGGCCAACATTAAAGAGAAAAATACAACATAAAATATTATATTATAAAATAGTTACTAATTTTTCTTACAAATAAATAAGAGTTGTAATTAAAAAAAATGTGTAGGCTCACTCCACCTATATATCTTTGTAATTAATCATTAGTACTAAAATCTCAGGACATTTTTATCTACTAAGTATTCTAATTATAAAATAAAACAATTATCATGTTATAAATAACACAAATTTTGTTATAAATAAGATATATGCATAATGTGTATAATGGATAACACATGTAACATTATGGTTAATGCCATATTTTGCAAATTATATATATAGTATATCATATATCTTAAATATAGAATTTTTTATAACTTATAACATAACTTACTATATAGATTTTAGATTAAATCATATAAAGTATAATTGATATTTGTGTGGTACTATATGTAATTTAGTCTAATAAATTATATATGACTAGATAAACCACAAAATATTTACCATTAATAATGTTTAATAATGGATATGTGGGATAATATAAGAAGGCAATCACGAAACACTAATATATAATTTATAAAAGAACATTAACAAAAGGGTATGATAAAGAAAAGAAAAGGGGGGAAAAAACCAGTATTGTATATTTATACTTCCCATGAAAGCAAATTATACAATCAATAAAACAAACACCAAAAAGGACCGAAATGCTATTTTTTTAGTAAAATTTTCTAACCTAATTGCAAATGAGAGTACTGATAGTTGCTTTGGCATTCCTGTAACGAGGATGGTAAAATCTAATGTCAAAAACCTTTTGATAACTCTATATAATATATATATATATATAAGAGATAAAAATCAATAGCAAAATTATATTTTTCACTAACTAATTAGGTTAATTATTAATATCTTTAAACTAAGTTATAAATATAGTAGGCTATAATTTTAATATTAGGTTTTAGTAAATTTAGACATGAAAATTTTTTATTTTATTTACATAAAGTAATAATTAGAATACACCAAGCAATTTGTTACCTACAACATTTTTTTTTCCAAATATGACTTAATGATACTTTCTCTTGAATTTTGCTAACATAATTGATAAATAAAAGAGAAATAAATCAATTATAAATTGGAAAAACAATTTTGGAAAGAAACTATAATAAATAATAATTGGTTGCAAATTTACAGACTTAGCTCATATTGATACTTTTACCATGAAACAGTGTAAATTTGTTGGTATGGACATGCATTTGTTGCATATGGCAAAGGATATTGGTTGAAGGTTATTGTAGGCCATTAGCCCTACATTTTATGCATAAAGTGTAATGGTTAGTGATGTCTAGTGTATTATATATGTTCAAAAGATAAAATGATATATTTAAAGTATTAGTAAATAGCCTTGTAGCCTAGTGTCATACTTTGTAAACCCTCCTAATTTTTAGGGCAAAGTTAGAATAAACCCTAACCCTAGTCAAACCGGAATTTCAAAAGTCAACTATTATCAAGATAATCTAGTAGTTTCAACTCCGGCAATCCCGTGCTAATGATGAATTATAGTCCAAAATGATATGAGAAAGCCTAAAAAGATCATATTTGTCCAAAAATCATTCATTTTGAACTTGAACGAGATCAATTCCGAAAAACATGCCTCTATGCCTGAAAGAGTAAAAATATTTCGACAATATCGTTAAACTCGCAATTATATAAGGATCTCAAAAATATCAGTTTCGTAATTTTTCGGTAACAAAAAATATCAGATAAAACTCGTTTATGCGTATTTTCTATACTATCGGCATCTTATTTGGCTAACTTACTATTCATTGTACAATTTCTACTATTCATGTATCTCTACTTTTCCTTACAACCTATTTTTTATAATCTACGCACATATTCTTACATTTTTACATTTTCAATACGACTTTTTACTAAACTTCCCTTACACTTCATTATATTTCTTTCTCAACTTAATATTTTTTTCTCTCTCCTGCTCTCTTTCCCCTATGGTCGGCGCTACACTCCCCTCCACTCTTAATTTCATTTTATTTTTTAATTTATTTTAATACATCAAAATTCTTTGTACAATTTTCTATAAATATCACCTCTCCCTCCACTTCTTTGACACTTTTTCATTTCACTTAACAAAACTCTACAAAATATTCCTCTCAACTTCTCTCTCTAACAATTCTCACTCAAACACTCTTTACCATTCACCACTTTTTAAGACAAAAAAAATAACAATCACACTACTCATTTGTCTCTTTGCAAATCCTCCATTAAACCTTACTAAAATTCCTACCAAAATTTTTTTGCCATGTCATGTAACTTAACATGATCATGATGTGTGTTTCTAAAACATATAAGTATTATGAAAGTAACACTATGTTCATATTTTGTTCTTGTTCATGAACAAATCTCATTTTACTATTGTGTTGTTTTATTATTATTATATTATAATGTTGTTATTTTTGTTCTAATCTAATTTCTATACGTTAGTAAATATATTTATGTATAATATATAATATATATATTATAGCATATAAGCTCACTGACATAACATTTATTTATTTATGCATTGCAATTTATTTATTTACTCATTTTATGTAATTTATTAAGACTAGTTATTCTAGTTTTAAACTTGTCCTCGTCAAGTCAAAATAATTTTTTTTCTTTTACGGACTTATCCATAATCTAAGTCCGATGAGCCTTGACATAAATCTAAGACTCCCATAATTTTTCGTATTTCATTTTCTTACTTTTCTTTATGGGACTAATCCATTGTTAGTCCGGGAAGCGTTGATTTAAGTTAAGACTTCCCAATACTTGACCTTTACTCAGTTGCTTATTTAATTTCTTATGCCCTTTATTTTTCTATGTGAGTTATTTTATAACTATAAGTTCATATTCATACATGGCCATAATGTTATTGTCTTAATAAGATTTCATGGAAATAAGAGAAGTTGTTTTCTTTAAATCAAATTTAACTACATTTCTAATAAACATGATTTGTCACTTAGGAAAAAAAAATTCCCATTTAAAACTTAGGATGATGGGGTTATAAAAATATTCAAGACAATAAAATAAATTATTTTCTTGCACATAGAATAGGATTAGACTCCCAAGAAAAAGAAAAGTGATTTTTGAAACACTTAGGAAATTTTTTCATTAAAAACTTAGGATTATGCTTCAATAAAATTCTCTTTAAAATTTAGACAGATTCATCATGACTTTTTTAGTGTTCTTATTATGATAGATTTCTTCAAGATTTAATTTAGTAGTTTCATTATACACTCTCTTTTCAAGCTACTAAAATAAAGTTTATTATTAAACCTTAATATTGATAATTCCTTACTATGTAAATTTTTCTTAAAAACTTATTTATATGGTTTATACTAACACTTTAACAAACACTAAGAACAAGACAAGTTTTTCCAAGTCAAGTTGAAAATCAACGCACTAGTTAAAAGTTCGTTTAAGAGATAAAGTTTATAGATAACTTAAAGAACCAAACTTTCGAAAGTAAATTTATTTTTAAAAGGTTAAGAAAATATAGTGATGATACGGAAAGCATTAAGTAACTTAGGAATTTTAGTTTTCCTTATAACAACTTAAAAGATATTTTTGTGAACTTCAATTTTTCAAACTTCTAAAACAAATTGTTTTATGAAAATCTTTAATGGGACAACACCGCTAGAATCATACATATAATACGAGCCTACATATTCATTTAAAAAGGGATCTTTCAACTATATAAATATTTATGTACTTGATATAGTATTTTTGGGTGAAATAAAACTTGGAAAATTGAGTTTTTAAAGGCTAAGGTTTCGTATGGAATCTGTACCAACCCGTTTTCAAACCCAAATGGCTTTTAATGTTAAAAATAACCTTAGGAATAGATAGATTTTTTCAAGTAGGTAGAAAATGACATATAATATGCGTAATTTCACGTTAAAATGAGCAAGTTATGGCCATTTTAAGTTGGAATTTTATTCTATCCAAATTTTAACGCAAATATTGTAATAGAATTAGAATTTTCAAGTAGAACTTCTACGAAATACTCATTCTAGGTATTTCTTTTATTTAGGTAACGAAGTTTAGGAGGATCCCTATTCAGAGGACTATTACAAGTAAAGAATTTTGGCAATGATAGCCGAATGAGTTTATCTCCTACTTTTTCGTACTTATTTGTGCTTATAGCTAGAAGCACTAGAAGTAAGAAAAGACGAAAATGGAATATGTATGATAATGTTAGTTGAAAGAATACTAAGTATATCATGGCAAGAATTGTTGTTACTAAAATATATGTTCTGTTATTATGGTGAAATGTCTGTAAATTCTATAATCACCCTTAAAATATCTTAATCATATGACAAGAAATATATTAATTGATTCATGCATATCATGTAGTGAGTCACATTGCATTAGCTACTATGCTCGATGGGACTATAGTATAGTAGTAGGGTTTGTGGGAACCTACAAGTTTGCGGGAACCCACAAGTTTGCAAGGATGGACGAATATGAGCCTGAAAGAACTATTTCAAGATTGAGCAAGTAAGAGCCCGAAATAAACTACATAATGAGATTTCAAAGATGGGTTTTAAAGAGCCCGAAACACCTAACCCTGAATGGAGTGGTAAATCTATTCAAACATATGATTTCTGGCTAATCATATGTATTGCCTACTCATGTGTTTGATGCATTTTGTATGCCTGTATAATAATTTGTTTGATTTTCTTGATACAAGTACGTTAATCTAAGAATATTCTCACTAAACCAGTTGAGCTTACACCCTAATAAACTTTTGTTGACACAGAACCGATATCTCTTTTGCTCGAGGACTCCATATATTCGAGTGGAATTATGTTTTTAGGAAGCTTTTGGGGGAAATCCTTTTGAAGATCTAACAATAGATTTCCTTTAAAATCTTTTGGTTCTATTATGGTTCCTTCTTGTGTAAGACTAAGATTATATTATGATCTTTGGAGATTTATTAGAAGAATGCCTCTAAGATGATGTCAAGACCATATTCCTATAATTTTGAAATTAAATATTTATCTAGATTTCTTGTATGCTATATTTACTTTCTCAGACTATACATCCCACCGATGTCTCCTATTGTTATAATAGACGCCTTACATATGGTGTCGAAGCTTTCGCATGACTTCAGGAAGTCATTCTTGAGCTTTAATACCATATGTAACAGACTGCCACATCTAAAGTATCCTTTGGGACGTGACATATTCCCTAGTCTGTTATACAAGATGACCCAAGTTCAAATCTTGTATTAGTTATATTAGTTGGTGAAAAAAAAAAAATAGAGAGGGTACCAGGCTTACCTTTTCCGCCTCGCCTCCCTACCTATGTTGTCCTTAAATAGAATGGATTGGAATATAATGAAATGAAATCAGAAACAAAATGATTAATTGATCCTTGTGTTTGCAAACATCACAAAATCAAAGATCATTGGTTATATTCCATAATTGTGTTTGGTTATGTCATACCCCAAATGAAATGGAATGGAATAAACATTTAGTAAAGTCTAGCAAAAATATCCCCAACTAGTAGATACATATATGTGACCAAATTATCGTAAAAAATAATTGACCAATTATATAATTATTTTTACCAAGAAAACAGTGAAATTATCGTACACTTAGCGTTGGTGTGCTCCAATCATTGTTCTTGTATAGCCAATTCACACTGGGAGCCTTTTTTTTTTTTTTTTTTAACAGCACGTTAGCAGGTGCGGAGATTCGGTTTTATCCAATTATCAGGTGTAATTAATTTTTGAGGCATCTGTGTACACTATCAATCCTTTGTTGTTGTTGTTTCTTTTTCTTTTTCTTTTTTTTTTTTTTTTGCCTCCCGCTCTCAGAACAGATAGATAACATGATCTAGCTTTATCGAACTCCTGATTAGATTTAATCAAGAATATATACGTAATTTTATAAGGGTAAAGTGATTTCATCATTTAAAGGCAGAATAAATTTCAATTTAAAGTTGAAATCAACAATTCTAAGTAAACATAATTACAACTCCTTAAATTGAATCTAAACACAAGAATGAAAATAAAAAGTATAATTTTGATTTCATGTCGATCTATTTTTGTTATGTTTAGTATGTGAGAATGACAGACGGAATAATAAATCTAATTTTTTATTTAGATACATTATGAAATGAAATAAAATTTACTAATTATTTTTTAAATGTATCTTAATAAAAAAGTAAATGAATAAAAATGCAATTTAATAATGATCACCTATGAAAAATTTGAAATTTGAAAAAAGATACATATATTATGCTTTATGAAAACTATAAAATTAAACTTTTGTTATACAATTAATTCTTTAAAAACATCCTTTTACTCTATAATATCTTTTTTTTTTTTAGTCCAAACACTACAAATTTTTTTCTTATTAGATCAAAATACTTCAGGTTAAGGAACTTGAAATAAAATTTCACAAGTCTACCGAAAAAATTAATTATATATTAACCAAAGCAAATTCGCGCGGAAGTAGAAACGGATTATCCGAACTCCATGCTCCATCAAAGACTCCAAACACATCAACATCATCTCATCTTTTGGATAAAAGTTAAAAAACAAAACCACTCCCGGTAATCACGTCAGGTATTATTTGTCTAACGACCACAGCAACACGCGTATAGTCCACCGCTCAATCCTCTACCCTACACCTGTCTCTAATCCAACGCTCCACCTTCCACCTCCACCACTCCTTCTTCTCCACTCTCCACTTCACTAGTTCACTCTCTTCCCTGCCTTTTTTCTTCTTCCTCCTTCTCCTCCTTCATCTTCTCCGCCAACACAATCCCTCTCTCTTTAAAACCCTAACGCTTGTTATCTCAGCCATGTTCTCGCTCAAACCTTGCCCTACTCCTCTCTCCCTAAACAACGAAACCAACTCCTCCGCTCTTCGTCCTCCTCCTCCTCCTTCTTCTTCTTCTCCTCCGGTGATTCCAAATAGAATTGTGGTATGTGCATCGAAAGGAAGCAGTGGCAGTAGCAGCAGTAGTGGTAGTAGTATTCGTACTAGGCAGTTGACAAGTGTGGTTTTCGAGCCGTTTGAAGAAGTGAAGAAGAAAGAGGTCGAACTCGTGCCGGCTTCTCCACACCTGTCGCTTGCTCGTCAGTTGTATTGCGATGAATGCGAAGCTGCGATTAATGAACAAATCAAGTATGGAGTGGTTTTATTCGCTTTCGTGTGCTGGATTCGGATTGTATATATGATCAATTTTTTTTTCTTTTTAATTTCTTCCTTCCACGCTACAATTGAAATGAATTTTCAACATAGTTTATCCTCGTGATCGGTAGGCTATCATATCATTAAAAGATCATCTTTATCCGGTTTTTAGCTCCTTAAGATCCTACATCAACATTTTAAAGATTTTTCTTGAAAAGATCGCCCTCCAATAAATTTCTTCTTCACACGAGTTCTTCACGTTTTCCTTAAATTTTGAGGGGAAAAGCTTATAAGCATTAACAGGCCACGTGTCCTTACGAGTGACGTGTACTACGGACAGATATTTTGTCTCAATTTTATGGTCGTACTAGTTTTGAAGTCTTCGTGAATCCCCTTGGTTTCACGCAAAACTCCAACCATTTAAATTTCGTGGGTCCCCTTAGTTTTACATGTCAAACAACTCCTTAGCATGAATCCGTGTTAAGAACCTAATGGAATCCTTAAATTGAGGATTTTAGTACCATAGTTAGCCTTAGTATTTATTACACTACTTCTTAATTGTTTAGGTTTATTAAATTTGATCATTTATGAATGAAATTGGTTAGTATTAAGGATTATTTTTCAGAACCTTATGAAGACATAAAAGTGGAGAATTTTTCTTTTTAAATGGGATGAACATAAATTTATAACGACGAATTTCGGTACTTTTTGTATAACAAAATCATTAACTATGGATACTGACTTTAATGTTCTTGTACTGAACACGGATAAAGTGGGAGCACAAGCTTTATGCAGGGAAAAAAGGAAGGGAAAAAAAAAAAAAAAAAAAGAAAGATTCGGACACGTGAAATGATTTGCGGCATATAGATACTGACCATACACTGCTTGTCCTATCACTCATTCGGACATATCACGTATGAAACACATTGAAATGTTTTCCCTTGGGATCCTGGTAATTGCATGATAATATGTGATTTTCGTGTTCAAATATTTCATTTATTAACAATTACGAGATGCCGTGGTTCTTCTAAAGTTTACCAGTTGCAGAAACGGCCCACATTTTTTGGACAATACTAAATTAACCAAATCCTTAGCGTACCTATTTATGATTATAGGAGGAAAGAATCGACATTATCACTTCAATTCAGTAGAAATACCTGGAATTAATTTACTTTTGACATGAATTTGGGCTATGTACTTAGTTTTCATCGGACCATCATGTATTCTAAGAGGTAAATTGTGGCTGAACTTTGTTTGGCAGAACTCTGTTACTTTAGTTAGATCGTTTATTTGTGTTTTTAAGGCTAAATCATGGCTTGATTTCATGGATTTTAAGGACTAATTTTGGTCGATATTAGTTTTGGCCTTAGTGTGATTATATTTTCTAATGATACAAAATTTTTTCAACTTGATTTTCACATAGTGATAAACTCAAAGGTGAACATGATATTGTAATTGATGTTGCTTAATTAAATTGCATTTATTCTTTCTTTTGTTTCTTAATCTAATTGTGCTTTGATTTGGTCTATTCTCCTTATAAACAATTGATCATTTTTGTAACACTTCTGATTACAGCGTTGAGTACAATGTCTCCTACATATACCATGCCATGTATGCATACTTCGACCGGGACAATGTTGCACTCAAGGGCCTTGCCAAGTAACTCTTTTGAATTTGTTGAAAGCTAATCTCTTGTTGCATAATCATTAATTGGTGCTGTTGAACTTTTGTCAAATTAAGTTTGTTTGTTTCATCATGGGTAGGTTCTTTAAGGAATCAAGTGAAGAAGAGAGGCAACATGCCGAGATAATGATGGAATATCAGGTTCTTTAATCAATGTTTCTGTTGTTTGTTTGTTGCATCCATTCTGAAGCCAGCACGTAAAGTTTTTACTTTCTCTGCTGCCATTCAAACCTCTTACTTAAGCATACAAACATCATTCTCAGAATAAGAGAGGAGGAAGAGTGAAGCTGCTGTCAATTTTGATGCCATTATCTGAGTTTGATCATCCTGACAAAGGAGATGCTTTGCATGGTTAGCTGCTAAGGCCTTGGAACTTGGGTTTTTTACCTTTTTTTTTTAATTGTTTCATGCTTGATAGCACAAGTTGTCATGCTTGATCAGCTGTTGTGAGCATACTAAGACTTAGCAGTGATTCCTGTTATGAAACTGAAAGTGTCTTGATCGGCTCATGGTATTCCCTTTCAATTATGTTTGATGAAGTACTTTGTGGACATTGTTAAAATCGTTCAATAAATCGATTTTTGTAGTGCATTGCCTTTGGTGTGTGTGCTGGTTTATTCTGTAATAATTCTGCAACCGTGTAGACTATTACACAAGATTATGTTGCAGATATACAATAGCATGATATTCTATGCCGTTGAGGCTTGGGTTAGAAAGGCAGTAGTAACTACATCAGTAGCTGAAATACATTAAGATGAATCTATCAACTGCAGTTAGCATCTGAATAGTGTGGCTCTGCTCAACTCATATACACATCGCTTAATGGTCTTCTGATCTTGTGGTGAACATTAAATATTTTGAAAAGCTTTTGAAACAAGCAGGATTGAGGATTTGATTGCTGTCCTTTACTTTCTTTCAAAGACTATACTGCATATGATGTATGAGGTATATGATCACTGTAGAAATTACCATGACCTATGAATTATTTCCAGTATGCCACAGGTACTGTTTCAATGGCTATTGCATTCTATGGCTACATAGTAGAGTTTCTTTTCAAGCTGTACAATGTCAGATGATTATCTCATTGTGTTGCCCGTCCTGGAGGGATGGTTGCAGTTGTACTATCATTGGTTATTTTATATAGAAAAGTCACTTGCATTTTCTTTATTTTGCTTTACCTTTTGCTATGTGGTTTACTTTTTCATATTATGGAACTGATTTCTTCAAATGTTTTAATTTAGCAATGGAGCTTGCATTGTCTTTGGAGAAGCTGACAAATGAAAAGCTTCTCAATTTACAGAACGTAAGCACCCCTTTTCCAACCATTTCTTAATTTTTGGGAACTCAAGTTTTTTTTCCATTGGACTAGTTGTCTTTGTGTGAGTAAGTTTGCAAATTAATATATTGGAAATATTGCTAATGTTTCCTTCCTGACAAAGAGGTTTCCAAGTCAAGCACCTTAATTTTTACCTTGCTTTACAGGTTGCTGAACGCAATCATGATGTGCAGTTGATGGTTTTGTCGAGAGCAGATTTTTGTCTGAACAGGTAAGGCAACTGAATTACCTCTGTTTCAGTTACATGCAAAACTGGAATTCCCAGGTGCAACTAAAGCTGGCTTTACTTTGCTCTTGATCTAGGTTGAAGCCATCAAGAAGATATCTGAATACGTTGCCCAGTTGAGAAGAGTAGGCAAAGGACATGGTAAGAATCTCTTAGTCTCCTTTTTTCTTTATTATGCAAAACAATCTGCATTTCCTTTGTTCTGCTTTGACATTTACATTTCGTTCTTTGATTTTTTTTCAGGAGAGTGGCACTTTGATCAGATGCTTCTTCACGGGGAAGAAGCGGTTGCCTGATGCCGAGGCTGAAGAACTCACTCCACAAGCACTCTTTGACGGTCTGCTGGTTTTCTCAGGAAGATTGTTATTATAGTACTAGATGTGATGTGCATGTAGGTGAGGCTTGTTTTGTTTAGTGCGTCAACAGTGGCCAATGAGAATGTTTTACTAATATTGGCAGCTGTCCGACTTTATGGCTGTACATTCTGCAGTTTGTTCCCTTTAGGACATCTCATGGTCAGAATTCATAAGATGATTTTAGTGATTTTCGTACGTTAGTCAATTGTACAGATTTGCTACTGGGATTTGGTTCCACGTCATAGCAACCTCCTTTGCATGTTTTTACGACATTACTTCCTTAGCATGTTTTTACAATTTTTACGATTGGGAGGGGAAGGAACAAAGGAATGAGCTGTGGAATGATAAATATATATATTTTTTTGTTTGGATATATTATGGAAATGAAATGTTGTTAAAAATATTCTTAGTAATAAATTTAAATTAATAAATTTTCCATATCTTACATCTGCGTAGTCATCACTGACATTGGACAAGTTCGAGTCATATATCAGGCTTGTTGGGTCAAATGGGTTAGGCTAGTAGTGAAGTGCAGCCTAATAGAGAGCTTCATTGTTGCAAGACGATCGTAATTGGACATCAGTGGGCCGTCGAATCGACCTTTATTGTGCTGGGGCGTCAATAGTGAAAATGTAAAGGATAAAAAGTATCGTTATCAAATCAGACTGGTTGATCGGACATACTAGAGAGTCAGGGTTGAGGGATTGAATCGGGTTGGACCAAAGCCATTAAAAAAAGAAATTTTATTATATCCAATTTTTTAAAAATAAATAAATATATTTATAGGCAAGATCTAGTTTAGAAATGCCTTGAATATTGATTTATTAGTTTAAAAAATACAAAATTTTTTATTTTATTCTTTTTTAAATAAATATTCATCTCTCTTGGAAAAATATAAATTTACAATTCTAAATTTATGCTTTTAAAATAAATAAATAATTCTATTTGCAAGTGTCTCTTATCGTTGATTAAGTCTCATTCCATGTTCTCCAAAAATATAATAAGCTGAAAAAAAATAAAACAATTTTATCAAAGCAGGTAAATTACAAAACTAACGTACATAAATTTGCATCTATTTTAACTAAAGAAATTACAAAAGTGTAACCTAGTATAATTTATGAATTTACAAACATCCAAGTTTTGTAGAAAATATGATTTTCATTGTTTTGTGTTTTTTTTTAAACTAAGGTACATGTTGGCTGCTGCATAATTAAAGGAAGTGGAAACATTATTGTACTGCAATCTACTTTTGCCAAAAAGGACATTTTTTATTATACCTTTTCGTCCGAGAGCCATTAGAAGCCCGCCTTTTTAAAATGACTTTAGGAAGTCATCAATTTTTTTAAGGTAGTTTCAATGATTCTATATCCAATCAATCATCTAAGTTAAAATAATATAATAATTAAAATATTAATTATTTTATGATTTGATTAGGACTTAATATAATATAAGCCATTGGAAGGTGAATGGTCCATAAAATTTTCCTGTTTTGAATCTGAAGCCCCTCTCTCTCTAAAACATAAAAAAAAAAAAAACCATTTTCTCCTGATCTCTCTCTCTCTAAAGCAAACAAAGACAATTTGTCTCCATCGTCTCCAGCTCACAAATAAACAAACTAACAATGCAGTAACATAACAAAGCTTAAGATTTACGAAGAGAACCCAATGAATGGGTTTGGTAATGGAGGTGGTTAGGCATGGTGGACTGTGAAGGTTTGCATGGTTTTTTTTTTTTTTTTTTTTTTTAACTAAGCTACACTCTGACCCAAATTATCCAGTCTGGTCATCGGGTATGGCCGGTTCAACCTAAAAATGGTTCATTTGCAGGAATCGGACATTTTTAATATCGATTCCAGTTGAACCAGGGTGAACCAACCGATACGATCCGTTTCGATAATATTGATAAAAAGTAATTGTAATAGTAATCATTAATGAAGATGCAGTTGAATTCCAATCCTACCTTCTTAGGAGTGACATCAAATTCCATCTCAAAGCTAGCATTGTTCATTCTACTTTTAAAAAATACATCCACACATAGTTTCAAGAATGGAATATGTGATTCCAGATTTATTCATGCATAGTAAATGTGATGTGTGCTTTATAATGTCTGTTTCCATTTTTTCCTATTCTAATTTTTCACATGTACCTCCACTCTAGTAATATATAACATTATCAAATTATGTCGCAAATTTGTTAATGGTAGGTTATATATATGTATATATATTAAAACACTTAAATAACACCTAAGATATGTGATTATGACCAATTTTGATACGTTTTAAAACTTAATGCCAATTGATGCAATGTAACAATTAAGCAACAACAACGAAATGTAATAATAGCGAGAGAGAGTCAGGAAAGATTGCACCGTGATTTAAGATGGAGTTTGATCCATTTCCCAACGTCCATAGTTCACATAATGTCCCATTCAAAGAGGGCTCCAGACACTCAATTTACCAACACACACAATGCTCTACAAGGAATACATTACACTTAATGAGCTCTAACAACCTCCTTCAATACCACAACATCAAATGGTCCAACCATTAGTTTTTCCGGTGCTAGCATCTAAACTTCTCCTAGCCTAGCGTTCAGATGCTACCTACAAAAACAACATACATATTATCTAGTGTTCGAACGCTATACCTAGCATCTAGATGCTAGCCCATTAACTCATGACTAGAAACATTCTGGTCATGAGAAAACTGCCTAGTATCCTATCCCTTAACGTTTGGATGCTAGGTGCGTTTCTCTTGACCACTCTTCTAGTCATGCTAGAGTTAGGATGTTAGCCTATCTAGCATCCAAACACTAGCTTTAATGCAGCTAGATCTTTCAAAAAGATCAACAAATACCAGTGCAGGTTAAAACAAGTACAAACATATTCAAATTAAACACACGCTTGTTTTGCTAATTAAACATAACTAAACACAATTAAATATTTAATTATGCATTTCATTTCATCATCAAAACATATTGAACACATAAGTTCAATAATCTCTCCTTTTTTTATGAGGATAATTATTACACTATTAACTCACCATTAGTTAAGATTCAGGTTTTAAAGAAATTTTAGCAAATAAGTTTAGAAACTTGACGCTTAACTAAAGGAAAACAAAAGTTATACTTAATTTTCAAATCAACCCCAAACATATCACAAACATGTCAATTATGCACTAACATTTCTCCCCTTATGAACTCATTAAAAAGGAAAATACAAATTGTGCTCATAGGAAGAGAAAAGCACAATAAACATGCATGACATCCCTACTATCTAGATGTTTGCAAGCTTGGCGTCTACATACTAACATACACACACAACTAACAGTAGCATGAACCAAGTTTATACTCTAATGTGTACCAACTCATAATTTAACACTTAAAACATGTGCAATTAGCTATTTCACACATGTAGGATCAAGTCAAACACATTTATCACAACATATCTCAAATTTGTGTAGGTTCAGGTCTTGAAAAGCATGATTTTTCGAAAAAGTGTGCACAAATTTTTCAAAAACATTTTCATACTACCTTAAACATTCACATAAGAGTATTTAGCTCTACTAAACATGAAAGGGCATTGTTTATACAAAAAACTCATGAAAATTTGATGCCATGCATTTCAAACTCAATTTTAGTTAAAAATAGCTTAAATCATGCACAAAATCATCATAACATCAAATTGTGCATATTAAGCCACATCAACACATTAGCAACTTAACAATAAAGGGCACAAATCATAAAAATCAATCAAGTAAAGATTATACCTTATTTGTGCCTTTTGAAGCCTTGGGGTACCTATCAAAAACCAAATCATTTCTTTAGTATCCATTTTTGCTTGGCTCCTTTGAGGTTAAGAGCAACAAGAATATCTCTTTTAGACACTCAAACAAACTTACATGTATGATCCAAATGCATAGTTTTCCTTATTGCATAATTGCGTGTAATATAGCCACTTTGCCACAATAATGCAAACTTTGTCGTACGAGGTTTTGATTATTTTTCCTATCATCCAATTCCATATTTATTGGAATCACATTTTTGCTTTCCAATGAGAATGCTTAAATTCTTCTCACTTTCGGTGAATTTGGCTATGATTACATTTGCTTCACATAATCTAGTTTTCAACTTTTCATTTTCCTTTTTACGCTGAACTAACTCTTTCATGTAATCACCATTACAACATTAATATAAACATTAACCTTATCATCATTTTTCAAAGTTTTAATTTCAAGATCAAGCAAATCATTTTCAATTTTTAGCTTTTCATTCATTTTGCTTGATTTATCATTACTATTTTTCAATTTCTCAATATCCAATTTCAAATATTCATCTCTTCATATAATTTTTCATTTTCAACTTTTTGCTTATTAAACCCATCCATAAGTATATCTAATTCTACTCTTGCTTCCTTCATTAAGGATTTAAGCATACTATTTTTCCTCTTAGTTTTAACCATTTCCTTGCAAAGTTTATTATACATATCACATAGTTTATCATAAGGAACATGAGAAGAATCTGAGCATACCTTATCATCAAGTGCCATCAAGCACAAATCTTTATCCAAGTCAAATGAGTCTTCATTACTCCATGTGGCCACAAACACTTTTTCTTCCTTCTTTTGCCTCCTTTATTGGTATTAAGGCAATATTGTTGGATGTGACCTAATTCATTGCACTTAAAACAAGTGAGGGCCTTTCTTTTTTATTTTGATGGCTCAGAGTCATCCTTCTCCTTCTTCATCTTTTTCCCTTTCAAAAATTGAGTGAATTTCTTTATGAGCTTATACAACTCCTCATCGTTTTCCTCACTTTCTTCCTCTTCACTTAAGCTTGAGTAAGAAGCCCTAAGAGTTATTTCCTTTTGGTAGATTCTTCTCTTTATTTTATCATCTCATGAACCTTTAGTATACTAGGGAGTTAATCCTTAGAAAGTTGTCTCAAGTTATGTGGCTCCGCTATAGCAGTTCTTTTTATCTCTCATTATCTTGGCAAAGACTATGAATTTTAGAATTAATTTCAATATTAGTAAAATTCTTACAAAAAATTTAGTCAATTGATTCAAAATATATATGAATCTATTAAGCATTTCATCAATTGAAGTTAACAAGTTACTAGGCCTCATGCCAGTAGTTATAGAGCCCATTCTTCAAAGGCCCCAAAAGCAAGTTACATCCCCAAGATTGGGAAAAGGCTCCTAAGTGATCTCAGATTGTTTGAACAACATATACCCATAACCTCAATCTCAAGCTTATACATAGAGGTCAAGATCGACAAGGTCACATCAGTTGCGACCCTCAACCTCAATGAGGGCCCCACAGAAACCCAACAACTAAATCTCTTTAGCAGTCCGTACCGTCCAGTCACCCTTCATACCTAACATATATGTGCTACAGTACAGGTATGAGCACGGATGTCTTATGGTCCCTTTGGAGTTTGCTATGGTTATATTCTATAAGAGATCATCTGAATCCTCAAGAGAGGTAAGCCTTGAGCTTTAAGCCCTCAATTTTTACAAAAGAGATAGATATATTTCATGCCTCCATAAAACCCACAACTAACTTAAGCATCGGAGTGGCTATGCCGAACAATCCTCTAGCATACCACTAACTAAGTTCTATGTGTGTGTAGGTTCTAGGTACTCCCGTGTCCCCTCTCCCCCTCCGTGTGCACAAACCAATATTCCGTTTAAGAGGAAAGAAAACTCTACCTATGAATTTAGCACCTCCGACATGACTCTTTAGTCTTCATTTTGGAAATTTCAAATATATCACAAAGATAAATAATTTTTGTATCTTTTACTATAGCAGATCATTCTTAAGTATTTTCAAGATTATCCCATATTTCTTTAGTTTACCTATAAGTGCAAATTTTACTAAAAACACTTTCATTAGGATCGGAATACAAAAATATTCATTGTAATTTCTTTCAATTGAACATTTTCTTTTTTGGCCTTAGTATAATTAGATTCATCTTTATCTTTGATAACTATGAGACCATTTTCTACTGTGCTCTATGGAAACATATTTTAAGCTTTTAAAAAGATTATCATCCTGCACTTCTAATATGCATAATTTGTTTCGATTAAGATAGGTGACCTATTTATAGCTCGAGCTTCCATGAATCCTAAAGTGTTACTAACCACGATCTTATGCTCTGGATGTGATTAATCACTTATCCTATAGTTATAGCTCTGATACTAATTGTTAAAACACCTAAGTAACACCTAGGATATGCAACTTATGAATAATTTTGATACATTTCAAACTCAATGCCAATTGATGCAACACATCAGCTAAACAACAACAGTAGAATGCAATAAATAGAAAGTGAAAGAGGGGGGGGGGGGGGTGTTGAGGGGGAAGATTACACCATGATTTAATGTAGAGTTTGGCTGCTACCTAATCTGCATGATCCACATAATACCTCAATCAAAGAAGACTTCACATACTTTATTTACCAACAAAAATAATGCTTTACAAGGGGCTACAACTAACATAATCATACACACACTTGAGTTATGTCTTTTAACAAGCTCCTAACACACTAGGCATAACTCAAGATTTTGTTAACTTTCTCACAATATATAGTGAGGTGCTTTACAAGAGATAGTAATTACAACATTAATAGCACTACACTACTTCTCACACTTACAAAATAAAAGCATAAATTATACAAAAGACTTTAAGAGAGTTGAACTAGTACCAGATTGAACTTAATGAGCTTTAACAACCCCTTCAAATCCTCGACAACTTGTATTTATAAGATTTTCACACCTTTAAGCCGTTGGTCTTGAAAACACACAAAACAATTGATAAGTTATTTTTACTCCATATTTTTCATAGGATTTTGAGCTTAATTTGCTAAGAATTTCTGATAAAATCCTGCAAAAATTATGTTTTTGCTAAATAATGTTGTTTTAAACTCTTAGAATCAAATAAGAGTAATCAAGTGTTTTAATTTAGATTTGGAGCAAAAACAACAAATAAAGTAAAAAATGCAGAAGTCGAGCCCTCAAAAGACACAACCGAGGCTAAATAGAGAAAGAAGACAAGTAAAAATTAGTCTATCGAGCCTCAAATGTGAGCCCTCGACATGACCTTTGACTTCAGTCGAAGCGATCGAGCATCATTCTGAAGAAAATATATTGTCGAGCCTCAAAGTCGAGCCTCAAGTCTTGACCCTCGACAATTGTGTTGACAGACCAATTCTTTAGCAGAATTACCTCAAGCCTCAACCATACGACCTTTGGCTCTTTCAATTTTATCCTCGATAGAGCTATGGACAAAAACACACAGTTTACTTAGGAATTTCCTGAAGTCGAGCTTAATCCTGCTTAATACGAGCCTTGACCAATAGAGCACACAACCTTCGACGAATGTTTTCACAGACCATATGTGTACATGAAAAGTTATCAAATTCTGTTAGAAAGGATCTGTCGAATCTGCCATGTGTCAAATAAAGATAGCCATACTTTCTACACATAATAGTCTATAAATAAATGTGCGAGCGTGTATTCTAAAGTACGTACCAATAGTGTAAATTGGTATTAACGTATAGTGGATTTCTGAAGGATTTTTAGGTAAAAGAATTTTCATTTTTTTTACTTGAAAATTTCTTCTATTTTTTAGGTAAAATCAATTTAACCCAATGTTTGTAATTTTTATGAATTTATGAGCAATTAATTGATTCATCTTTCGAATTTGTTTTATTTCTTCTTATTTATGCTTATTTGATAAATCAATGGAGAAATAAACTCCTACAGCTTAGAGATTACGAATCCAATTCCTAATTCAGTCTGATTTCAAATGCACTTTCAAGTAAATTTGATTGAGTGTTTGTAATTAGTAACTTAAACTTAACTTGTGGTTTTTAAAGGAATTGTGCATTCTTTTAGATTCATGATTGATTTTAATTGAATAGATCGAGAGATCATTGAATTGAATCGATCTGTGGTTGCTAATGGAGTCGATCCGACTACCTCTTGCCGAAGAATGGGTGAACACTTTTTATTACTTGTTTTAAAAATTCATTGAGTTGTCTTTTCAAAACAATGGATTCTTACTCTTTATGTGGGTCTAATTGAAACTTTAGATTACTGGTTTTAGCTAGATCTAGAATTATTGACTTTGAGAGAATCTTTAGTTTAAATTAGAGAATCTGACGGTATGAACACACCATTTTAAGTAGCTTTTAAGAAGTTGTTGTTCTTAAGAAGTCATTCTGATAAAGAATTGGTGAAGTAACCCTGAGCTATTTCATAGAAGTTACAGGCTTATTTCTCATTTTATCCATTAATATTTGTGATATTTCTAACTTAGCATAGTTTTATTCTTCTTTATGTTTTTCTAAAGCTTTTCTTTGGCTAGACAATTAATGGGTTGAGAGTATATTAGCTGTCAACCATTCCCTTGAGATCGACCTATATCATTATCTATGCTACAATTGATGGGTGCGCTTGCCCTGTGAGACTGTAGTTGTTGATTTAGAAAATATTTATAAATTTGAAAAACTCGATCAATGATCAATGACAATTGAATTTTAAATTTCACGTGCAAATCGCAATACACTTGAACAAACCAAGTTTTTTGCATTGTTGCTAGGGATCGAACCCGGTCACCCACGTGATAGGCAGGAATACTACACTATGCTACAAATAAAATAAATGGTGCTAGTTTTCTGGTGCTAGCATCCAAACGTCTCCCAACCTAACATCTAAACACCACTAACAACACACATGTTATCTAGCATTGAATATCAAGGTATGGTGTCCAGATGCTAGTCCACTAACTCATGACCAAACATTATGTCGTAAGGAAACTACCTAGCATTCGGATACCACCCTTGGCATCCAAATACTAGTTGTGTTTTCATGACCACTCTTTTGGTCATGCTAGCGCCTAGATGTTAGCTTATCTAGCATCCGAACACTAGCTTTATTGCATTTAGATCCTGCAAGAAGATCAACAAATACAAGTGCAAGGCAAAACAAGCACAAACATATTCAAATCAAAACATACACTTGTTTTGTTGATTAAGTATAACTAAATACAATTAGAGAGAGAAACGAAATATTTCATTTCCTCTTCAAAACGCACGTTGAACACACAAGTTAACCATCATATATTTATAGCTTTGTTTTTTATCTCCATGTATATGCCTCTGGGAAAGAATGATGAGGAGTGAAGACAACTATTTCTTTCATTACTTAGAGTTAGAGTAACTACTTTAAAGGTTATACATTATCTAATAGCATCAAATTATTATAAAGTTACATTATGTATACCACGTATGAATCCTAAACTTAAAAAGGCAAAAGAAAAAAGAAACCATAAAAAAGCTAAAAAATTAAAAATTATATATAAGTAAGAATTGAAAACATGGAAATGCACTATAAAACACTCAATTAAGGGGAAAGGGGAAGGGGAGGGGGATTGAGTATTTGTCCTAAATTCAAACAATTAATTTTAATGGCATATGAAAAATAACTTTAATTGCAGCAGATGATATAACATCAAATTACAATATGAAAAGTAAAAAAGATGGAATAGAAAATATTAGTCCAGATTTAACATGGAGTTTAACCCACTTCCTACTCTCCACAGTCATCATAAATCTAATCGAGGACTTCACCAGCACTTTTATTAATAACTAAAAAATACGTTAAGTTGGGCAATTTCAAGGCATTACAACGCTTAGAAAATAAAGTATTTTCTTTCTCTCTTTAGATGCTCTTTTAGAGATTACAAGTGTAAGAACAAAGCACTAAATATTTTTGTCTCTCTTGCAAATTTATGCAAATTTAATGAACAAAAGAACAAGAAAATAAATGATTTGTTTGTTTCACAAATAATCACAATTCGCTTTTGGCACTTTGAATCTCCTAAGGATAGAATATATATATATAATATATATATAGCCTTCAAAAATTCAAATGTTTGTTAAAGACAACATCTTTAAGTTGTCAAGCATTATATGCGCTTCAACGACTCTTTTTGCCACATCGGCTCAAACATTTAAACTATCGTGCCCTAAAGGCTCGTCTTGCCTTAAAGTATCACCTCAAATTTTCACTCGACAAGTCTTTACTCTATCAAGCCTCATAAACGAACTGTCGTGCCCCAATGTTTTAACACATCGAGCCTTCGACATGATCCTCGGCAAGAGATGTGCAACTTTGAACTTGTCGAGTCTTAATCTTGAACTTGCCATACCCTTACAGTGAACCTATCGAGCCCTCGACCATTGACTTTGCATTTTTGAACTTGT
This sequence comes from Combretum micranthum, assembly GCA_024138025.1. NCBI lineage: Eukaryota > Viridiplantae > Streptophyta > Magnoliopsida > Myrtales > Combretaceae > Combretum > Combretum micranthum. The sequence continues at coordinate 61,721 of JAMXBD010000491.1, read as the reverse complement.
TGAGTTTTGGTCTTATTTTGTGCGCCTTAACTAATTGACTTGTTAACATCTCGACATGACTCTTGACTAATTTATTTGCATTTTTGGCTTATTGAGCTTGGTATGCAGTTTGTCATGTCTTAATGAGTAAAGTTATCTAGTTTTTTACTTAGCCCCCGACTGATATTTTTGTTAAAAACCTATAGAAACTCTACAAAGACGCATAACATACACATATATATGTTTGATAAATTAAGTGCAATTTACAATGATTGAATAGTTAATTATGCTCATATTGTCTCATCAAAATGCACATTATTGAACATACAAGTTCAACAATCTCCTCTTTTTTTTATGAGGACAATTATGCATAATTAATCCCTTTTCAATTTAGCATACTCCCCGTCAATCAAGCATCTAAGTTTCAAAAAAAAAAATTCAAGTTTAATTCAAAAACTTGATGCTTATTCTAAGAAAATGCAAGCTACTCTTAATACATCATTTAGCCCCTCCTCCCCCACCATACTTATGAAAAATAGACTACAAGCATGCTTATTAATTATGCATTCTACACTTCTCTCCTTTTGTACTTGTAAGAAAAAAAAAGATGATGGAATTATGATATTTGCCTCACTAAAGGAGGACTTCGTGCATTTCATTCAATACAAAACAATTTTCTCACAAAGAGGACTTCACAACAATTGCCTCACCAATAGAGGACTTCACATTGCCTCACCATAGAACTTCACAAATGCCTACCACATATAGGATTTCACTAACTTGCCTCAACACAAGAGGGCTTCACACACTAACACTTGCCTCATCACATGAGGACTTCACACACTTGCCTTAACAAAGAACTTCACAAACCAACACTTTGCATAATAACTATCAATAGCTATATACTCAACCTCAGCAGTTGAAAGTGCAACAGAATTAGCTTCTTTGAATGCTAATATATTAGGGAATTTTCAAGAAAGTGGCATATGCCACTTGTACTTTTTCTAATATACTTTGCACCCAACAAAGTCAGTATCAAAGTATCCAATTAGATTAAAAGAGGAAAACTTTGGATACCATAAGCTAATTTCAATAGTGCATGTAAGATGCTTGAAAATACATTTTACTATACTCAAGTGTGATTCTTTTGGGCAAGATTAAAATTGTGCACATGCACACATCGAGAATATGATATCAGGTCTCAAAGCTGTTAAATATAACAACTATCTATCATGCCTCTATAAAGCTTTTCACATATATTTTTTCTCACTTTCATCTTTATCAAGTTTTATACTAATACTCATAGGTGTAGGTCTTGTTTTGCAGTTATCCATTCTAAACCTTTTTAACAGATCTCTTGTATATTTTGATTGATTGATGGAAGTTCCATTTCATACTGTTTTATTTGAAGACCTATAAAATAATTGTCTCCCATCATGCACATTTCAAATTTTTTCTTCATAAATTCCATACATTCATTTATGAGACTCATATTAGTAGCTCCGAACACAATGTCATCTACATATATTTGCACAATCAATGTATCTAACTTGTGATTTTTAATAAATAGAGTTGTATCGATTTTTCTTCTGGAAAAATCCATTATTTACAAGAAAGCTACTGGGTCTTTTATACCAAGCTCTAGGAGCTTACTTTAGACCATAAAGAGCTTTATCTAATTTAAAAACATGATCGGGGAATTCATTATTCTCAAAACCCAGTAGTTGCTCTACATAAACTTCTTCTTTTATTAAACCATTTAAGAAAGCACTTTTAACATCCATTTGAGAAAGATTAAAAATTTTTTAAGTAGCAAATTCTTAAAGCGTTCTAATATGTTCTAGTCTAGCAACCAGGGTAAAAGTCTCATCAAAATATATGCCTTCTTCTTGATTATAGCCTTTAGCAATTAGTCTAACTTTATTTCCTGTTATTGTACCATATTCATCAAGCTCGTTTCTATAAATCTATTTGGTTCCAATAACAGGTTTACTATCAAGTCTAGGAACCAATTTCCAAACATCATTTCTTGTGAACCGGTTTAATTCATCTTAAATTGCATGTATCCAAAATTCATCTTTTAAATCTTTTTCAATATTTTTAGGCTCGGTTTGAGATAGAAAAACAATATTACTTATTTTTCTTAAAGATGATCTTGTTTATACTCTATTAGAAGATTCACCAATTATTAGATCTTTCGGATGTGATCTTGCATATTTCCATTTTTTAGGAAGATCATGAATAGCAGATTCATGCACAACATCCATTTTATGTTCATTATCTTCTTTATTATTATTTTCAAGAGAGAATTTATTTAAATCATCATAAACAATATCTACATCATCATTTGAGCATAAATAAAGCAAAGAATAATCAAAAGTAACATGTATAGATTCTTTTACAACTAATGTTCTTTTATTAAACACTCTATATACCTTACTCGTCAAAAAATAACCTAAAAAGATTCCTTCATCACTTTTAGCATCAAATTAGACAATTGTTCTTTTCCATTATTTAGAATGTAACATTTAGTGACAAAAGGATGGGAATAAGATATGTTAGGTCGTTTTCCTTTCCAAAGCTCATAAGGTTTTTTTTTTTTTTGAATTGATCTTATAAAAACTCTATTTGATATATAGCAAGTAATATTTACAGCTTCAGCCCAAAAATATTTTAGTAAATTATTTTCACACAACATGATTGTAGCCATTTCAATTAAAGTTCTATTTTTCCTTTTGGTTATACTATTTTATTGTAGAATTCTAGGTATTGAAAAAGTATGTTCTATGTTATATTTATTACAAAAATCATCTATTTCATAATTTTCAAATTCTCCCCCATGATCACTTCGAATATATACAATATTAAGACCTTTTTTATTTTGGACTTTCTTATAACATCTAAAAAAGACATGATTTGTTTTTGTCTTTAGATGCAAGGAAGAAAGTCCATGTATATCTAGTGAAGTCATCAATAATAACCAAAGTATTTTTTTGCTTTCTAAACTTAAAGTTTGAGTATGACCAAATAAATCCATATACAATAGTTTTAATGGCCTAAAAGTGGAAAAATATCCTTAGATTTAAAAGAAGTCTTAGTTTTCTTTTCTTATTGACATTCTTGACAAATCTCATCGTTTTGAAATTTATTTTTGGTAAACCTTTGATAAGATTCTTTTTAATAAGTTTTGAAATTATATCCATGCTAGCGTGTCCCAATTTTTTATGCCATAGCCAACTATTGTCATTTTGAGAAAATAGACAAGTTTCATTTGATAATTTAAATCATCTAAATTGTTTTTATAAATATTTCTTTGTCTATATCCATCAAAATAAGTTTGGTTATTGTCAATTCTTTCAATAGAACACTTTTTGGCAAGAAATGTTATTTTAAAACCATTATCATACAATTGACTAACATTAAGCTATATATTTCAGCTCATCAACAAGCAGTTCATTTTTAATAATTAAATCTTTATTTACGAGAATGTTACATTCACCAAGAACAATTGATTTTCAATTGTCTCCAAAGATAATACTCCATTGATCTTTCAAGTCAAGTTATAAATTTGGATGTGTCTCCTGTCATGTGTCTAGAGTAGCCATTGTCCAAGTACCATTTGTTGTTCCCATTTGAAGATCCCTGCAAAACAGAGTATTATTTATTTGATATCCATTTGAGCTCGGGTCCTTTTTGATTTGGTGGAACAAGAACCTCTCTCTTGGGAACCCAAACTACCTTGCTTCTATGATTCAAATGCATTGTTTAATTATATATATAATTACCAAACCTGTTTACAAGCTTGGCCTACGAGTCATACTCACGAGCTTGGCTCGCGAGCCATTAACGAACCTATTCACGAGCTTTGCTCACAAGCCCTTAACAAGCCTGTTCATAAGCCAGCTTGCGAGCCTAAGGACAAGCTCAGACTCATCGAACTCGACTCGTTTAGCTAAAGGAACTGAGCTCGAGTAACTCACAAATAGCTCTATTTGTTTGCAGCCTTAATAGCCATGTATTAGAATATCATTGATAGTTACTCACTACGCATATATTACATGTGGTATGTAATACCCATTAAAACCTTTTCAAATAAATATTGATTGTAGCGTATAATTGTTATAAAAATATTCATATGTTATAATTTTATTTGTGGTATATACTATAAATTAATTCAAATGGACCCATAGTGGGATATGATGGGCACATCACATGAGCTATAGGCACTTTCGTTTGCAAGGCCACTTAGGATAAAAATTTATTTAATAAGTAATACATATCATATGTGTGTATAGGTGGTTGGTAACTACAAATCATACTTTAACAAGTGAGTGGTAATGTTAAAATAATTACCATTTCATTCATTTTGTGATTCATGAATACAATCAAGTGTAAAAAAATAATGGGTATTTACTCGTTATGCATATATTACACGGCAAAGCCTTTTTCCATTCCCATCGGGCCAGCATCAATCTGTTTGTATGTATAACTTTGGGGTAAACCTCTATATTGGCCTGAACCACCAAGACGAGTTCGGTGAGACCCAGCTTAGGTATTGGGCGGACGAGGCTGGTTTAAGCCACCTAATAGTTCACAGACTAATGTATGGCTTGTTGAACCGACAATTATTCTTTTCTTTTATTTAAAATAATTTTTAAAGATAAAGAAATTAAAAAAATGAAGACAACTAAAAAATTAAAAATAAAATAAAATTAAGATAATCAATTTTTCAACTCAATATAAAGTTATGCTTAAGAGTAATTGAAATAACCTAATTTATTTAATAATTTAATTTTCATGTAAATATAATATTAGTTATAAATAGTAAGTTTTGAGTGAATTTGATGTATGAAATGGGTATGAAAATGGAATTTGAATTATATCTATTTTCTTGTTAGCATGAAATTTGTATTAGTAATAGGTATGAATTGATATTATGTTATCAATGCTATTGTTTTATGTATATTAATGAGTGTATAGCATAATTAATATTTGTGTCTTTTATGAATTAATATGTATGTGTTATGTTTAGAATTATCAAAACAACTTTTGAAATGCCTAAAGAATTTATAGCATAATTTTTCAATAAATTTAGTCCATTTTCAAGCTCAAATTAACTCTAAATTAAGCTAAATTAAACCTCAGTCATATATGCCCCAAAAGTAGAGCTGGACAAATGGGCTATGGCCCGCGGGCCAGCCCGTTTAACCCACTTTAAAAGCGGGTTAGGGTCAGTTTTTTTTGGCCCGTTTAAAAGTGGGTTAATTTTACCCAACCCACTTAACCCGCGGGCCAAAGTGGGCTAGCCGCGGGTTAAGTGGGTTGACCCACAACCACTTTTATAAAAATAAAATAAATAATTATAGGGTAAATATGTATTAATGAATGTTATTCTTGAGATTTTTTATACTTGAAATTAAATTTATATGTTAATTATAACAAAGAATGACAAATTGATGCACATGCACCATAAAATTTTATAAAATATATTATTATTGTTTAAATGAAATATATTATCTAATAGTTATTTTAGAAAACTTATTTTTATATAAAAAGTAATTAAAATAATAATGAAATTAATCATTAATATATAACCTTATAAAACTCTCTTTTTATTATATATATATATATATATCTCATTCAATTAGTATAAATAAGTTAAATGGGTCAACTTGGCCCATTTAACTCATAAAATATGTAAGTGGGTTAAAAGGGTCAAAAAGTGGGCTGGCCCGTTTAACCCACGGGCTAAAGTGGGTTGGGTTAGGGTCAAGCAATTTTGGCCCGTGGGTTAAACGGGCCAACAAATTTTGGCCCGTTTAACCCACGGGCTAAAGTGGGCCGGGCCGGGTTGGCCCGTTTAACCCACTTGCCCATCTCTACCCAAAAGTCAAACTTATGATAAAATTGAGTCCCAAATTTGATCAAATATGGCCTCTTTTAGCAACCCACATTTTCTATACGAATTTTCCAACTTTTTTCCTTTCTCTTTTCTTTCTATCTTTAAACCATAAGCCCTACACCAAAACCAATATCAAGCCTTTGGACTCAACAATCTCTCCAAGCCAAAGCCTCTTCATGTAAGTTAAAGCTAATATAAACTCTTTGTTTTATTTCCTTTCTTGCAATTTAGATATAAAATCTATGGTAGGATGAGTTTAATGTCATTTGAGTTGAATGGTTTTATGCATTGATATATGTTAGGTTATGTTTTATTGTTATATGGCCTTGCTATATGTGTTATGAAAGTAGTGAGAAGTGTTGGTAAAGCTTGAAGTTGATTTTGAGTAGGTTAAGTTATGTGAAGTTTAGAAGGAAGTTGGAAGTGGTTAGAAGTGTAAAAGAGTGTAACAATGTATTTAGAATGTTGTTTTTTATGAGTTTTGAAGTGTGGGAGTAATGTTAGAAGTGTTTGGTTTGTGTTGAAGTTAAGTAGAATATTCAAAATTTGATAAATAAGAGTGTGAAAAATAGGGGAGTTCGTATAGGTAATTATGAAGCAAATCACGATCGTGATTCAAGCCTTGGTAGGCTCGGGTTGAACAAATTTCATGAATCAAGGGCGTGATTTTAAGAGAAAAAGCTCTATTTTTGGAAGTTTTCATGAATCATGGGTGTGATTCAAGCCTTGGTAGGCTCGGGTTGGGCAAATTTCAAGAATCACGGTCGTGATCCATCCCTTGGTAGCCTCAGGTTGGTCAAAAACTTTAAAACTTAAAAATCACGGTCGTGATTCTTAGCTCAAAAACCATTTTATGATAGCTTTCCAAAAGTCACGACCGTGACTCGTGTTTTCCTAACGCAATATTATTTCGTATTTTAATCATAAATTTTTCATATGACCTTCAATAGAGGTGATTCAAATTGCGTTGGAAAGCTTAAAAAGAGATCTACAACTTTCATGTTTTGATTTTTTACAAATTTCAAAATTATCAATGCTTAAATTTCACTTCTTTCTAGCTCATACATTTTCCAAACAAAGTTTAAAAACTGTTTTTGCATGTTAAGTGTGTGATTGCTTAGGAAATGGATCTTTTTGGAATAAAATGAGATAGATTAATGATATTTCATGTGTAATATGATTTTGTGAGCTTGTATGATCTTGATAAATGTATAAATGATATATTATGACCTTGTGCTATATTTATTTGAAATTCCATGTGCTAGACTTAGATTTAGTTAAGTTTTATGCATAAAACTAAGTAAAAATGTTAATTGAGTTGATTTTTCTTGTAACAGTGATAGATACTCCTTTGAGTTCTTCCATTGATCCTCTTTTGAGTGCTCCTATTGATTCTCTTCATAACACAGGTACGTAGTGACTTGCTTGAATGTTTGTTAGGATAGGCATACTTTGAATTGACTTAAATTCAAGATGGCTTAAGTTTCGCATGAATTGATTGTGTTTTTCGCCTTTAAATCCAGTCCGAGGAGTGGCGAACGTGTCATGATGCAATGACATGTTAGAATAGGCACTTAGGCCACTTGTCATGATGTACTAAATTCATACCATGATGTAATGGTGACTTCTTTTTAAATGGCTTAACGGGTAATCAATAGGGAATGTAGTAACAGTGTAACATTTACTCATCTTAAGAGGAAATAATATAATTTAATTCAATGTTTATGGGAGCATGTGAATTATTTTATATTATGGATTAAGTTAAGTAAAGTTGAGTAACGGCTATGAACCCTAAACGGGATTACTTTTTCTTTGTAAAGCTATTTAGGAGATATAGGTATTCGGGCTACCTATATCAACCTCTTAAGCGTCGAGAGCGTTACTCAAGACCCCAAATTTCCCTAGATTGTCTCGAAGTTTGAGTACTCCAATATTGATTTGTTTAATAAATATTAAATAAAGATAAAATGAGATATTGAGTTGTTGCATTAATTTAAGTTTACTTGCCATTTTGCCTTTAGTTTTGTTGCTGTGTACTAGGCCTTTGGCTCATTATTGTTTCTTTTTAGGTGATGATGATGACTGTTATGATGATTTGGGATATGAGATAGACTAGGAGAAATTCTTGGATGAATGGGACGAGTAGGATTTCGAGTGCCAAGTGGTTTAAGAAGAAGTTTTTGTAGAAAGTTGTTTTGGAAACTTAAATGTATTTTGTATAGAAGGCTTGTTAGTTAAGCCTTGTGTTCTTTAAAGAGATCTTAAAGTTTGTTTTCTTATTCAGGTTAAATAACATGAAATTCTTTTGTTGTGTCATAAGATTGACACAAGCTTTTGTAACCTTTTGTTTTAATATAAATATGTATTGATTGCTCATGTAAGCAATCTTTGTTTTAAAAAGTTTTTTTTTTTTTTAATGAAGGTATAGTGGTATTAAACAAACAATCAACATAAACAAGTAGTTTTAGGACAACCTTACATATAATATGAAAATATTATATGTGGTTGGGGACTTGACTTGTTTTATTTTAGGATTAAATAGGTCAGGTCTTTACAGTAATAACATTTAGCTCATATGTTAACAAATTTGTTTAACATGTACATTTATTTATACACAAATGTATCTACTTATGGTTGTGAAATAAGCAATGTCATACAATAAAATACTCAACATATACTTAATTCCTACAAAGTCAGAAAAAATAATCCCATGTTGTTAAAAAACAAGACTTTGTTTTGATGAAAAATTTACCAAAATCTAATAAATCAACTTTTTGAAAATTCATTCTATTTTACTTCAACCTATAAGGATTTTATATCTGTCATTTAGAATGAGAAATTTCAGTGCTTTAACCTTTTTTTTTTTGTCTATTTATTTGTTGGTAGATTACAGATACAAACACTTTTTTAAAACTTTTTTATAACAAATTATTTATAAATAATCATTAAAATATCAAATATAGAAAAAATATAAATGTAAATCGGATATATTTATATATATCATTTTGAAAAAAAATACAAATATAAATGAAAAACAGGTCATCCAAGCAGACCCTTGGTCTCTATACGTATAATAGCACTTGAAAATGCTTAGAAATGAAAGGGATTCACCAAACTCGTCATTAGGCATCAGGCTCTATACGTAAAACAATGGGTATTTTGATTACAACAATGAGTCACGGTAGGTCGTAATAATTTTGGAAGATAAAAAGAAAAATTGAAAAAAAAAAAAACAAACTAAAAGATAAATTTAAAATTAAGATAATCAATTTTTCAACTTAATATAAAGTTGAGCTAAAAAGTAAAAATAATATTTTTAATCCATTTATTAAAAGATTAGTTCATCTGCACATTTCTACATAATTATATCTACTTATGTTATGAAATAAATAAGTAATATGGTACTACAAAATACTCAACACATACACAATTCCCACAAAAACCCAAAAAAAAAAAGCACTATATTGTTAAGAAATAATATTTCAATTTACTTAGAAGTGTATAAAAATCCAATGAGACAGCTTTTTAAACTTATTTATTTCTTATTTTGTTAATGATAACAATAAATTGAATGTGATAAATAGTAATAAATGTTCACTATTCATATTAAAAGTAGTTTAAATATTCTTTTATTATTTATATTTATTTTTTTACTTTTTTTTCTTTGTAATTTTTTTTAATTTTTATGCTGACCCAGTAGGTCATATTGGTCAATGGCCTGACCTAACCATGACCAAGCAACCCGTGGGTCCATATACGAGTCATGGCGCATATATCATATATATTATCATACTCTCATTTTATTGTCTCTTCTTTTTAAGTAATGGACACATGTTAGATAATAAATTAACGATTAAGTAGGGTGGTGTTAGAGGTAAAAAAGTCCAATTGAATAAGAAATTTCGCCTTCTAATGTTTAAAGTTTAGATATTTAATTGATCTTTTTGTTAAAATTCAGATACCAAATTTGGCATTTTCATCTTATATAAGCCTCACAAAGACAATTTCTAATCCCTACTGAAGATGGTATATCGCATAATTTACTATATAAAGAACATAAATCAAAATGTGTTATCCTAATTTTTTTACAGGAGAGTTTCGTCTTTCTAGATCTAATCCTAATGTTTTGATCGTCTACATTACAGGTTACAATAAATTTCAATTACCAAACAGGCACTAGTAAATCTGACATATATCAAAGTATTAGCATGGTATTACATGAATAGACAGTATATTCATATCAGGAGAACATTGACAAGTAATCTAAATCAGTATTTTTCAAATTTTATGTATAAATCTATAAACTAAAATTTACCATATTTATATACAATTTCATATCCTAATATTTTATTGGATATGTATTCAAATATTTACGTAAAGAATTACAAGAATATCAAATTCAATGTATCTAGTAAGGCATGGCAATATTCACATAAAAATTATTAAAAGCTAAGTTTATGCCTTTAATTTTATATGTAAATTATATCCTAAGACTTCCACTTCTCATATATAATTTTGTATCCTAAAATTTAATTTACACATTTTAATAAGTTTGATGACTCTAATATACATAATATAACAAGTATAATATATATATTAATCCTATCAATATGGACATTGCATCATAAGATAAATGGTGATATTTGCTAAAACCTAAAACTAAGATCTATATTCTAAACTTTTTAATTTTATATACACCTTTTGTAATAGCCATGAATTTCCAATATCATGTTATATATGTGCGTAAATAGTTTTGCATATTAGAATAAATAAATAACAAGTATGGCATATAGATTAAGTAGCATAATTTAATGCATATTTTAGAAGTGTAAAATATATGTGTTTGCATTAGTATAATAAGTGCTTAATATTAATATATAGGTATATATGTATTTGTGTTATTAAGAATTATCTTTAGTTAATGTGGTTGAATGAATGATGAAGTGAGTTAAATTTAATTTAATGCATATTGCATGTATGTGTGAGTGTGATGGCATATTTTTAAACTCAAGAACAAGCCTAAAGCCTTGTTTTAATTCAAACAAATGAAGCCTACATAAAGGCCAACTTAAGCCCAATTAAAAGCCTTTCTTTTAAAGTCAAACAAGGATAAGACAGCCCAAAATCTTGCAATTTTTGTCCAAAATCAGACCCTCTTCAAGACAGCCCTCCAAACAAACTCAAACTCAACCTTTTTCCTCTTCCAAAGCCACTCCAACATCAAGGCCAAGTCCCCCACCCAAATTCCTACAAGTTTGACCATTAAGACCTCCTATTAAAAGCCTTCTAACCAAGCCCAAATTCTTAAGGTAAGTGTATGTTATATTTAGTGCAAGTTTATTAATTTAGAGATTATGGTAAATATGAATATTGTGTTGTTATGAGCTTTAATAGTTTGCAATTGTTAGTTAATTGTTGTGAAGTGTTTGGGCTGCCATATGAAGTTGATATATGTGTATGTTAAGTAGTTGAAGTGTGTTGGTAAAAATGAAGTGGAATATGAGTAGTGTAGTTAGAATTAGTGAAGTTATGTATGTGCTGAATGTTGTATTGAATGGAGAGTGGAATTTGAATTGATATTTATGTTGTTTGATGAGTTGGAAGTGAATGGATAATGTTAAGTTCATACACCAAGTAATAGGAAGTTTACTATGTATTTTGAAGAGAGTTTGAATGTGTAAAAATTGATATATTGTGTAAAGGAAACATGAAAAATGTGCAAATTGCTGTAAAAAAATTTTCCAGATTAGCACTACCTGGTGTATGAGCGTGCACACTTGTGTTGATCAAAATAAGCTCTCGAATCACTTTTTCAACCCTTGCGCACCTTCTACATAGGTGTGTATGTGGTCGTGTAGGTCATAAAACCTTGAAAAACTCCTTTTTGGTAACTTTTTAGTGCCCTACACGGCCAAGCATGGCCATGTACCAGGTCGTGTACTTTCCCTATTTCGCAGTCTATTAGTAACTTGTCATAGCTTTTTCATCCGACCTCCGATTGAGTAATTCGAGTTGCAATAGAAAGATTAAAAGAGATCTACAACTTTTATGTTTTGAGTTTTTAAATTTCAAAATTATCAAAGATTAAATTTTGTTTCTTTTCAGCTAATATAATTTTCAAACGAGGTTAAAAACTTATGTTTTCTTGTTAAATGTGTGTTTGCATATGAAATTGATCTTTTTGGACTAAAATGAGATAGATTAATGATATTTGAGGTGTAATGATGATTGAGTGATAAAATTAAGCATAATTTAATTATATTTGTAGATTTAACAAATAATTGAATTTCCATGAATGTTAAGATAAATCTAGTTATATTGTATATATGGATTGAAGTTAAAAATGATGATTTTGTGAGTTTGTATGATCTTGATAAATGTATAAATGATATGTTATGACTTTGTATAAGTTATATTTGAATTCTTAAGTATTAAGTTTAAGATTTGATATGCTTTAAGTGTAATTCCAAGTATATAATATTGATTTGAGTTTGGATTATCTTTTGAAGGATTCCTGAGGTTCTATTTAGATTTCCTACATAAGGAATGCAGTAACATTTTTGTTCTCTACTTAGGATACATATATTTAATCAACTATAATATAGAAAAACTTAAATTTTGTTTGAATTGGATGTCTCTTACGTTGTTTAAATCTGTATATGGCCTAGATGGTAGATCGATATTCGATTCGGGAAGCAGCATCTTGCTCAGATTGGAGGCACGGTAGTTTAGGCGCTTAGGCTACCCCTGTCTTTTGATAAGACTTTCCTACGTGGTGCGGCAAGAAACTTGGGGAAGACGGTATCAACGTAACGTTTGCTTAAGCTTAGAATGAAGTAATATGATTTAGTTCAAATGTTTATGGGAACAATTGGACTTGATAATGTTATGGACTAAGATAAGTGAAGTCGTTTAACGGCTGTTAACCTTAGATGAGGTTATTTTCTCTTTTATGGATATATCATCTAGGAGATATAAGTATCCGAGCTGCTTATATCAACCCTCTGAGTGTTGTGATCGTTACTCAGGACCCCCAGATATCCTTATTGTTCGCAGTTTAAATACTCTAGTGATGTTTGACTAATTAAAGATTATCTAATAACTAAATGATTATTGCATTGCATTATAGTTTAAGATCATGTGTGCCATTACACATTTTTTTTTGTTACTTATGTACTGGGCCTCTAGCTCATATTTTATCATTTTAGGTGTGGAAGATGAGTTCTACATGAGTATGGGATACGGATAAGACTTTGAAGAGTTTTTGATGAATGGGAGGTTTAGAAGAGACCATGACCAAGAAGGAACCCATGTAATAGACTGTATTATATGTAGTAATACACTAGTATTATATGTATATATGTTTTAAGACCTTTGTTATCTTTTGTAATATTCTGTAAATGGCTTGTTTACGAGCCTTGTTTGTAATGTTTATATATATATATATATATATATGGTTGTATTATATTTGGATCTTTTATTAAGTAATGAAGTTAAAAGTTGTATTTTATGGAATGTTATATGTATTATTAGTAACAAAGTTTGTTCTTATAAGATATTTAAGCTAATACTATACAAATTGATAGATTATAACCTTACATATAATACCGGATTATATGTGGTATAGGAACTGTATTTACCTATTTTAAATATAGGGGTAAGTTCGGGGCCTTACACTTTTTATATTATAAAATTTCATTTATTTAACTTTTAGAAGATTTAATGAATATAATGCACACACTTACATATTTATCCCGAAATATGACATATGAGACATTGCTTATAAAAACTTGCTAAGCACAACATGCATATTATAATATAAACATATAATACATTCGTATACAAATATGACATATTATATATTTATTTTTGCTCGATAATCCATATATTTTATGGTCACTTAAGATTGTGTGCCATATGATATCATATAAAATTATTAATATATATATATATTACTATATTCATATTTCCACTATTTTTGAGTATTACATGTACATTTGCAACATCTTATACTGGGATAAATAAATAAAAGAATAAAATAAAAATAAGAATAGCGAATAAAAACATTACAACAACATAAAATCGGACAAGGCAAAGGAAACTTGGTTCTCTCTCTCTGTTCGTTCCATGCGGCTTTGGGTTTGGTCAAACGTTGTTGGATGATTGGCTGGAATTTAAAATCCATCCTTATATTTAGACACGCTCAAGAGATAGATGGAATGCATGGGATATGATGAGATTTATTAAAAATAACCTTCAAAATAAATATAGATGGAATGCATGGGATATGATGAGATTTATTAAAAATAACTTCAAAATAAATATAGATAATTAATATATATAGAATAATAAGGTAATTAAAGTAATAATCATTAATAAAGCTATGGGAATGAATCAAAATTTGTAAAATCAAATTCTTTCTTGATCAAAATCCTTAATTTTAAGGGATTACGATTCCAGCTTCTAACAATGGTTTCAAATATGATAAAGAAAATAAAATCCTGATATTGTGTAACATAACGATTCATATTATAATAAAAGATATTCATCATATCCTTTTGCTCTTTTTCATATAATAAAACAAAAGAAATAAAACTCGTATTTCAACAGTAGTCAATATAAATTTGTCAAATCAAACTTGTATATTAAATTAATTTAGAAAGAAATATTTTCAAATAAAATTTAAGGGAATGGATAAGATTTACATTCACCATAAAGGATACATAAAATCACACACACACATACATATATATATATACAAGAATAACTATGTGCAAATTATGCTGTAGCTGTCCCTGCGGCCAAGTAGGAACGTCAGTCGGCCAGTGGAAAGTTACACAAGGCTTATCTTCAAGGGATATTAACCAATCACATTAAGTTGCATAAGGGCAAATGATGCCTTATCTTCAATGCTGAATATGAAATCTAACGACCGATGTCCCTATTTCATTTATACCTTTCCATTCCCTTTCACCGTAGTTAAAATGTATAGATATTATAGTCGGATAAATTTTCCTACCTTTCATTCCGTTACCAGATTTCAGAGAACATAGCTTACAAGTTGGAAAACGCCGTGACCAGCTTCAAGATAATAACTAGCCTCACATCTTAAATAAATTGTTACACACACGCCACTTGAAATATTATTTTATTATTTTTAATATTTTCTAATATATTATTTGTCATAAAATAGATATAGATGAAAAAATCGATATTTTTATTTATAAATAAATAAAATAAACCACATACGAATCATATACAGATACAAATAAGATATAAATAAAATATAGATGAAAATATGGTAATGGATTAGAACCAGTCTAGACTTGTCTGATCATGGATCCACAAGTAGAAAATCTGGAACCAGTTTAGTGGATGGTTAAACCGATTTGGGTTCTGGAACTAGCTGCTAGCATTTGCTAAGCAATGTTTGGATCTGTGTAACCAACCAACTTTGAATATTTTCTTTTGATATAATGAAAACATAAAAATAAATTTATAATTATATGGAAAATTTTATACACTTAAAATAAGAGTTAGATCTAGGAATACTATAGTTTTTCACCCATTTTCTTAAATAATTATTTAAAATACCTATTTATTTATATATAAATTTATTCTATTTTAGTTGTATATTAGCAGTATGGACTTGCAAACACTCTTCAAGATAAAAACAAACAAGTGTCATATATTCTCAAGATAAAAAAAGGCTCACATATTCCAAGATGAAAACAAGTTTCCTATTGTTAAGAAAATAAACTTTACAATTGGTAATACAAATCTAACCAAACATGTAAGCAATTTATTTTTTGTATTGTAATTAAATGTTGAATAAATCATAAGTTTCCAAGTTACCTTTTAAAACATTTTCTTATTATTCATTTATAATAATTATATATTATTACTATTCCCCTTTTTTTTTTTAAGTTTTAAGGCCTTGCACCAAACCTAGACTTGTCCCAAGCTTGTCACAAATTACTTGTAAGAGTTGGGTTCAGATTCGTTAGTGCGGTCCGGTTTGGTTTTCAAGCCTAATCTGACCTGTGCATTAGTATCAACTATTTGAAAATGTTTAGTCATATATATATTTATATATATTAAATTGAGCATGTAGTTATTTATGTAAATAAGTAAAACAAAATATATCAGTGAAAAGATATTATTTATAGTTTTAATATAAAGTTGCATCATTCTTTCTTGGCAAAAAATATGAAAATAAATAATTCGTGTATATAGTTAATTCACTTAATTATTTATCATTTCTAATACACGTTGGATAAATATTAGTATTTTAATCTTATAAAGTTTAAATTGATAAAATTTAAATAATTAATTACAAAAAAAACTAAAGCATCAAATTAACATTTTTTTATTTTAAACAATTAACTATAAAAATAAATAAAATTTTGTACCAAACCTCATTTTTGCTTTACTAGTTAACTCTATTGGAAGTCTTGTTGTGTGAAGGAGAAAAATATTCAATAGGTAGTACACACTGTATATGTGTATATGCGATAGGTAACTATTTATTATATTTTAACATATGAATAGTTTTTAAAGCAACTACTATCTATCTAGCTACATGTTAGAAATTATTAATAATTATTTATCATGTGTATATTATATGTCCCACATAGTATCAAAGCAAAAATTTAAAACATCAAAATAACATTTTTAATTTCAAATAATTAATTAAAAATAATTCGAATTTTGTACCAAATCTCATTTTAGCTTTATTAGTTGACTTTGTCCATGAGACCTGTTGTGCAAAGGGAAAAAATATTCAATATTTAGTTCACATTAGGTAGATATGCTAGGTAGCTACCATCCATACATTTACTTGTTGAAAATTATTGATAGTTAGTCACCACATATATATTACAAGTAGAATAAAAGTTTAAAACATCGAATTAATATTTTTAGTTTAAAATAATTACTTATAAAAATAAATCAAATTTTGTACCAAATCAAATTTTAGCTTTATTAGTTTACTTTGTAGGTAAGGGGAAAAATAATTAATAGACATAATACACAGTAGGTGTATAGATGAGATGTGATTTGTTTCTAAAATAATGTCATCCATATAGTCATGATTATTCATCATCTATATATTACATGTGATGTATAATATCAAAATAAAAATTTAATCATCAAACTAATATTTTTAATTTTAAATAATTAATTACAAAAATAAATCAAATTTTGTACCAAATCTCATTTTGGCTTTATTAGTTGACTTTTTAGGCAAGGGGAAAAATAATTAATAGACACAATACATAGCACGTGTATGAATGGGATGTGATTTGTTTCTAAAATAATTGTCATCCATATAATTACAATTATTCAACATATAGTCCAACTCAAAAGGAAAAATATTCAATAAATAATATATATATATATGCCGTGAGTAATTAATAATTATACCTTAGTTAAAGTATGAATAGTTATTAAAATAATTACAATCATATAATTATGTATTAGAAAATTATTATTTTCCTCTTAACAAAAAATTGCAAAAAGAACAAAAAAAAAAAAAAAGTCTATAAAAGGACAGGACTCTATTTCCCCTTCATCTTGCATGTTTCTTTTCTATGAAAAATCATAAAAGTAAGAATGAAGAAGAAATTTATGGCGGTTCAAGTGTTATGGCTACTGCTCTTCTTCATCACACGCTCGAATTCCGAAGAAACTTTCGACGTACGCAAGCACCTCTCGACCGTCACCAGGTTCTCTCTCTTCTCTCTCTCTCTCTCCAGCAATCTGTGAAGAAAGGGTGGATTTGGTCAGTAGAGTTAATGGATTTGGAAAAATGATTTGGTCACGAGGGATTACCTATCTTTTTTTCTGGTTAGACGAGATAGACTTCGAATCGCTCTAAATAATATAATCGCAGAATGTTCTGTTCCTAATCTGTGTTCTCGTTCATACTTGTCTGAATCACACATTTGAAACATTAAATATTTATTGGAAATTAGCTGTCTGAGCTGTGAAATTGATGAATGCAATCGGCAAGAAGCCGACATGTTTTAATATTTTTTGTAAAATATTACTTTCGTCAATGTGAATGGGGCTACTGTCTCGGATTTGAGTGTTATAGAATGCTAGTTAGTACCCGCGCATAAATAACATTTATAAATATATATATAATATATCTATATGACTATTAATAATTATATAATTATTATAATATTTTAAAAAGTGCTAATGTTTTGAGTTATAAGAATACTAGTTGTGTAAAAAGTATTACTTATAAAAGAGAAAAAACTTATTATTTTTTATAAAATGTAATTATGATATAAAAAGTTAACATCAAAAGGATAGAATAGTATAAAATTTTCAAAATTATATATTATAATAAGATAAGATAAGGTAAATAATATAACTCATTAGAATAAATTATATATATATATTATTATAGTTATGTAATAATTATACTAGCATACGATGCACCTATGTTGTGTGTACAAAAAATGAAAAAAAATAAAGAAAAGGTGAGAATAATTATAAAAATATATAAAAATGGGAAGATTTGTAATCCAGAGAGAGGGAGAATAGAGAGAAAGAGAAAGAGAAAGAGAAAGAGTGGGGAGAATAAAAGAATAATCGTCAGAGATTGGCTAATATTTTTTTTACACGAATTATGCAGTTTTCCTTTAATATTAATAGATATGTCAAGTGGTTACTTTTCAATTTTCTTTTTTCAAAGTTGTAAGTATTATCAAAAGATAGAGATAAAAGGATGTGTCCTTTCAAGGACATAGAAGTACAAAAAGATAATACCAAAAGATAAGATAGTATTTCATGAAACGGTAATATTAAAATATAATATAAAAAGATAATAGCAAAGTGATACAAATATAGAAAGGCAATATTTTTAAATTGCAAAAATACGAAAAAAAACAATGTTGAAAATGCATAATACAACAAAGTAAACGAAAAATAATATTGAAAAGGTGTAATACAAGAAAGTCAGTAATGAAGAAGTATAATACTAAGAAGGTATTAATATAAAAAATAATATTTAATAAAACGATATTATTAAAAGGATACAATATGAAAAGATAATCTTGAAGAGGTATAAAAGGTGAAACAACCATACGCATAATAATACGAAAAACAATGTTAAAAAGCATAATACAAAAAGCTACTAATGAAGAGGTATAAGATATCAAAAGCTTCAGAATTTATATTTTCTAGTTAGAAACTTGCAAAATGCATGAAAGTTATAGTACAAAAAGATATTTATATAATGCTTTTTTTGTGAAAAATTACAGTACTAAAATGTATGGATAAGAAAAGATGTAATATTTCATGAAATGTACCATCATAAAAATATTAAAAAGGTACAAATATAAATTAGTAAAAAAATAAATACCAATATGAAAAGGTATGAAAAAAAATGTTTATGAAATTATATATTGTAATAGAAGGTATTAATATGAAAGGATATAATGCTTCACAAAATGTAAAATTACATGAATATTAAAAAGGTACCAATATAAATTAGGAAAAAAATACTAATACCAAAGGTACGAAAATATATATATATATATATATACATAAAATAGATAGAAGGTATGGATATGAAAAAATATAATACTTCATGAAATGTAACATCACAAGAATATGAAAAGGTATCAATATGATTTAGGAAAGAAAATACTAATATGAAAAGCAAAAAAGCTTCTGATATTTTATAATACTAGTTAGTACCTACGCAATATGCAAATTTTTAAATAACATCTATAAATTATACAATAAATATTGTAATTTATATGACTATTAATAATAAATAAAATAATAAAATATTTTAAAAAGTTGTAATATTTTGAGTTATCAAAATAATAGTTGTGTAAAAGTTGCAACTTTAAAAAAAAGGATAAACTTAATGATTTTTTATGAAATATAATTATGATGTGAAAGGTAAATATCGAAAGGGAACAATAATATAAAATTTCCAAAATTACATATCATAATAAGATAAGATAAGATAAATAATACAGATCATTATAATAAATTATATCTATTACTATTAAAAGAAAACTAGAATATTCGTGTCAGATATTTTAAACCTAAGCTTTTAACGGTTATAAATCTATTAATCTATTCTATTAATATTAAATGAATACTGGTTTATTGGTGTAAAAAATAAATAAACCAAAGTATGATAGTTACTCTACTATTTTTCCTCTCTTATCTTTGCTTTCTTTTTTTATATTTTTATTTTCTCTAAAAATAACTATTCCTCTTTTTTTTTTTTTGTTTCGGCACATGCAATGTGGGTGATCTTTCTTATTTATATATATATATATATATACATTCATTTGACTCCAAAAATATTATCTTATACTTTAACAGTTAAAAACTTATTATCTATCTCCTTTCTTCCTTATTTTTCTCCATCCGTTTCCTTTTTCTTTGTCACCTTCCAATCCAATAACTGTCTATCTCTCTATATTCATTTCTTCCTTAATCACATTGTCTTTCTTACATCCCTGTACTGTAACTGAGTACATCCCTATCTCCTCCATTTTTTCCTCATCCATGCTTTCTTTCTTCTGCTTTCGGTAACTCCTATTAAGTATATTTAAAAGAAATTCTTTGATACCGTGAAATCTCATGCACAATGACAGCACAAATTTGAAACTTTGCACGAGTGAATTTATTCAATAATTTCATTTATAAATGCTTTTGCTTTTTTAATGCATGACCAACACATTGTGCTTCAATTTGCAATTGGAAGAAGAAGGCTTTGGTGCAACTTTTCCAAAAGTGGACATATATTTATTTGAAATGTAAGTTTTTATTATTTCTATTTTTCATCCTCGATAGTATAATTTTTAAAGTCCTCGGTAGTATAATTTTTAAAGTCTCTACCTTGACCTTCTAATGGCTTGAGTTACGAGAAAAACAATTGGGCAAATATGTTTATATTTATATTTTGTTCATTTTTTTTCCTTTTCTATTGATATTTAAAATAATGTAGGAGGCTGCCAGATAGTAAACTCAATTTTTTTTATTATTATTATCTTTAGTCATTTATAGTCTTTCATTAATTAGTTTGTTCATTGATTTGGAAATCTAAACAATTTTAGTGTTTCGATTGGAATAAAAATCAGAATTTAGAAATGACATATAACCAAAAAAGAAAAAGAAAAACATTAGAATTAAGATTTCGATTAAAAAAATCATGTGGAACCTTAAATTTTATGTTGAGATTTTTTATTTAATGATATGATCGTATTTTGTATGGAATTTTGGGTGCTTGAGTTTGGTGATAACAAGTGCTTGAATGCATCTAAATGCATTCAATATATTGATTTTTTCCTAAAAATTATAGATAGGTTCTATGTTTGGAAATCAAATTTAGACATTCATCTTTTGGAAAATTAGTAATCCCTCTTTAAAGAATGTAGCATAAAGGTCTTACAGAAAGAATTATGGATTTTGAAAGACAGGAGTGGAGAAGAGTAACAGAATGCTTTGCAAACTTCAGAGAGATTAGGATCTAACAGGATATGAGGAATATTAGGTGATTGAGAAAAAGTAAAATTTGGGCTTCTGAGTTTTTATTATTATCCTATATATATATATATTATATATTTGTTTTTTTATAATTTTTAATATGTAATTTTGTTTTAGATTTATTTTTAACCAGTGTTCCATTAAAAAACATTGTAACCAAATATATAATGAATGTTTCATAGTGTGTGTCCATGGGGATGCCATTTGTCTTTATTAATATTCTTGAGACTTTTAAAGTGATTTATAGTATACTCTTAGTGATTTTTTTCCCTTTTTAAGCATCATTTGTCAAATTACACAACAATGCATAGTCCTGGACATATTATAATAATATAATAGTTTAACGATAACATTATAATTAAACACGTTTGTATCATGGACAAATTATAAAATAAAATTAGATTATTGATGAAAAAAATAATAATAAAAAAAAAAGTTGGATTGAACATCTAATGTAGTGATTTATTATAATGATACAATGCCATGGGAATATGAAACTGACATGGGACATATAAGATGTGTGCTACTATATTGCTACGTAGTTCTTTACTAAAATATAAAATAATTTATTCTTATAATTTTTCTAATAATATTAAATGAATTTTGATTTATTGGTGCCAAAAAATATATACATATTAATCAAATTTATTTTCGTTTAATATTAATCTTTTCCATTTTAGTATTTATGTTTTCATTCTTATACATTAGTTGTGGATGCACCTCGATGCATATGTAACAATACTATATTTTTTCTTATGAACGTGTTTGATTAGTTTGGATAACAAAAA
The DNA here is from genome assembly GCA_024138025.1 of Combretum micranthum. Classification (NCBI taxonomy): domain Eukaryota; kingdom Viridiplantae; phylum Streptophyta; class Magnoliopsida; order Myrtales; family Combretaceae; genus Combretum; species Combretum micranthum. The sequence goes on along the minus strand of JAMXBD010000491.1, from coordinate 39,527 downwards.
TTTACTCAATTTAGGTTTGATCGTTTTGCATTGCTTAAATTATAGGATGTGTCTTTTGTCTTAAAATAAAAGAGAAAAAAAAATAAAGAAGATCTTTGATTTAAAAAATTTAGTTGTTATATTTTTTAATAAAGGAGTGCTTTCAAATATATAATTAGGAATTGACCAGACAATACTTTTAGTTCATTGGTGTGGGAATTGTGTCTTATCATTAAATGAGTTTAAACATGTAAATTATTGAATTCGATCATAACCATAAGGATTATTATTAGTAAGAAATATATCTTAGGTTTTTTTTTCTTTTGTGATCTATAGTTTAATTATATACAAATTTAACATTTTCTATTTGCTATAGTAAAAATTATACATCTATCCATTTATACCTTATCCAATTGTGTCAAAATAATCATTTTCCTTACAGTGCAGATTTTTAGAAGTAAGAAATTCTAACTAACAAGGATAATTCTTCATTTCAATAACTTCATATATCGTGGATTGTCTTATACAATTTTACTTATTTTTGCACACGCAAAATAAGGTGCACATTTGCTAGTATATTATAGTTATGTAATATATATATATATATATATATGAAGTGGTTACTTATCAAATCTCTCTTCTTTCAAAAGTATTATTGAAAGATAAGGATAAAGCGATGTGTTTATTTAAGAACATAGTAGCACAAAAAGGTAATACCAAAAATGTAGATAATATTTCATGAAATAGTAATATTAAAAAGGTACAATGTGAAAGGCAATAGTGAAGAAGTATGAAAAACTAAAGATACTAATGTAGAAAGATAATATATTATAAATTGCAATAATACAAAAAGAGAAAAAAAAACCATTGAAAGGATATAATACAAGAAAATAATAATAATGAAGAGGTATAATATTAAAAGTTACAGTAAAAAGTAATCATGAAGAGGTACAAAATATGAAAGATACCAATACATAATATTTCAAAACTGTAATAATACGAAAAAACAATATCAAAATGGTATAATACAAATAGGTATTAAGGAAGAGGTATCAGATAAAAAAAACTTAAAAATTATGCATTATAAATGAAATAGTTATGAGCCTCACGTAATACATAGATTAAAATTTTAAAAGTAACATTTAAAAAATACAAAATAAAGGTAATATTAAAGAGGTATGAAAGCAAGAAAAGTGATAAGATCTTCTACTATATATGCATATATATTTAGATAAACAATATGTAATGTGGGAGGTGCCGTAATACTTCAAGTTTTGAAAATGTAATGTGATATGTTAAGAGTTACATTATTTTAATTACATTACCCAAATAATGTTAATTTTTGTAAAACTTAAAAGTCACACTCTCATTTTAACTTAATCATTGAAAATGCATAAGTGATAAAAAGCTTTCCAAATTGAAAAAGTACCAAGGTCAAAAGAACTATGTCAAGAGTTATAAAAACTTAATAGTCGCAACCTTTTATTATAATTAAGGAAAATGCATAAGTAAAAAAAATCTTCCTATATTAAAAAATGTCTAAGTCAAATGATTAATTATTATAATAGACAAAAGACAACACTTATTATTTAAAGCACTTATTAGGAGAAAAGGAAATTAATGTTAATATTAAAAAATATTACAAAAATGCCACTACTCCTTCACTTCGCTATAATTACAATTCTATTACAGCCTTATTTCTTACGAATGGCTATTAGACGTTTAGTTCACTGAATAGCGATTCCATGATGAATCCTTATTACACAAAATATTGAATAACCATTCTTTATTCAAACCTATGAATATCAATTCAATGTTAGAACTATCTTTTTTTTTTTTTCAAAATACCACCATTCAAATAAAAAAATTAATAAAGAAAAATCCTATTACAGCTCTACTTCATTCTTTTATAAAAGAAATTTCATTACATCTTATTCAATCAGTGAAGTAAAAGGGTCATTACAGAGACGAGGTTGAAGGTGACGAGATTGAATCTGTCACCTTCAATCTCGTCTTTTTAGGAGACAAGGTTAGTGTAAAATACACTAACTTCATCTCCTGAAAAGATGAGGTCGGCCATTTATGACCTCGTCTCTTGAAGGGAGAGATTAACTTGCCTACTTCTAGGATTATTTTTCCATCTAGTGGATTTGTGTAAATTTTTTTTTTTTTGAAAAAATGGCTATTTTTTTCCTGAATCCCAATATAAATTATCAAGAAAGAGATTTACTAGGGAAAAAAATGCATAAGCAAAACTTAACGTCAAAAAGATTTTAAAAGGTATTGAAAACATCATAAACTAACTATTCATGGTAATGGGTTTTAATTTCAGTGGGTAATTAGTGCAGTGAAGGAGGTGACGATGCGTGTTTAAGGCTTTGTTAGGGCAGTGGGTCAATAGCAAGCAAAGGCCGTAAGTTATTTTCATCATGCAAGCAGCCAGTGATTTGGGATGGTTTGTCTGGTATGTATTCAGTATGTGAATGTAAGGACCCGAGCTCAACACCTATATAAAATAGATGGATTCGAGTCCCCAACCATATATAACATGCAGTATTATATGTAAGGTTGTTCTAAAAAAAGTGTTTGAAGAATTGTTTTTTTAAATTCCTTATAAGAACGAATTTGAGAACTATAGATTTTTTTTTAAACTTCTAAGAAAAACATATGTAAGGACCGATATCACCCCTATATTTAAAATAGGAGATAACGGTTCCCCAACCACATATAACCCCTAAGATTATATGTAAGGTTGCCTAGAGGAATTGTTTGAGTAATTGTTTATCTAATTCCATAAATATATTATACAATGGGAGACATAAAATCTTTTTTTTTTTTTAACCTTAAGCAAAGCAATACTACCACACATTTTGGCAAAGGAAACCACTCAACTTCTAATTAGCTAAATACACACACACACACACACACACACACACACATATATATATATATATACATATTACATCCAAAGGCTTTTTACAAGCCTTAATCAGAATCCTCAGAACACAACCCAACTAACACTATAATTACATTATCAACCAAAAAGAATCACATCTAATCTATTACATTCATAGGGGTCCATTGAGTTCATGGTCATCTCTAATCCTCCAACCCATCAAGAAAATCTTCAAAGTCGGTTCCGTACCCCATACTCGTATAGAACTCATCGGAATCATCACCTGAAATAGATAAAATATGAGCCAAAGGCCCGGTACACAAGTAACGAATACAAAATGCGAAGTGAATCACACATTCTTAGACTAAATGTACTACGCAACAATCACTTGTTCATTATTAAGTCTTTAGTTAGTAAGACAACACGGGAGTATTCAAACTCCGGACAACAAGGATCTAGTATTACGTCCGCCTCCCTAAGTGGTCCCTACTGTTCATACAGACTAGGCAGCCCCACCTTCCGGTATAGCCCGTAATACTAGGGGATCCTGAGTAACGCATCACGACGCTCAGGGGATTGATATGAGCAGCTCGGATACTCATATCTCCTAAACAATTCTATCCATTAACGAGAAAGTACCCTGCCCCAATCTGAGCAAGGTGCCGCTCTCCGAACCAGATTCAACGGCAAACAACGACAATCAACACTCATATATCAATAGGATTTTCTTAATTTAAAAGTAGTTTGATTTTGATGCCTATCCTAACAAAGAGACAGGCAAGTTACTGCGTACCTGAGATAGCTCGGGAGTTAACGGGGTTGACTGGGCGAGGATCTATTATTGTTTAATCAATATTAAATTCACACTTAACTTAAGCACTAATTAACTAGTATAAAATATAAATATATCAAAGAAATCCAAATAAATTAATACAAAGTCATAATAAAGCATTTAAGCATCCTATTATATCCTAGATCGCTTAACAAATATGTAATTGATCATATATTAAACTTCGAAAAATTTTAAAGAAAGTTTTAAAAATTCAAAAGCATAGGGAATACGCTGGCAGCCAAAGCCGGCGGCTTTGAGTCGGTATTCAATACTATGAAAATTAACACTGCCAACGCTGGCAGTGCTTAAGGGTTTGCCGACTGCCTTCTTTCTACGCCGGCGGCTTTGAGCCGGCGTAGAATCCAAATTCAAAATTTTTCAAAACGTCTAGAGAGGTGCAAGCCGTCCGCTTACCCAAATACGCTGGCAGCCTCTCATATACACCAGCGGCTTTGATTCCCAGTAGCCGGCGTACAATGTGAAAGGATGAACGCCGGCTGACTTTTCTAGCTAACGCCGGCTGACTTTTCTAGCTAAAGCCGGCAGCGTTCGATCGGCCTTAAGAAATTTGATTCTGTGGGCTTCCAACACTGCCTCTAGGCCGGCGGCGTAGAAACCCCAGATGCCGACGTACGTTCAAATTTTAACCTACGAAAATTTGTTTATTGATTTCCCCTGTTTTTACTACAACTTTGTTCATTTTTCAAAATTCTCCAAACTAAATTCAAACTTTCCAAAGCTTGTTATAGGATCAAACACTATCCTAAAACATGTATCCTACTTCTAAGCATCAAAACTCTAATCACACTTCCAATTCACAACTCATACTCAATCCTTCAATCTCCCATAACATTCATCCGCTATAACAACACTCCTATAAGATAGAAATTACCACTCCATTAATCACATAATCTCATCCAAACTCATCAATGTACCAATTCAATCCCACACCAATTATCACCTCAAAATATATATTCTAACATTTACAAACAATTCAATATAGAACATAAAATAAAAGATAGAGTTTGTATTAAACTCACATGATTGAATCTTGGCTTAGAATGATATTCAAATCTAAAGCTTGTAATAAGTCTTGGCTTAGGTTAAAGATTTTGGATGAGAAAGGAAGAAAGAAAGGAGAAAGAAAAGAAAATAAAAGAAATGAAAATTCGTATGAAAATAGGGCTGCCCAAAAAGAAATAAAAAACAAGTCTAAACAAAGTCAAATCTCATCCAAACTTAGCCATTAGGGGTATATTTGTCCTATAATTAATTTAGGCAAATTTCAAATGCATTTGGGTTGAATTTAAGCTTAAAAAGTGGGTCTAAAGTTTACAAAAATTCTGTCATAATCTAAGCAAATTCAAAAATAATTTGATTGGATTCTAAACATAACACATGCATATTAATTTGCAAAAGACATATTTATTCATTACACTACACACACATTTATACATATCCAACAATAATATTAATTTCATAATACTATTCACATAAAATAACACATTCACTAATTATATTAACTAAGCACACACACACACACACACACACACAACACACACACACACACACATATATATATATATATATATTTCACTCCAATAACACTTTAGTATGCAATTTAAGGAATTCATGGCTGTTTCAACATACATCATTATCATCACATATCATAAGAGATAAAACTTAAATATACATAAGTATATATATTACAAACAAAGGCTAATAAGCCTTAAACAAAAGATATAAAAGATAAACAAAGCTCCAACATTAATACATATTCTTCTAAAAGATAGTCTATCTTAATCTATTACAAAAAGGAATCCATGTAGTCCTTAGCTAACTTAATCTTCCAAACCATCAAGAAAATCTTCAAAATCAGTCTTATAACCCGTGCTAGCATGAAACTCATCATCTTGGGTTCCTGAAAAGATAAAATAATGAGCCAAAGGCCAATACACAAGTAATGAAAACAAAGGCTAGTGATGCACAAGCTTAATCTATATGCATATGCAACAATCAATAGGTTATTAGAAAGTCTTTAATTAATCAAACAACACTGGAGTATTCAAACTCCGAGCAACAGGGACTTTTGGGGACCTGAGTAACAACCTCGACGCTAAAGGGTTGATATAAGTTGTTTGGGGACTTATATCTCTTAGATGATATATCTGAAAACAAAAAATAGTCTCATCTAAGGTTTTCAGCTTTCTGGTCTTCACTTATCTTAGTCCATAAAATCACCCAATTCAAGTCTCAAAATCTCGAATTAAATCATGTTACTTCATCCTAAACTTAAGTAAATGTTATACGATATTAAAACCCCATCGACTACCCATCGTACTACTTATAAAAGTCATTGCATCATGACAAAGGTGGCATAAGCACCTAAAACTATTATGTCATTGCATCATGATAGGGTGCTCCCCAAACCGAATTCAAGTATAATAGACAACCAATTAAAACATAGTTTAAGTTTTCGTAAATTAGAGTAAATTTAATTATGCCTATCCTAGGTAAGAAACAAGCATGTTACTGCATATCTGTGATATTTTCAAACAAAGAAGGTGTAGCTAGTCCTGAAGGTGACAAATAATATGATAAAAGAGATTAAATTAATAAAAATTTAACACTAATTCAAAACAAGAACTCACACTTGCATAAAGTTCAATTCTAAACAAAGTTCGCATAAAACATAACATGTATTCTCACACATACGTAACTTAACGACATACAATAAGTTCATTTAAATCATGCTTGATTATATTAATTCATTAGCACAACATATCACTTTTGACTTATCTATCTTAATTTGGCTTAAAAAGATTCATTTCCTAAACAAACACACATTTAACAAGGAAACATAAGTTTTTAACCTCATTTGAAAATAGTGTCAGCTGAAAAAAAAAATTTAAGCATTGATACTTTTGAAATTGGTAAAAACTTAAAACATAAAAGTTGTAGATCTCTTTTCAAGATTTCCAACGCAACTTGAATCACCTCAATCGGAGATCGGATGAAAAAGTTACGGTTAAAATACGATTAGGTTGCGAAACAGGGAAAGGCTATACGACCCGTGTACATTGGTAGTGTATAAAATTTTGCTTCTGTGAAGTCACGAGTAAATATACACAATCTGTGTAGGGGTTAGTGTATATAAAAATTTGATTATGTGGAGTCACGAGTAAATATACACGACCCATGTAGGAGGTAGTGTATGTGGAAATTTGATTCTATGGAGTCACAAGTAAATATACATAATCCGTGTAGGGAGTAGTGTACAACTGGAAAATTTTTTAAATGTGATTCCCTTATTTTCATTTGAAAAAATGCAGTTTTTACACACTTTCAATCCTCTTCAAACATCTTTCCAACATCATACTTTAATATACATGTATTAACATCTATTTACATGCATAAACTTCATTCCAAACATCTCAAACATCATTTTAAACCAACTTTAAACATATCATCTCCTTCATCCATTCCAACTTATGTCAAAACTCTACTTAAACTTGTTATTACTACTTAACATATGTATCTACTATGAAAGTTACATTCCTGAAACATGTTTAAACTCCACTCAACATCACCAAACACCAATCATCACTCATCAAACACAATTCATACCCCAACTTCATTTAATCTACATACTTACAACATCACTATCCTACACTTTAATTATATAAACACTTTAAGTTACATATCTAACACACACTACAAGCTCTTTTAGTATGAAAATACTACTCCAACTACCAATAAGACATGAAAACCATTCTATCTCTTTTTTAGCATACAAACCATATCGTAATAAAAAGCACAACTTTAAGTATGCTTGAAACAAATGAACACACATACCTTAAGAGCTTTGCGTCTTGATTTTGTGGTTTATTGCAAGCTTTTAATGGTTTGCTTTGTAAAGTTGAAGGGGTTAGTGTTACATATCCATGGAAGAGCTTTTGGAGAAGATAAAATGAGGTTTTTGAGTTTGTAAAGGAGTGTATTTGATGTCTGAAATGTTTGGACAAAAATTACACTTTATGAGATGATATTTATCATCTTGGTTGACTTTTGGGACTGCTTATTTAAGGCTTTAAATGGGCTTGTATTTAGTAAATAAATGGGCTTATTTTGGGCATTAAATGTGTGTTTTTGGGCTTAGTTAATGTCTAAAAATTCTGCTATGTAGGAGAATTATTTATTTATTTATTTTTAGTATGTTTACTTGTATTAAGCTAGTTTATCACACTCTTAACTACACTCACAAATTTATAAACTCAATATTTAGTTATTCTAAGACATTTAGGTATTTTAACACATCAACATAACACATATATCATATATTAATATAAATCACATTCATCATATTTCAAAATCATACATAATTGGATTAACACAATTATAAAACATGACTTGGGAAAGTATGGCTATTTCAGTGAAGGTGATGGTGTTTGGTGAAGAGTTGAGATGAGATTAAGAGGTGAATGAGAGCTATACATATGTGTTTGGCCTACTTGGTTCGTGTAAGTTGATGGGACTTGGTAGTTGGTCGGTGCCTGATTTGGGATTGTCCTGTGTTCTAGCATGCATTTATGGAAGCTTCACAATGGAGTGTTCAATAGTGTGACCTCAATTGACTTACTAATCTAATTTTAACCACTTGAATTGTTGTGATCTCAAATAAAGTTATCACACGTTATGATCTTTAGGTATAATTCATCTTAAATACATATACAGAGAGTATAATTTTAATTTTCTTTCTCTGCCTCCTTTTAAACCCCTCATCCATTAACCTAGGAAAACACAATTTAATAAAGTTGGAATTTCTTTTAACTCTTCTTCCTCTTGTGGTCTTCTTTGACTTTATCATTTCTCTTGGTATGCTTTCTTCATATCCTTCGGCTCCTTTCTTCTTAATGTTGTACTTCATATGCTCCCTCTTTTCTTCAACAAATGATGCTAATGTAATTGCTTCCACTTTATTTCATCATGCGCCATTATAGACAAGGATTTCTATCACATATTTGTATGAATTCTTTTTTATAAAGGTATTGTCAATCTCATTCCAATAAATGAATTGTCATGATGATGAGTATATATAGATTAATTGGACATGGTTAATAGCATTGACTATTTTGCTAATGGATTTAGAAAGTATATGATTATGGACAAAAATTATGGGAATAATTGTGAAGAAATTAAATGTACATCTAATATTTTACTAACATATTTATAAAGTTTACATGATCATTGACAAAAATTTTGGAAACAAATGTGAAGAAAAGTCAAATTATTGAAAAGCCATGAAGTTTTTAACTAATTATTAGATTATACATAATTTTATTCCTTAGTTTAATATATTTAGGGCTAAAATTGTACTTAAAAAATGGAGTCCAATATCATGAAGTATTTGTTGAATAATATAGATATAGATATAGATAAATTGATAATAGATATTAAATAAGACGTTGATTGCTGAAAATTTTGTAGTTTTTAGGATTTGATTACTACATTTGACAGTTATAGTCATTTACTAAAGAAAGTTTAAGGCTTTCTAGGTGATTTTCTGAAAATTTATTATGCCTAAGAGTTTTTGATGTAGGATACCAAATGGACTACGTGTGGGGAATAGAAACTTTATCCCTATGTCTTTCTAATGGTAAAGGATTATGAGCTCTTTCTGTTAAATATATATTTTGTATCATAGTTAGCATTTTTTTTTTATGATTTAATACTGTTGCATCCTTTTTTCCTGAATCCATATGATATTTGCTTGCCATTATAGTATAGTATCATCAAATATGTAAAAGTAATCGTTTGTTACCAATGTTTTATAGAAATTTATTTTGGTTAGAGTTTTCATTCAATTGATATGCTAGAGTGAAAATGAGAAACACGGGTCAGATTCGATTTAGACAATAGGTTGTAATGAATTCTAAAAAGTTTCAAAAAATGTGTTAATTAAAACTGAGGCACCTAGTATCATCTGATTTCATGACACGTCTTTTATTTCCATGCTTTTGGATTTTGAGTTTAGCTAAGTGTTGTGGCAGCACTTGGACTAGTATTTCTATTCAGCTATCTGATGTTTGATTTCTTGCAGGTATGGCATGGTGAAAGACTCACCAATCTCAAATAGTTGCGTTCCTATTCACTTAAATCTTGTGGTAACTTAACTTTCCAAGCTCATTGTTTATGATGCATTCTAGTTTACTTATCTCCTAGATGATCATCTATCATGAATGTTCTATGTACATCACTGAACTTGGGATTGAGGGATTATACTACCAAGATTGTGTGTTTTTCCAATGATTTGCACATAATGGTCTCCCGGAAATGAGTTTTCAGTTGTTTCAAGTGCTCTTGTGAATAGGTACATTACTCCTTTTCATTGGTGCATGCTGCTTGTAGAGTTCCTAATCACCACTCCTTCTCTATGGATCTGCTTGTAAAGTCCCCTACCTTTGTGGTTTTGCTTTCTAGTGGGAATCATTTTTCTTTGATCTGGGAATATAAGGGATGCATCCAAAAGAATCAATCATTTCTATCTTAGGACTGAATTGAAAGTTTAAGAAAGCTGGTGATCCTTGAATAAGATCTGTGCTAGAAGTTTAAATTCACATGTATATTGCTAGATTATTTTTTAATACTATCCATCAAGTTTTGATGTAGTGGAGATTTTTTACCATAGCCATTGACAGTTGTGGTAGAACGCATTCATTCTTCCTTTTGCCGGCTCATGGAACTACTTTGAATCACTCTATTATGATTTGTTGTCTTCTATATATCTTTACTATTATTAGTCAAGGGGTATCAGGAAGCTTGTTAGGGAATTAAAAGCCTTTTTTTTTTTTAATCAATGGTGAAGCAAGTTTTAAACCACTGGTATTACCCTTTTTTGGTCCCATTCTTAGATTAATGAAGAGTCTACTTCAAATCCACATGTAACATATTCTTGCTTTGTGTTTACCTTCTTAAACTGGTTGTCGATTTGCTAAAGCATTCAAAGAGTGGTTTTAATGCTACTAATGCTGCTGTTGTAACTGTGTATTCATGTGGAGGAAATTTTATTGTTCAATATTGTGGCTTTTCTTGAATTTGTTGGCTATATATCTGCTCAGACATGAAAAGTGATAGCAATCTCAGTTTGGTTTCTTGTTTTAGGCAAGGCATGGGACTCGTGCTCCTACTGACAAACTAATGGAAGAGTTGAATACCCTGTCTGCTCGTCTCAAAGAACTTTTGAGTGATGCTGAGCAAAAGAAGGTGTCATTGGAGAGAGTTCCTGCCTGGTTGAGGGAATGGGAATCTCCTTGGAAAGGAAAAACAAAAGGTGGAGAATTAATTGTCAAGGGAGAAGAAGAATCGTATCAACTTGGAATTAGGATTCGAGAAAGATTTCCTAAATTGTTTAATGAAGAATACAATCCCGACGTCTACCAAGTGAAAGCAACCCAGGTGAGTTGTGAATTACTTGTTGAAAAATAATTGACAATACTTGTACTTTGGTGATTCTTTGATCGAGTCCCTTAAAAAGCTTTTAATTTCAAGACGTATTATTATTAATGCTAAGTGTGTTCAATTTTCCTTTCATCCTTTCTTTCATCTTATCTTCTTCTTTGATGCACAAATAATAGTGTCTTCATAGGTGTTCTTCTATCTTGCTTGATGCAGCGTAGGAGTGTATGGATTTATTACAAATTCGTTGATTCAAGGAATACCCAAAAGAATAATTTTCAAGTAACCGTTGATTACGAGTAATACCTGTTAAATGGCATCAAAGATTGATAAAACAATCGAAATTTGGAATCAAAGAGATTTTGCTTTGTATTGATGAAAATATAGATGTAAAAAACTGTCTTATAATGTGAAAAACGTAAAATATTAATAGGAGTTTGCAACCATAAGGCAAGAAACAAAACAAATAAAATAAAACTTAAAAAAAGAAATCACCAAATGAAGGCCGACTTATGTCTTAAAGGCCACCGATGTTGAACTGAAGGCCACCAGCGTTGAAACTTGTTGCACAAAAGCCGCCTGTGCTAGAACAAAAGTTGCCAGCATTGGTTCAAAAGCTACCATCATACTAGCAATAGTGTTGAACTTTCTGTCACTAGTTCCTCCTTTTCCTTCTTATGCCACTTTTCCCAATTAGTTATGTCCCATTCCTTCCACTGCATCATACTCTCTTGGTTAGACAAAATTCACCATCGAATTTTAATTGTATCACACAAGATTCATTTGAATTTAAGAGAATAAACTACCTAGAAGGGGCTTCATCTAATACTGTGGATGATGTCATGGTTGTGTGCAAATTCAACTAGATTTACCTTATGATCCCAACTTTTCACATGTACAACCACGAAGCTCCTTAACTCTTCCACAAGACGAATTCTACCATTCTCACGTGGCAAATCTGCACATGTCCTTCTTCACCCACAAAAGCCAACACAATATTAGAATCACAAATCTCCTCCCCGACTGTCCTAGGATTCATATATGAATTCCAAACTAGTAGATTCATCTTGTCATCTCTTAGTACAACTTTCTGTTCATCAGCATAAAAATAAAAAATTGGTTCACCAAGATTAATAGGCTCAAAATTTTCATCTTTTTCATCATCACCATAAATATCAAGATTGGCTTTTCATTAGCCTCAAAAATAGTCTCATCATAAATTGGTTCACCATTACTGCTTGCTCTAAAGACAACATCATATTCTTCTTCCCCAGTTTTTTCAACCAATAATGACTTTTCCTCTGCCTACAAATCATCATCGAATTCTAGGATTTTTGTGTTCATCCTTAATTCCCAACGACTATTAGTTTCCTTAACAAAAGAGAAGTCATTATCTGATTCCTTAAAATCTATCATATCAAAATTACACATCAAATCACGGTTAAGGTTTCTACCTTTATTCTGATTCAGTACAAATATTTCCATGCTCTCTGTAATATGATCCATTACCCCACTAAATCGGCATTCCATTGTACCAATCCATTCATCGATGATCTATTTAATCGATCGATTTAGGTCATCATGACCATAAGTTTCATCCATAGCGGCAAGATGTTGGTTTGGTTTTCTACAATGTGGTATCGTTACTCTGGGAGCGAACACGTCCCTGATACCAACTAACATAGTGTAGGAGCATATGGATTGATTACAAGTAATACAGATTAAATGGCATCAAAGATTGATAAAACAATTAAAATTTGGAATCAAAGAGACTCTACCCTACATTGAAGAAAATATAGATGTAAAAGACTATCTTACAATGTGAAAAACCTAAAATATTTATAAGAGTTTGCAACCTTAAGGCAAGAAACGAAACAAATAAAATAAAACTTAAAAAAAAAAAAGAAATCACCAAATGAAGGCCGGCTAAAGGTCGCCAGCTTATGTCTTGAAAGCCGCTAGTATTTAACTGATGATAGCCAACGTTGAAACTTGTTGCACGAAGGCCGCTTGTGCTGGAACAAAAATCGCCAACGTTGGTTCAAAAGCTGCCAGCGTACTAGTGACAGTATTGGATTTTCCATCGCTTGTTCCTCGTTTTCCTTCTCATGCTACTTTTCTCAATTAGTTATGTCCTATTCCTTCCACTGCATCACTTCTATTTTATGTTTTGGTCATTTTAGTGCTTTCTTAAAATTTTTTGATATCTTGCTAAACCGAGTATGATGAGACAGCTGTGGCAAGCTTGAAAGATCTTTATCTTTTCGCTTTGTTTGAGATATTTCATACTTTCAATGGACATAGGTAGTCATTTTATTTCTTGTATATTTTAATAAGGTTTCTAGGGCATCGGCAAGTGCAGTAGCTTTTTCCATGGGACTATTTGGTGGAAGAGGAACTCTTGGACCTGGGAAACAACGTGCCTTTTCTGTCATGAGTGAGAATCTTTCAAGTGACATATTGCTAAGGTTTTTTAAGTCTTGTGAAAACTACAAGGTACATACATTGTCTACAGGCTTTTTGCTTATTTTCTAATTTAAGTTTGCATTCTTATCTAAGTGTTTTATGTCATGGTTTTAACCTTTGTTGCTAAGAATGGAGGAAAATGTCCAAAAGTACAAGGCAACAGAGATCTCTATAAAAAATTGTGCAACTTGATGATGTTCTTACCATTGTTCACCTGGGTTTCAAAATTTTTAGCTACTCATTGGAGAGATATATTTCAGTAAGGAGATGTCTATGTGAAACAATGTCAATTTGGATTAAAATCTAATTCCATTTAACTTTTCTAGAATCATGTAAAGGTGAAGAACCATATGTATGTGATACTAGGTGAAATTGATGAGGCAGAAAGCTCCTTTTGCTTAATGATTAGAAGAGGCAAAATCCTAAGATGGTCTGTAAACAACTTTTCAAAACGATTAAACTAACATACAGTATGAAAAATATCCATACAAGCAATGCAAGAAATAATGAATGGCTTAAGAGTAGAACCATTTATAGGCTGTAACTTTTAATGTAGTTGTACATATCATCAACTAATAATTGACTGAGCTCACACTACATAAACAATGGAAGAGTTTTGAGCTAGACAGACACACTTCTGGCTTGTTCATAGATTTAGCATATTTTTAAAATATATTTATCCAGTAAAAGTTTTTGCTATTACTCGAATCTTTTTGTTGCTCATAACTGAGATATCAAAACCATCTTCAATGTCGTTTCATGATTGCGGTTGAAAGCTAACTTCTTAGTTATATGAAGGTCTCTCTTGTTATATTAAAAACTATATATTTATTTTTTCTAATAGAATCAAATAATGCAAGCTGCATTTGTGTTATGCGATTACTTAGTATGGGATTAGGAGCATTTACAAGGGTTTTAATATAGCGAAAGTAGTCGACATGGCGAGTTTTTTTTTTTTTTTTACAATCAAACAAACAAATGCATTCATAAAATTACCCATTATCGGGAATAATACAAGTTAAATCAGTACGACTAGACAAATCACGAGCGAGTGGCTTTGAAGGAACGATGGGGTAGAGATCCACCAATCAAATGGACACATCCTTCTCCTAAAGTCAGTATCTACTTAATTAGCAACACTATTTGCATTTCTTCTTAAAAATACAAAGGAAACATTGAAATTCGGCAAGGAATTTAAGAGGGAAAGACCTTCTTCAAAATAAGGTAAGGAGGTCCAATGAAGACCATCTTGGTGTCCTTTGAAGGCTAGGATCACCTGCTTGCAGCAGCTTTAGAACAGATGGTTGGCCAAAAATTCTTCTTTGCCAAGTCAATCCCAAGGTTCAAGGCAGTAATTTCACTGGCCTCAACTGAAGGGTATAAATCCAAAATCGAGGCTCCTCCTATTAACCGTCCAACATGATTTCTGACCACAACAGCAGCCCCTCCCATTTCATTTGGCCCAATCCAAGGCCCATCTGAATTTATCCGAATAGAAAGGCCCCCATTGCAAGCAAGCCCATGGTTATCATGTGAAGCTGATTGCCCACCTATACCAGTGGGCATATGATCCTCCTGCACCGAGGGTAAAGAAAGGATGTGGTTCACCAAGCAACTCTCAGAAATGTTGCGTTCCGTCTTAGGTCCACCTCTCTCCTCTATACTTGTAGCAACCAAATTAACGTAAGGTGCAACAAATGCTTCAATTCCTGGATCATTCGATGAAGCTGTTTTAACCTCTAAAAATGCTCGAGGTAATTCTTCTCCTTTAGTTGGGCAATAATACTGTAGATTGTATTCTTAGGGTTTGGCATTCTGTGATTGAAAATGGCGTCACATCTTTCCTTCCAAATTCCCCAAGCCACTTCACCAATTTCTATTCCTTTTCGATGATGCTCCCCCTTCGGCAGTTTACACTTTCCCACTAGGTTGTCCGACCATACAACGAAGGAAGAGATTTGTTGTTTTTCAACCCGTATACCTAACAACCCAAACCAAACACATGTAACCCAATTACAACATAAAATGGCATGTTGTGATGATTCCACTTCATTGCAGAAATGGCATGTCGGAGAATTGGTAGCTTGGCGTTGTTGGAGATTTTGCATAACTAGGATTGCGTTTGACATCACACGCCAAAGGAAATGCCTAATTTTCGATAAGAATCTGTTGTTCTAGATTTGCTTCCAAATATGCTTTGGAACTTGATTGGATGATGATGGCTTGTTTTGATTAATCATCTTCCTTTTCTCATGCAGTAGATGATACACGAATTTTATAGTGCACTCGCTTCGTCGGTCAAAAGGCTACACTAGTCGATCCTGAGCATTCAATCTTAAGATAGGCATGCTTTTGATGGCCCTGAGCTCGAAATCTGAAAGTAAGTGTTGAATACTCTTCACTTTCCATTCCAATGATTCTATATCCATGATATCACAGACCCTCAAACTAGGTTCTCTACTACTTCCTTGAGACAAGCATTTATTTTGTAGAAGATATATCTACCTATCTAACCCGACCATGGCCTTGTCTCCTTTGACAACTATCTAATTTGTATTCCTATAAAGGAAATCCTTCCCTTCTATTAT
Source organism: Combretum micranthum (assembly GCA_024138025.1). Lineage (NCBI taxonomy): Eukaryota > Viridiplantae > Streptophyta > Magnoliopsida > Myrtales > Combretaceae > Combretum > Combretum micranthum. Next base: position 23,311 of record JAMXBD010000491.1, on the reverse strand, counting down.
GCTACTCCAGCCCCAAGACACTCTACTGCCCTTGCCTGCCTCCTTAAAGGAGCAATTAGGATAGTAGGTTCCTTTAAGGTACCAAACCCATATGGCTTGTGGATTTTGATGTACCCTCTAAGCTAATTTAGTCAGTAGACTTAAATTGAAGAGGTGTAGATCTCTAAACCCCATTCCACCTCCTTCCTTAGCTTTAGATAAGCACTCCTTACTGACCCAATGAATCTTACCTTCTCTTTGCTGTTGACCCCACCAGAAGTTAGTAATATGGGAATTTACTTGTTGACACCATTTGAAGGGAAACTTGAAAATGCCCATTGAGTAAATAGGTATAGCATAGGCAATTGACTTGATTAGCATTTCACGGCCCGCCTCATTTAGAAGCTTTTGTTTCCAACCCTGAGTCTTCCTTAGCACTTTCTCTTTAACAAAGTATAAGGCATCACACTTGGATCTACCCCAAAGAGTAGGTAAACCTAAGTAAAAACGAGGATCTTCAGCGCTAGATATGTTTAGTCCTCTTCTCACCTTAGTCTTCCATTCATTTGAGAGTTTTTACTAAAGAAAACTGATGACTTAGAGTAATTGATTGCTTGACTAGAGGCCTTGCAATAGTCTAGTAGAATCCTCTTCATGGTTTACAACCCCCTATTACTTGCTTCCAGAAAAAACAGAGAATCGTCTGCAAATAAGAGATGGTTAGATCAAGACTTGAAGGTTTGACTCTAATGCCTTTGAGAAGACCATTACTAGTTGCTATAGATAAACCTTTCGAGAGGACATCAGCAATTAGAACAAACAAATATGAGGATAGTGGATCCCCTTATCTGATACCTCTAGAAGGATCCACAAAACCTACCAACTTTCCATTAACAATAATATCGAAAGATAAACTGGTCACATAAGTCATAATCCACCTAACAAGAGGTCGTCCAAAGCCCATTTTGACCATAACGGCTTCTGAAAAATCCCATTCAATACGATCGTAACGCTTGCTCATGTCTATCTTGATAGCACAAAAGTGTTTTTTCCCTTTTGTTTTATTTTTTGGAAAATGAAAGATCTCATGTGCTACGATAATATTATCTTGGATCATCCGCCTCAGAACAAAAGCACTTTGATTTTCCGAAATGATTTTATCAAAGAATAACTTTAATGTATTAGCCAAAATATTTTAAATGATTTTATAAAGGTTATTACAAAGGCTAATGGGGCGATAATCAAATACAAAAGAAGGAAATTGGACTTTTGGAATCAAAATTAGGTCAGTGTGATTTAGAGACAGAGGGAAAGTACCTGAAACAAAGAAATTTTGAACCACTGCTATCACCAATGGACCGATAGAACTCCAATAAAATTGATAGAAGATACCCGGGAAACCATTCGAACCTAGGGCTTTAAGGGCGTTTAATTGAAACATAGCTTCTTTAATTTCCTCTTTAGAAACCGGTGTACAAAACAATAGGTTCATATCATCCATCACAACAGAATCAATCTAATTTAAGCACTCCCTCCAGTTCCGGTTACCTTCAGTTCGAAACAAGAGATGAAAATAATCAATGAAAGTTTGACCAATTTCCTTTTCATTCTCGAGATACACCCCATCACCCCTATTCATATGGCAATATGAGTTGCTCTGTTTTGGGAACTAACTTATTCCTAATAGCCTTTGAGAGTGTTGATATGGCTCTGAAAGTTCTCAACAATGGTCCTTGAGCAGTGATGGGGAATCTGATGGTGTTAGAACTTTGGGAAAGTGATAAAAGGATTGAGGATATAGATTTATGCTTACTGCTAACCTGGGTTCAAATCCATGGTGTACAATTAAATCACATGTCTGGGGTGAATGCAAATAGGCTGGGATCCCTTGTGGGCATGGTTGTGGAGGTGGAACCTCTGAAATCTGATACTGGTTTATGCCGTGGTTTTCTGAGAGTGAAGATCAAGATTGATATTCAAAAGCCTTTGAAGCCAGGTGCTTGGGTAAATATGAAAGATGGTACTAAATATTGGGCTTCCTTTAAATATGAACGTCTTGCAGATTTCTGTTTTGTGTGTGGAAGACTTGGCCATTTTGCTAAAGAGTGCTCTTATCTTAAAGATGGGAAAGCCAATTTTAGCAATGCCTTAAAAGTTAGACCAATTTAGAATAAGAATGCTGCCCCCCTATGCTTCTTTGGATGCCAATAGGCTGGAAAGCAACGTGGACAAAGAAAATTGGGTTCCAACATCTAATAGTAACTCCTCCAATAAGGGTCTGAAATCTCCTTACACCCCCTGCCTGAACATCAGCTAAATCCACCACTAATCCTTCCCTATTTAGTCATCGTTAGCCCCTTCCTTTGCTTCAGCCACAAATATTTCTTTAGACAAAACTTCAAACTCAATCTTCTTTCCAACCAATAACCCCTTCTAATTTAGTCTCTCCTCCTTTAATCTCCCCCAGATTTAATTTATCCATCCATCAACTACCTTCTATGCCCAAATTTCCTTTGAACTATCCATCTCCCTCTAACCCTCCTTGTTTATTACCTTCCAACCAAGCCATGGCTGTGAATCTCACAAAAATGTACCCCAAGTTTTATCTTCCCCTCAACTTTGGACCCTCATAAAGCTGAAATCCAAAGCCTATCTCCTCTCTCGCTAATGTTCTCGTAGGTGATAGTAGCTCTTTACCCAGTGTGGATAATAAGCAGGAAAAGAAGGATTCCTTTGAGTTGGAGGGGAGCAGTGGTCAGGTAGCGGAGGGGCATGAAGCGTTGTACCTATTAGATGAAGCAAAGAATGCTCGCCTATCTTCTATGAATCTGAGATCCACTAGACCAAAAGAGTAGTGCCTTGTGAGTTTCCCCTCTGAAGATGAATTAGAGCCTGAGAAGCTAAATGATACAGAGAATCCACCTAAAGAATCAAAAGAAGCCTCATTGTCTTTGGTTCCTGCCTTCAAGGGAATGAACTTGAAAAGGCAAAAAGAGTTTGAAGAAATCAAGATGGATAAGAAAGCTAAGTTCTCTGTTGAGGAGAGGAGATCCTCGAGACTCAAACTGTTTGTAAGGTAACAAGACATAAAGGTCTTCAAAAGAAAAATCTCCGAAAAAAAAAAGAAAGTTGTGAAAAAAGCTGTGTTTAAGTTAGGGTTGTTTGATGTTCCTATAGGTGATTTAACTATATGTGGCGGTGGTGGCTAGCCCTCAATAGCCACACGGGAGCCATGATATACTTATCTTGGAATTGTCAAGGTTTTGGATCTTCCTTAAAAATTTGACATCTTAAAGATCTTATAAATAAGCACAACCTTTGTGCAATTTTCCTAAAGGAAACCAAAAATAAATGCAGCAAGTTGGAGAAGATTCAGAATCGGCTTAGGTATCCAGGCTCTTAATATGTTACCCTTCTTAGAATCAGTAGGGGCCTATCCCTCTGGTGGAATGGAGATGTTAATATCAAAGTTATTGATAGTTGTCGTTGGTATATTCACAGTGAAATTCTGTGGAATGATTGGTCTAGTGCTGGTTTCTTTACCTGGATCTATGCTCCTATGTCTTTTAAGAAAAGACTTGAGTTGTGGAATCAGATGGTTCATCTTTCAAAGATTGTGGCAGGACCTTGGTTGTGTATCGGTGACTATAATGAAATAACAAACGAGGATGAAAAGGTTGGAGGCCGACCAAAGGAGAAAAGATAGATGATTGCTTTTAATAACATGATTTCGGAGGCTCTGTTGTATGATCTGGGATGCATTGGTCCATCTTTTACATGGTCTAATAATAGAAATGAGGGGACCCTTCTTAATGAGAGATTGGATAGAGCTCTTGTCTCATCCGCTTAGATGGATTCTTATCCAAAGACACAGGTCTTGAATGAGCCCTCTATAGGCTCTGATCATGCTGCTATCATTGTAAATACCCTTTATGTTGATGGAAAAGCAAAGTGGAGATTTCGTTTTGAGAATCTATGGAGAACATCAACAGGGGGTGGTCATATAGTGACAAAGGTCTGGGAGGAAATCAGCACAAATAGAAATCTAGAAGATATGATAAAAAGCTTGGTTGAATGTAGCAAAAGATTGACAAAGTAGAGTAGAGAAACCTTCCCTAACAACCACAGACCGATAAAAGAGTTAAAGAATAAGCTAGGAAAGTTACAAAATGACCCTAGTGAGCTTAATCTAGAAGAGGAAGAGTTTATCCAAACCCAACTAGATGATCTATGGGGACAGAAAGAAATGTTTTGGCTCTAGAGATCCTATATTAATTGGCTTCTATATGATGATAGAAACACCCCTTTTTTCCATCACTCCACCCTAAGCTGAAGACATGGCGAGTTGAGCATTTGTTGAAATGGAGATAAAAAGGATCTCTCTCTTCCCTTTTTTTCCCTTCCTTTTTTGGGTGCTATAAATGTTGACCAAATGTCTAGAGCAGTATGGCGAGAATAAAATCTATAACGGGATTGAATTTGTGTACTTATACCCTTGACTTGCAAAAATTATGATTATACAACATCCTCTGATATGATTGCTACTTGTAGTGCAGTCATACAAGAAAAAGGCAAAGCCTATTGTTGACCAAAAGAAGGAACCTATTCTTAATGAAACTACCCAGGCAATAAGCAATCGATTGAACCTAAATTTTTCAAGACAGGACACCTCTTCTCTCTGGCTTCTGTGTAAACAGGTGATAAGTTCTTCAAGTGCTTTCCTTCTGATAATTTGTCTTGTACGAATACCCATTAATTTTGGGCTGACGAAGAATTAGGTTTATATGCTTCTAAGAAATCTATAAATTTTGGTTCGCAGGAAGCTTCATTATTGGATATAACAAACCAATCATGTGCTCTTTTTACTCCTGATGAGGTACATTAGCTTATACCGATTTATCCTATGGGTTCTCTAGCCAGCTAATTCAATAACATGCTTTGATAAGCTTTGAATGCAAAGACATGTGCCTTAACTACATCGATGTAAGGCAAAACTTATTAAAGACAAGTCCTACAAAGCAACGAATGAGCAAGATGGGATTTTGAGCTTGTTAGGAACCTGAATCAGCTGTGAGACTGGCATTCATTGATCCTCCAGATACTTCACCTGCATGAATATTTCCATTATCATGCATATTTTGGAAGGAAATTATTGGAAATGCCTTACAAAAGGATAGATAGAAGTAGAGCTTGAGATATCAATTTGTAGAGATACGAAAAGAGGCATATTCTTGCCTTTTATGTGGTTATGTATCGCTCACTAATTTTATTTTAAATAATAATTCGAAGCTCTTATTTTCAGTTCTTAGTGCCTTTCTTGTGTTGATAATATGCTAACAAATCTTATCTCATATGTTAAGATTGCTTTGCTGGAGTGGACAGATGATTTAGAGAGTTTCATATTGAAGGGTTATGGCAACGCACTAAATTATCAAATGGGTGTGCCCCTGTTGAAAGATATTTTCTACTCCATGGATCAAGCTAAAAGGGCTCATGAAGGTAAAAATGTCCTGCTCAGCTCTTTTAACTGGGCTTGCTATTTTCTTCTCTATTTTCCATTGTTATAGTAATCTTGGATGGACTAGGCTTCATTTCATAAGCTGAAGACATTGTACCGGAGAATGCACAAGTTCCAGCTGTGTTGGGTATTTTTTGAAGTTCAGGACAGTTGAATTTCACTATATTGAAGTACAATATTTCAGGAAAGAAATTTGCTGCTTCCTTGATTTATTTAGGTAGTGGCATCAAAAGCGTAATGGAAGTTTTTGTCCTTGGTACTCACTATAGCTGTAATTTGTTCAGAAATTCTTAATTTTTATATTTTTTTTCCTTGTTATCTGTTTCTATGGTTGCTGAGTGAGTCAACAAGGGGATGTGAATGTGCCTTTACGTATCAGCATCTGGAACATCAATGCAGAATTTTCTTGGCATCGATTCCCTTCAAGATTCCCACATTTTCTGATATTCATAGGCTATGTAATACTTGCAATTTCTCTCTCAGATTCAAGCTGCTTACTTGAATGAGGAATGCATGCCCTAAAGTAAAAACCGTGCTAGTTTTTCTTCTTCCATGAGCATTTGCTTTCCTACATAATAATTGTCTGTCTCCTTGATTCCTTTTTATGTCTTGTAGGTAATCATCCTCCAGGGAGTTATGAAAAAGCAAGACTTCGCTTCGCTCATGCAGAAACATTGATTCCTTTTGCATGTCTCCTTGGTCTTTTTCTTAACAGTTCTGGTGAGATATTTATAGATCCTTCATCTTTGTAACTAAGATAAGTGGTATTTATTAGCAAAGTTATTCAAAATTGAAATTATATTGATGGGTGACCTTTTTTTGACTCTTAATTCACTCATTAAACATAAAGCATATTCAAATTATTTCCCCTTTTTTCAGAGTTCGAACTCATGCAGAAGGGAAAACCTCTGAACTTTTCTCCGGAGCCACCTCATAGCAGAAGTTGGAGGGGCAGCGTTGTAGCACCTTTTGGTGGCAATAACATGCTGGTACTTTATCATTGTGATGGTGACGCTTCAAGCAAGTACTATGTCCAAGTGTTGCACAATGAAGATGCTGTTAGTTTGCCTGTGAGTTGTTGATTGCTTATTTTGGATCCTCTTTTTCTGATCATTAGTTATCTACTCCTATGCTAATGAATATTTCCTGATGAACTTTCAAGACTATGTTCTGTTAGCTGTGGTAGAAACTTGACCCGGCTGGGTTCTCAATTTCCATTGTAGTTGTTGGAAATGAAATTTTTTTTCAAAGTTTTGATTGCTGTTTCTTTATTTGATACAAGTACTCTGTTTCATACTTCTTCATACTAATTGGCATTTCCCTTTTGGGGCTGTTTTACAGGATTGTAATGGAAAGGATTTCTGTCCTTTTGACGTTTTCAAGGTATATTCTACATGTGATGTTGAAAAGATTCCTTGATTGGGTTTTATTAGTATACTTAGAGTGAAGAAAGCTTTTAGAAGCTCATAGAGAATAAGCCCTCCCACACGTACACCCTCGCTGTCAAATCTGATTATTGTTCTTCTAATTTAGCTTGCATAAAAAAAGTACTTAATTTGATGCCTCTTTTTAAGTTTAAGTGAGTCGGCTTGGGAATTTAAATTGAAACTCAAACTTAGCTTGTTAAATAAACAAGCTTGAAATCAAGCTTAAGCTTGGATTGTTTAATAATCCATCCCCTGAGCTCGTGCTGATCCAGATCCAGTTGCTTGCAATTATGTTGGCTCATTTATTGACCCACTGTAAAATGCTCTGCATTCTCATCTGGTTTACACACTACAATCCCTTTTTTTTTTTTTTTTTGTTTAAGATTTAGAAAAATGTAGAAAGATTAAAAAATTGAGGAGAAGATATTTCTAAAAGGAGGCATCCATCAATATGATAAATAACATCCTGTGTTCGTATTTTGGTTGTGTAAATACTGATTAGATAAAGGTTGCCATCTGATTTGTTAGTTAGTTGTTAGAAGTGTGTTTAGTCTTTCCTTTGTTGCATTTTCTTGCAGGAAAAGATAGTTGATCCACATTCAAAGCATGATTATGATGCTATATGCAAGGTGAAGCATGTAGAGCAAGCATCACTGATCAACAAGTTTTTGAGATGGCTCCGTCTACTCTTCTCACCAGGAAGTAATGACAATACAACAGAAATCCGAAAGGGGGAATTGTAGAATCTTTAGAAATAGGTGAACTAGGTACAAATCCCCCTTATACGCGGTTTAATTATTTTAAAAATAGAGTAATATTATTAATAAAAATATAATACAATATAAAAATTCGAAAGGCATTTTCGGTGGCAGCATCACCTTAATTGCAAAGAAAGTTAAAGTTAGGGTAGAAAAAAATAAGAAAAGTTCTATAGGTCATCGTGGTTTCCATAAAGAGAATAAAATGTTATAGAAATCATGTGTATTTTATTAGAAAATATAGTATTAATATGTAATCTTTTGGTCTTATGTATGATATATATTTAATCATCTATAATACATCTATTTATTATAATATATAGTTGAAGGCGTTTTGTATTTAAACTTGCTTTTCACAATAAAATAAAATGCATTTTTAAGTGAAGGCAAAGGTAAATAATATTCAAAGGATGGCAATCATATTATTATAGGCTTGAATTACCATTTCATACATCCATGAATTCCTTTTTAATATAACACCATTTTGCAACAATTTTTCTTATGTACTATTTGTTTATCTTTCTCTTTATTGTTATATTTCTCATATTGAAAATTAAAAATATATATAATTTTTTTATTCTTTTCAAAATGAGATTATACGCACAAAATAAGGCCAATTGAAAGCATTTTAATACATATATTTGTATTATTCCCTTTTTTTTTCATGACTATGAGGAAAATAAGTTTTTACTATTTAAACACATTCAACATGGAAGACGAAAGATATATGTTTATAAGCCCATTCTAATTATATAAACACACTTGTCTTCTACATTTGACCAGTACCAACATTATGTTATTAAAAATAAAAATAAAATAATAAAAAAGAACAATTAGAAGAAACAACATTAGTTTTACATTCTAATAGATTATTCAAAGAAAGATAGTCCAACTACATTATTTCCATGGCTTATAATAATTGGAAATCATGCAAGTAATGATGTAAGTTTCAAAAAAGAAAAAAAAAAGTTCTATTAGATAGGACTTATTAGCGGAATAGTCATTTTCAATAATTGATAATGTTTCTTTATGGATTTTAAACATCTCCATTTGGTATTGACAAAATGAAATTTGCTCTTATCTTCAATTTCATCCTTACAAGCCTTGTATAAATAGATGAAATTGTATAACTTTTTTATCAGCAAAAAAATTGTGTGATACTGTTTCTTTATGGATTCTAAACATCTTCATTTGTTATCGACAAAATGAAATTTGCTTTTATCTTCAACTTCATCCTTACAAGCCTTGTATAAATGGATGAAATTGTATGACTTTTTTATAAGCAAAAAATTGCGAGTAATATATAATAAAAAAAGGTTAAACTTTATTCAAAACACAAAGAAATAAGATCTGCACAAACTGCACTTACAAAGAAAGCAAATTTTGATTTGCATTTTGAAGCAATATTTTAAACTTAATTTGCACATCATGGAAAAAGATAAAAGATAAACCTTAATTATAATATGAATGGTATTGATTCAAAATCATGGAATTTATTGTAATAAGAGAGACATAAAAGTAAATCTTTAATGATCGATATAAAATAAGAAAATTAACAAAAATATATTTATATATATTTTATATGGAAAAATTAAAAGATAAAATCTAGTTTTGCCACCCCTCATATAGGGTAAATGTGTCTCTGGTTAACATAGGTGTTATACATAAATACTACCTTTAAGTTAGTGTTTATCGTAATCATTACCAATCAATTTTAGATTTTGAAATCGTTAATTAGATTTTGAAAACAATTGTGATCACAGTGAAAGGAATAATTTGTATTAGATTTTAAGAGGGTACTCACATATGTACCCCATACATATATAGACTAGTTCACAAAACCATAGTATCAAGAATCCAAAGTACCAACATTAAAGTATAATCTAGTAGCTGAAAGGGTAATATAATTCATGGGCTCAATACAGACCCTTAAATAAAAGGGGGAAAATACTAGTTTTTAAAGATAAACAATTTTCATTAGGTATATAAACAATCCAATGATCCTAACCAATCTACTTGTCAACAAGTTCATACAAATCCATCACGTACTTGAGATGAACATAAGCATCAAGTCAAAGTCATCATTACCTGAAAAGGAAATAGTTATGACAGTAATAGAAACACACACAATATGGTCATGCACACGTAGTCCAAATGCAATTGCATCAACTAACATTTTGTATCATTAGTTTAGTGTGACAAATGAAATAAAGAAGCACACACACTCTGGCAACATGTTGAGAATTCGGGGTCCCGAGTAGCAACAACTGTTCAAGGGTTTGATAAATGCAAGATGAATACATTTATCTCCTATTGTTACATAAGTAACAGCCTCGTTTAAGGGTTATATCTATTACACATTTTTACCTATTTTAGTTCATTATACTATCCAATTTAATAAAACCCACGACCTTAAACTATTGCAACTTCTCACCAAGTTAGGATAATTTTGTCATGCTACCGTTTTTCTTATTAGTTATCTGTCAAGCCATCTTCAATGGCCTAAACTCCTTATATCGTGCTGGTATCGCGTACCAAGGTTGTTGCCCCTCTAACCAAGTCTAAGAAACGAACACTCACAATCAATCACTTAATTATTTATTAATCGTCTTTAAGTAATAATTTGTTTCAAGATGTCTATCCTAATCAAGCAACATGTAAGTCATTACATACTTAATATCAAATATGAAATTTGCAAATAATCTAGGCTGAGAGGTAAACAAATATCTGTTCAACAAAGATTGTTCATATAAGTATCGAGTATATAACTTAATTATCAAATTCATATTAATTATTGAATTATTTATTAAGGTAAGGTCATATATGTACACACACACACAACACAAGAACCTTAATTAATATCTTGAGTTGAATTCTTTTAAGATAATGCGCTTAATTAGTTTTGGATTAAGCCCATAGGATAAGGATATTAAAACTCTTATTTTGGAGTATTGGGCATTTAGGGATCCTAAATTAAGGCCAATAAGAACATTAATCTTATATGTTATTTAAGGTAATGAGCTTTGAAGAAATTATAGTAGAGCCCATTAAAGAATATAATTTATAATTTAGGTAGATTTGGGCTTAAATATTGAAATTATATCCAATTAGAGCAAAATTAGATATTGGACCTAAGAATTGGATATAAGCTCAAAAGAATTGGATTTTATCTTTAATTAGGCTATTAGGCATTGTAGATCCTAAATTGGCAAATAATTGTTTTTTTAGGCTTTTAGGCTCAAAAAAGTGAATTTAAACCCAATAGGTATTTTAGGACCTAGAAATGAGTAATAAACTTAAATAATTGAGATTAAGCCCAATTAGAATAGTTATGAGTTATTAACCTATAGTTTAAAATACTAAACAAAAATAACCTACAATTTTAAATACTATAACAAAAATAACCAGTGAATTATCAACATTTAACCCTCGATGGAAAAATAATTGGAATTGAGGCTCGCATTAAAAAATGGATACATTTATTTTATTATGATCTCATGATAAAATATTTATTTAGTTTAATTTTTAGCAATAAGACTAATTACTTATATAAAGCCATTCATTATTCAATTATCTAGTATATGGCGATCATGTTATGCTTTAAGAAAAAAAAATAAACAATCGTCTCAAATATTTAATTTCATCATCCTTTTGCATAGATTAGTTTTCTTTTACCATTGAATCATTGTATCAATTTAATGCGAATTTATTAGTGAAAATCTCAAGGAACTCTATATTCGCACAACAAACATAGGATCATCTAGCACGTTGTTGACTGAATTACCGAACAAATATAGATTCCACATTTAACATTGGATGTCTTCACAAAGAAGAACACTTTCAAGAGGCACTCAACTAACAAAAATACATCGTCTAGCCCATTCACTTGCATTTGGTAATTCACTATATACATTTTATCGATATATTGCTGTTGGAAAAAATATGTATGTATATAAGATTTAAAGGTTTAATGCTTTATTTATTATCTATTGTACATTAAGTTATCTTCATCCTAGTACTATAGATAGTCAACAACATGCAACCCTATAAACATCACGGTTTATACAACTTGGATACAATAATTAATAAGTATATAATGTAAAAAAAGTCGCAGCGATCACTCCTGATTTTTTGTGATTTAAATATTAAAAATTATGAATAGATTAATTGTTGTTTAAGAGTTAAAATAGTTGTCGATAAAATTTTAAAATATAAATTTATGTAACTTTTCACAATCAATGATCGATAATAATTCAACGAACTAATGAGGTAATTATAAGGATTCTAGTAAATTTAAGAGAACTAATATCAAAACTAGTAATTTGTAAATCAGAAAATTTTTGTAATTTATAAATTACAATTAAAGATAGTAACTTGTAAATATAGTATTCTTATTAATTTTAAAACTTAATAGATGATAAATAATTGCAATACTCCTAAAAAATAAGATGGTAAATTCGATGTATACGTAAAAGACGAAAATGAGATATCTTAATTACAATATTAACAAGATAATGGTACTAATAAAAGTTATAAAATATCACATCTCTGATAATTAAATGAATATGAGTACCGTATGTTTCATATGCACGTTGTCATAAGAATGGAAAAGCGAACTTGCAATGTTCATTTCTTGAGTTATCGTGTTGTGTGAGTTAGTGTCGTGTTGTCATGTGGCATTTGAGAAAAGAGTCAAGTTGAGTCGCTTGTCGTTTGTTACCCTTATCAAGTCCAAGTCTTTTCAGATCGAGTAAGTGGAAGGTTGAAATGGTAATGGTTAAACCAAATCTTAGTATTTTATTATATTATTGCATGAAATATCAGACATAAGTTAAAGAAATATTGAAAATTTTCAAATTATGAAAATAAGATATAAATGATGAATAAATAAATGATTATAAAAAAGTGATACTAAACTTAAATAACAATAAATCTCAATACGCTTCACGAATTTGAAAATAGCAAGGAGCATCAAATAGATGTGATAAAAGAGCGAAACAATATAACCACAATACCCGCAACGGATAAATTTAACAAATATGAATGCTTGGCAAATAATTCAAAATTTTTTCAAAAATGAAATGTAATAACAAAATTTAATATAAAAATGATCAAACTAGAAATCAACTTAAATAATTTAATCAAATTAAGTAAAATAAATTATAGAGCATGATTAGATAATTCGACATAATCAAATTAGTAGATAGATTAATTGAAATTTAAAATTCCAAATGTTCCTTTCAAGTAGCCTATTTGCTTTAACAATCTTTTCAACAAATCAAATTTTACCATCTTTTGTAATTCTCAAACTAAACCTCTTTTTTTTTTCAATTTCAAAAAATTCAATTTAAATATTTGGTAAATTTGTAAACTCTATGCTTTAGTCTATTTTATGAATTGAATTTTTAAATCCTTTGAAATCATCAACTTGAACTCCTTTTTCTTTCAATTTATAAATCACCCAAATTTCTCAAGTTTAATTACTTAAATTTATAAAATTTCCTAATTTAGCCATTTTAACTTATATCCTATTTTCTTAATTCTCATAAATTTTGGGCTCATTTGCTTGTTTTAAATATCAATTCTTATGTCTAAACTCAAATTATATATCGATTTCTTATAAATTAGATTCATAAACCAGGTTATTAATTTCTATTTTATAGATCCTCAAATTACTTTCTAATTATTTTCGATACTTAAGATAATGATCATAAAATTTTAAACCCAAAGCCTCTACCCATAAATATCTTTGGAGATATTGACTTTATCCTTTTTCCTTCATTTTCTTCTTCCTTTCTTTTTCTTTGTTGATCGGTTCTTTCTTTCTTTATCTTCCTCTCTTTTCTCTTTCTCTTCTTCTTCTTGTTCTCATTTCTCTTCTTTTTCTCTCAAAGCCTGACACCAAATCTCAAATTTAAGAAGATCGTATGGAGAAATAGAAGATGAAAAATAAGATAAAAGATGGAAATCAAGTATATAGTAGCTTCATCAACTATGAAGTAGTAGTGGTAATGAAGATCAAGTCAGTTTAGTTTGTCAAACATGTAAGTATAATTATTTTCTTTATTTGGATTATTTTTTATGCATGTATGTAATGAAGTAAAGCTAGATATAAGTCGGGTTTGTGATAAAGTTTGTAAACTAAGGATATATAAGCATGTAACTAAAACTTAGGCTTATGTTTATATGTATAGGTTAGATAATTGATTATATGAATTGAAGATATAAGATGTAATAACATGAATATAGATATTGTAAGTTATGGTTTTGAACTTGTATGTTGTTATTAAGATGTTGTAGGTTGAGTTTTGAGAATAAAACAAGTAGACAAGTAGGCACTTAATATTATTCACCTAGGGGTCTTATCGATATGAGGGGTATTATAATTATCTTGATTCTAATTGGTCTCAGCCAGGAGTTGAATAGGGTTACTATGCATCGATTCTTATTAGAATTGCTAAGGTAGGCTTACTTTATTCATCCTATATCTTGATTCTTTGTCTCCTTCATGTTTTCTCATCATCGTTCTGTTATGTTCCTTCTCCAAATCATTACCACTTCCCTCCAATTTGGGCCAACATTCCAAGGTGAGTATTCTCGTTCATTGATAGTATCTTTCTAAATATCCTCAAATTCCTGTATAAGTATTTCCTACCTTTCTCTAATATTCTCCAAGATAGAGTTCTATTCTTAGACATCAGGATTCGAATCTTATAAGTCATCTACCTTTTTGTTTTTAAGGTCATATTCTAACACTCTAATATCCTAGCATCCTTTTTCTTAATTCCCCAAAACCTTGTTGCTCTGATACCAACTTAAAACGTGATAGTCCGTCATACACAATACTAAAGCCTAGGAATGACTATCTTTGTTACACAAAGACTTCTATATTATGTACAAGACGTACATCACAACCAAGGGAATACAACAGAGTAGCGCAATTTATATTACTAATGATTAAGTAACAAGGCAAGGAGAATACTTATCATAAAATATAAATATGGTTGATTACAAAACTTAGGGGTATATCCCCACTATTTTCTCCAAATCTATATAAATACATTTCTTTAGAAGTCTCCAAAATACTAACATAACATACATTACATATAAGGAAATCACAAAATAACTTCATCCTATATTCCCATTGCTTCCATAAGAGCTCAAAATCCATCAATAACTTCCTTAATGTCATGATCTTCGAATAAAGCCATGGATATACCTGTTTCAATAAAAATCTATGGGAGTATAAGCTTACAACTAGCTTAGTGAGATATTCTCTTTCATTCGCATCATGATAACAAACAAGTTCATTTAAATTTTCACTCATATGCTATGCATGCTATGCAACAATCACATGACTACAAAAATATATATAGTTATTTGGAAACTATATATATAATGGATTTACCCGTCCATGTCGAATGGTTAGGGAATTGTTGATGAAGATCCTTGACCTTCTACTACCAGTCCCTAGGTACCTGCCCAAAGCGTTTGGTTGGCTCAGCTCCAAACCTAGAGTTGCATTCCCCAAGCGATTTGGATTCTTTAGGAAGGAACAAGGCCCTTATCCCAACACAATAATGGCCCATCCAACTCTATGCCTAGGAGTAGCTGCCTTCCGAAAGAAATGTGACTCGATAGATGCTGTCGTGAACGTTTTATTTTTCTTAAGCTAAACCTTATTAAGGTTTCTTAAGGGAGATCAAACAATTTAGCAAACAATAATCAAGCATACATGTAGGTAAATAAAATACTTAAACAATCAATTTGAAGTTGCAATATTCTTAATTCTCATTTCATTACGTAAGCATAGAATCACACACACACACATACACACACACACACACACACATATCCCCGAATTCCCCATTCATGTCCATTTTTATCTTTTCTTAGTATATTAATGTTATTAATCTACAAACATAAGCTAGTAACGAAATTAAGATGAATAACTCACTTGTCCATTTCGCAAACTTCTTAGTTGTAGTAATCCTTAGGAAAGGAAATCTCATATTCCGCGTCACCTAGACAAAAGGAATACCCAGGATGAGTATTTAGTGGGATTTCTACTTAAGCTTTTTAATTCTTTTTTACTGTGTTCGTCAAAAATCACGTAGAATAAAATTCCAACTTGAAATGACCATAACTTGCTTATTTTAACTCAGAATTTTGCATATTATATACCAATTTTCACCTACTCGAAAAGATCTATCCATTTTTAAGGTTATTTTCTACACAAAAGGTCACTTGGGTTTCCAAAAGGCACGGTGATTCAAAACAAAAACCCCAACCTTTGTAAAACAATTTTCTAAACTCACCTTTTTTCAAAAATCTTTTAGTAGAAATATAAATATGTATATAGTTGAAAAATCCTTTGAGTGTATATATATATATAGACTCATATTATATGCAAAAATTCTAATGGTGTTATCTCAACGATTATTTTTTGTAAAACAATTCATCTTAAGGCGTTGAAATTTAAACTTAGCAAATCCTTTTCTAAGTGTTTTGGAGAAACTTTATAATTTCTTAAGTTGTTGTAAAAAAGTATATTCTTATTGTGTTTTCTAATTTTTTTCCTAAAACAAATAAATTTTTCTTAACTTTGATCTTTTACAATTTTACTTCTAGTGATAAAAATAAAGTTTTCAAAAATTTTCATTAAGATGTTGATAACTTATTTGGAGTTATAGATTTGCCTTTAGAATGGTTTTGATGAATAAATCTCTTTCCTCTTATATTTCTATTTATTACTTCTTTAAAAATAAATTTTATTTCTCAAATTTGGTCTCTTATTTCCTTTACCAATTTTATTTGAAAAGAAATCCTCTTTTTAAGTTATTGATAAAATCCATTGTTTTTAAACTTATCATATTTATATTCTTTTTATTTCTTTGAAAATAGGTTCCTGCTTTAGAAACTTGAAAATCATTATTTTCCTAAGTGGGTGTATAATTTAATGAGTTGATTTTATCTTAACTTTGAAAACTAGTTTACTTCTTGGTTTTTATTATGAAGTTAAAAAAGACTTTAATCTTAAGCTTTTTGTGAAAAATGTATATACCAACAAATTATTTTTACTAAACCTTAGGTTATCTTATTATGAAAAGAAGGTGTTTGTTTCCTTTATTTCCTTGGTAAAACAATCCTTGTTATCTTTGAGAAAACTTTAAAAAAGCTTAAGAAAATGTTGGGAAAATCCATTTCCAAAGTTATTGATGACAACTCCTTTATTTAGTGACTAGTTACATAATACAAAGTTTAGTTTCAAGTTCTTTTATTAAAAAAAATCTCTTTAAATATTGCTAAGACAATATCATTATGAATATGTATGTTATGAGCATATGGTATGGAGACGATGAAAATATAAGATAAAAAGCAAGATAATAATAAGCAAGATAGTATGGTCAAGTATTGGGAACTTTAGTTTTATCAAGACAACCTGAGACTATGAAAAGACTAGTCCAAAAAGAAAAGAAAAGAAAGAAAAAAAAAAAAGAAAAAGCAATAATAAAAGCATTAAGAATAATAAAAGCAAGTTAGTAAAAATTAGTGAGCATTTAGGCTTTATGAAATATATAGATATACATATAGATAATAATATATATATTATATATATATGTTGTTAAGTTAGAAGCACAATAACAATAACAACAACATAAGATCATAATAACAAGATAATAAAATCGGAATTTCTTGGCATGTGCAAGAATAAAACATAAACATGTCGTTGCTTCTACAACTCATATGAGTTTTAAGAAACAACACCATAATTATGCTAAGTTACATGACATGAGTAAATAGGTGGTTGAAAGCTTTACCTAAGAGTGTTTTTTTATGAAGGATGAAGATGGTAGATGTAGATTATGTGGATAGTGATATGTGCTAAACGGTTTATGTGTAGAAGAGGATTTCGTAGAAAGATTTTGGAAGAATTTGGTTGAAGAGAGTTTTGGTAGAGAAAAATTGTGGAGAGAGGATTTGAGGAGAAATTTTGAGAGAGTTTTGTTATGTAAAATGAAGGTATGAAAGAAGTGGAGGAAAATGAGGTATTTATAGATAAATGTGGAGGGAAATTATGTATAATAAAATAAATTGAAAAAGAAAAATAATGAGGGAAGATGACATGGGGGAGGTGTCGGTCATGCATGGAGAGAGGAGAGAGAGAGAGATTAAATTTGTAATTTTTGTAAGGAAAAAATTAATATGTAAGTTATGACTTGATATAAATGTATTGGAAAGATAAAAAGTAAAAAAATAGGTGTATAGGTAGTAAAGAAAAATAAAAATAGGTGAATAGTAATGAATAGTAAGATAAGACAATGAATAGTAGACTAGACAAATAAAATACTGGTAGTAATAAAAATAAGCGTAAACGAGCTATATCAGATATTTCTAAATTCTGAAAAAAATTCTAAAACTGATATTTTTGGAATCCTTATATTATTACGAATCTAACGGTGTTATCGGAATATTTTTATTATCCGGTGTACCAGGGCACGATTTTCTAAAACTGATCCCGTTCAGATCCAAAAGATACTAGAAATTTGTGAATTTGATATTTTTAAGTTTTCCTATGTTATTACTAACTATTATCAACAATTACTTCAGTTCTGTTGTTTAGGGTTTAAGAGCACAGGATTGTCGGATATAAATACGAGGGTTTATTATAGACTTTGTTGAGTTTTAGGATTTATGTTTGACTTCAAGATTATTGAGTTATTAATAAGATCATAAAATTTTGGGGTTTTTGATCGTGTTATATTTTTGGTTCAACATTTATGTTTGTTGTTATTTTATTTATGATTTATTTAATATTTATCAATTCCCGGGATTGTTTAACCGAGTCTAGGGTTATAAGTTGACTCCGTTTGACTTTTGATGGTAATTGAAATTTTTATTCTAAAATTCACCGAAGAATTTAATGTATTAGTATTTTGTTGTCGAGCATGATTGGAATATATCATCTTGATTTGCGTGTTAGAGATCGGATAGATGATTTGGTTAGCGTACAGATGTTGAATCGATTGATTGTTGGATTTTCCGTTTTGTTTTGAGGGTTCTCTTTTTCTCAAGGTTAAGAATTTTCGTATTTGATCCTATTTAGAATTTAGTTTAACTTGGGTCGATTTTTCAGGGGTCTTAATTTTAGTGTTTGACTCATAGAATTATTTTCTTAAGAATTGTGAAAAATTCAGAAGTTTACACATCTCCATTTGGTATTGACAAAATGAAATTTGCTCTTATCTTCAACGCCATCCTTACAAGCCTTGTATAAATGGATGAAATTGTATGACTTTTTTATTAGCAAAAAATTGCGAGTAATATATAATAAAAAAGGTTAAACTTTATACAAAACATAAAGAAATAAGATTTACACAAACTGCACTTACAAAGAAAGCAAATTTTGATTTGCATTTTGAAGCAATATTTTAAACTTAATTTGTACATCATGGAAAAAGATAAAAGATAAGCCTTAATTATAATATAAATGGTATGGATTCAAAATCATGGAATTTAATAATAAGAGAGACATAAAAGTAAATCTTTAATGATCGATATAAATAAGAAAATAACAAAAATATATTTATATATATGTCATACGGAAAAATTAAAAGATAAAATCTAGTTTTGCCACCCCCTATAGAGGGTAAACGTGTTTGTGGTTTAACATAAATGTTATACACAAATACTACCTTTAAGTTAGTGTTTATTGTAATCATTACCAATCAATTTTAGATTTTGAAATCGTTAATTAGATTTTGAAAACAATTATGATCACAGTGGAAGGAATAATTTGTATTAGATTTTAAGAGGGTACTCACATATGTACCCTATACATATATAGACTAGTTTACAAAACCATAGTATCAAGTAGCCAAAGTACCAATAGTAAAGTATAGTATAAGTAGCTAAAAGAGTGATATAGTTTATGGGCTCAATACCAGACCCTTAAAGAAAAGGGGAGAAAAAAATACTAGTTTGAAAAGATAAACAACTTTCATTAGGTATATAAACAATCCAATGATCCTAACTAATCTACTTGTCAGCAAGTTCATACAAATCCATCATGTACTTGAGATGAACATAAGCACCAAGTCGAAGTCATCATTACCTGAAAAGGAAATGAATGAATTGAAGCTGTGTATGACAGTAACTGAAATAGCCACGCATTTCCCAATTTATATTTTATAAATGTGTTATTGAAATTATATATGATTTTGAAATGTGATATATGTGAATTATATTGATGCATGAATAAAGAGTTGAGTTGTTGTTTTAAAAATAATTAAATATTTTAGAATGGTTAAATATTGAGTTCATAAATTTTAATTGTATTAGAATGTATGAAATATGATTAGAATATGTTAGATGATGCATGTAATTAAATCAACTTGTAGCAGAATTTTTTTTTTTTTTTTTGTGACAAATAAAGCCCAAGACCACATTTAATTAGCCAAAAAGTAAGCTTCATTAATTAGCCAAATCCAAGCCAATTAAAGGACTTAATTAGGGCAGCCACTAAAGTCAACCAAAGGGATAAATATCAACTTTTGAAATGCAAAATTCATCCAAAAATTTCATACCACCATTACACATACCAAAAAGCTTCAAAATCCTATTTCTATTCTCTCAAAAGCTCTCCCATGTTCATGTACAATTAAACCCTTCATTTTCTATAACTTAGACCTTCAAAGGCTTGCAACAAGATCATTAAACCAAGGCTCCAAGTCCATATGGTAAGTGTATTCTTCTTGCCTTATTTGTATTTAAGTTAAGTTTTTATTAGAATAGGGTATGTGCTAATTGATGATAGAATGATTTTTATGCATTGATAGTGGTTTCAGTAGAATTATATTGCTTGAGGAGTTGTAGTATATGTTTTATATGAATTTAGGAGTGTGGGGATGATTGTGTTGGGATGGCTTTAGGGTTGAGTAGTGTAAGGGCATGTAGAATTGAAGTATGAATTGTGTGATGTTGTAGTTGAATGGTTGATGGATTGAAGAGGGTTAATACTTGTTGAATGGTGTTAAGAACATATAACAAGTTTTGGGAAGCTTAGAATAAGTTTGGAGGATTTTTTAAATGAGTAAATTTTCTAAAGAAAACAGGGGAATTCGTAAAAATCTTGTGATTTTGTTCTAGGGGTCTATACCGGCAGTAGGCCGCTGGCGTAACGTCTCACGCTGTTGGCGTACATGGAAACGTTGCCGGTGTTAGGGGTATCCACGAGCGTGGACCAACCTCGTGGAACTCTCAGAAATTTTTGAAAATCGGAGTTGCAGTCTACACTAGCTTAAAGCCGCCGGCGTAAACTAAAGGCTGTCAGCATATTTTTTGAACGCTGCCAATGATAGCAAGCATTGAGTTTTAGTGCATAGTACACAGGCTCAATGCCGCTGGCGTTGAAGGCCGGCGTGTCCTCTGCAGTTTTTATTTTCAAAAACTTCCTCCAATATTTTCCAAAGCTTGATATATGATCAATTGAATATTTGTTGAGTATTGTATGATATTATATGATGTTTAAATGTTATGTTATGACTTTGTAATAATTTACTTGAATTTCTTTGATTAGATATGTTTGAAACTAGTTGATTAGTGCTTGAACTAAGTGAGAAATTCAATATTTTCTTATATAGTGATAGATCCTCGCTCGGCTAACCCTATTAGTTCCCGAGCTATTTCAAGTACACAGTAACTTGCTTGATTCTTTGTTAGGATAGACATTCTTTAAAATTTCTTTCAATTAAGGAAATTAAATAATTGCTTGTATGAGTGTCTTTTATATTATTGAATCTGGTTCGGAGAGCGGTACCCTGCTCAGATTTAGGGCATGGTAGTTTTAGGCACTTAGACCACCCTTGTCATTTTGAAATGACTTTGTTTTGATAGGGTATTCGATATCGTATAACACTTGCTTATTCTTGAAAGGATATATATGATATAATTCAATATTTATGGGAACACTTGAATTAAGTGATATTATGGATTGAGTTAAGTAAAGTCGAGAAACGGCTGAAAACCCTAAATGAAATTACTTCTTCATTTTGGATAAAATTATCTAGGAGATATGAGTATCTGAACTACTTATATCAACCTTCTGAGCATCGTGATTGTTACTCAGGTTTCCCCAGAAATCCATGTTGTCCAGAGTTTGAATACTCCAATGTTGTTTAGCTAATTAAAGACTAACTAATAATCTAATGACTGTTGCATTTGTATTTAGTTTAAGTATGTGTGAATCACTTCGCATTTGTATTTGTTACTTGTGTAGTGGGGCTTTGGCTCATATTTTAACTATTTCAGGTGACGAACAAGACGAGTTTTACGCGAATATGGGTTATGGTACCGATTTTGAGGATTTCCTAGACAACCTGGAGGATTAGATATGATTATGGACCATGATGGAATTCCTAACTTGTAATAGCCTAGTTATAGAATCTTTTGATGTGTACATTAGATGATATAGGTTGAATTACCTTTTGTAACTTTTGTATAAGGCTTGTAAGAAGCCTTTGTTTGTATTATCTAAACCTAGCTATCTGTATATCTTGAACTTATTTTCCTTGTAATATATGATAAATATGATGTTGTGTTTTTATTTCAAGTTTTACAAAAATCAATAGTTTTCAAATTTAAGATGTTAAGTATTGAGAGTTTATGCAAAAAATACTTCAAACACTTCCTCTACGATAACCTTACATATAATTCTGCAGGTTATATGTGATTGAGAAACTATTATCACCTGTTTTTATTATGAGGGTGATAGCAGGTCCTTATAGTAATAGAAACACACATAATATGGTCACACACACATAGTCTAAGTGCAATTGCATCAACTAACATTTTATATCATTTGTTTAGTGTGACAAATCAAATAAAGAAACATTCACATTCTGGCAGCATGTTGGGAACTCAGGGTCCCCATAGCAACAACTGTTCAAGGGTTTGATAAATGCAAGCCGAATATATTTATCTCCTATTTCTACTAAGTAATAACTTCATCTAAGGGTTATAGCTATTACGCATTTTTACCTATTTTAGTTTATCATACTATCCAATTTTAACCCACGACCTTGAACTTTTGCAACTTCTCACCAATTTAAGCTAACGTTATCCTGCTACTGTTTTTCTTATTAGTTATCTATCAAGCCATCTTCGATGGTCTAAGCTCCTTATATCGTGTTGTTATCTTGTACCAAGCTTATAGCCCCTCTGACCAAGTCTAAGAAATGAACACTCACAATCAATCACTTAATTATTTATGAATCGTCTTTAAGTAATAAGGTGGTGGATAGTTTTTAAAGTGACCACAACCCATATAGCTATTAGGAGTGCAAACGAGCCAAGCTTTTGCCGACTCGGGCTAGGCTCATTCATTTTTCAATGAGCTCGAGCTAAGCCGAGCTTTTAACGAGCTTGAAATATGCAGGTCCGAGCCCGAGCTATGTTCGTTATGCTCATTTAGCTAAACAAGCTTAAGCTCGACTTGTTTAGCATATATAATTATTTTTCAATTATATTTGTAATATTAAATTAATATAAATAATTATATATAATATTATATTAATATAAATTAATAATATAATATCAATATTATAGATATATATATTAAAAACAAGCCC